>JBAMHX010000027.1:2127700-2139228 GCA_037177515.1 Pseudomugil tenellus | reverse complement strand
AAAGAAGAAACCTCATGGAGCCCCAGGTAAAGGAGAGATCCTCTCCCAGGACGGACAGGCAAATGTACCCAGGACCGCTTGCTGTTGATTAGCTCATCTAAAATCTACAGTAATATATCGGAGGTTCGTAGCATGCAGTCATTTCCATGTAAAGTCAAAGTTTCATTAATTTAATTCGGAATTAGTTAATTCAGAATTAAAAGCATCATGTAACCGTACTCACTGAGCGAAATTTGAAAAAAAAATGGTTCATTTGTGTTGAAACATTTGACACATCAAAAGAGCTCCATCTGCTCTCCTTGTGTAAATGTTGCCTTTCCAGATGCAAAAGAATCCCCTGCAATAGGTCAGTAACCTATAGCAGACCCAGACCATCCTCTGTCATGTGCTATCTCCGTTTCCCTCAGGGTGGTTCTGGACTCTGTGGTGTGTGTTGGTGGTCTAATTCTTAAAGGGAGTGGGATGTGGGATCTTTTTTTCTCAGAGGATTTTAGTTGCATTTGCATAATTACATCATACCCAACTCATTCCACATCTGGTACTCATACACACACACGTTTTCTTTTCTTTTTTTCTTTTTTTTTTTTTTTTTTTTTTTTTTTTGCACAGATGTAGCAGCTACTAGTTCCACTTCTCTTATTAGCTGGTTTGTTTTCTATATTTTGGAATTTTCACTTTCTCGTGACAGGTCTACCTTAATGAATTTTGTGTACGGCTTATTCATCAACCATTTTAAAATAAAAAGATATAGCTACTAACGTTTAATGGAGTATTACATCTAAATGTATTTTAGGAAGGAAAGAGGAAGGAGTGTGTGTGGAGGGGGGATACAGAGACAGCGAGGGAGAGAGCAGCAAGTAGATCTACTTCGTCACGCCAAAGGTTGTGTTATAGTTTAATATTAAGGAAAAGATAAGGAGGATTCGATGAAATCTGAAAGTTCAGGCCGGCTTGTGATTGGCTGTCAGCGGCAGTGTGTGTCAGTATGAGTGTGTATTTAAAGCAGACATTTAGTTCTCTGTGTGTGTGCGTGTTCAGGATCCGGATCTTGTCCCCATCGTCCTCCGTGATCTTGGACAGAACTTGCGTTTCTTTCTTAGCACCCAGTTCTTCGCAACGGCGGCAGAAAATGGAGCAGAAAGTCGCGCGGGTTCAGCGGACCCAGTTCATCCTCCGTCATGTAAAGTGAGGCTCACCTGGGGTAACAGGTGTGGGACAAGTGCCAGACATGTTCCAGGAGCTGAGCAGCGTCAACTTGAGCGCCAATCGGAGCCTCGCAAGCTCTCTGCAGGAGTGGAGCGACACACCGCTGGAGCGGCTCTCGCGCGGCGGCCACCGCGTGATGTCGGTGTTTCTGGGTTCCATTATGGTTCTGGGAATCGTGAACAACCTGTTGGTTCTGGTTCTGTTCTGCCGCTTCAAGACCCTGCGGACCCCCGTTAACATGCTGCTGCTGAACATTAGCGTCAGCGACATGTTGGTGTGTCTTTGCGGAACTACGCTCAGCTTCGCCTCCAGCCTGCGCGCGCGATGGCTGTTCGGTCGCCGCGGCTGCATGTGGTACGGCTTCATTAATTCCTGTTTTGGTAAGTTCCCTTCCTTTTCCTTTATTTACCAATTTATTGATCAGCTTGCCTTAGTTACTTTGAATCAAAGTTTTAAATGTGCTACTTCGTCCTGAGACCAAGAAAACTGGAACCTGATCTGAGTCCAAATTCTGGTTCCAGTCGCGCGTGTTCAGAAATCCTGGCTGCTCCTATCAGACCTTAGAAGCTCGATCACGTCACCTTTCATAAACAGAGAGGAAGCAGCTGCAGGTAGCCTAAAATGTGCGCTCATACTCTCTAAACTCAGAGAAAACCGTTAAGGTTACCGTGCGTGTATCCGGTCCGGTTTAACGAAAGTGAGATAGTCATGGTCTAGAACCTCTCCGGATCCAGTAGCCATATAATCATATTCCCACATAAATAGATAAATGAACAAATAATCAAATGAATAAAATAATAAATATTTGTACATTCATTAAAGAATAGCCAGCAGATATCCAGTAGACATGATGATAAGCTGCAGATTTTTGACATAATCATCTGGACATTCTTCATTACCTTTTTATGGAGCTGTAATAGTTACTCTGATATTTTCTTTTTTTTTTTTTTTTCTTTTTTTTGTCCAGCATTAAAGTAGGCAGAATCATAGTTTGCTTGCTGCGTTGTTGAGCAAATTTGCTATGTCCAGGAGCTTCATGTATATAAGTAGCCTATACAAAGACCCTCTTGATAGTTTGAATTCTTTATTTATTTTAGCTAAATATTTATTAGAATTTACATGCCGTGCTTTGAATGGGTGTGTAAAAATAAAGACATTAAATTAATAAAAACGTAAATCCTTCTATTTCCTGTTAAATGAACTATGTTAAGGTTCTGATGTTTCACATGTTCCATGCAGCATCAGACGTGGTGTTTACATGCAGGACGTTCCTTCACCTGTCTTCAAATTACTAACTACTGAACATTAAATAAATCTGAACCAACTTTAATCATCACAGGGTCAGGTTGTTCAGGCTCATTCCAGTCTCAACTGGATTTCCCGGTTGGAGCTGCAGGTTTAACTCCACCTGGCTCAATGTAGAATGCCATGTTTCTGGGTTCTGTGAGCTGAGATGATTCGTATTTATTATGATTTGGTTTCCTGTGTGAAATTCTTAAGGGAACTGTGGATCAACAACTGGCCTGTCTGCTCTGCTGGATCCCATTGCTGTGTTTGGTACTTTAGATAGCAGGATAGAAATTATTGAACAATCCTCTACAATAATATGTTGCTTAAATATCAGCATCAGTTCAGCATAAATTCAGTAACATTCCAATTTCATTCTCAGTATAATTCAAATATCATTCTTGCATCGTTCCCAGCATTATTCCAGCATAATTTTCCAGAAGAAGTCAGAATTCCAGTATTATTCCATTATTGGTCTTAGCATAAATCCAGCATCATTTGTGTATTGTTCACAGCATCACTGCAGCACAACTCCCAGCATAATAAAGCATTATTTCACAATTGTTACCAGCATTATTTTAGCATCATTGAGCATCATTCAATGCATTATTCCATTATCATTTCAGCAACTTTCCTAGCATCATTCTAGCAACATTGCAGCATAATTCCCAGAATTATTTTAGTGTGATTACAAAACAATTCCATAATAATTATATCATCATTGGCTGCATCACTTCAGCATCATTCCATCATCATTCTCAAAATCATACAAGCATATTTCCAAGATCATTCTTAGAATCAATCAAGTAGGCTAACATTCCCAGCATCATTGCCAGCATCACTGAAACATTGTTCCAAACAAACTGTAATTTAAGCATCGCAACCTCAACATGCTAGTATTCACACAAAGGCACAAAGGCATTCACACAATAATACACTTTTCCTGTTTCTCTTCCTTTACATTTTTATTATTATTCTTCTGTCGTTTTTCGGTCGCTCCTATCTTCAGCTAGGTTCAACAAGTTTGGTTATAAAAATGTTCCGCTCGTTCAGCAGAAGGGTGCCTGCAAATTTCTACTTTGTAACTTTTACGCTTTTTAAAATATTTAACATTTAAACCTTTTTTCACTTAATTGAAATTAATGGAAAAGGTTTCACTCCTTCAAAATGTTGTACCTTTTCAAAATTCTACTCCTACAATTTTTGTGCTAGAATCATCATTCAAACCTTAAACAAATCAGAACAAATTGGGGCTATTCAAAAATATCTTTTCACGTTGATATGTTTTAAATATCACAGTTTTAAAATAATAGAAATCTTAAACTTTTCATTTTTTCGATCCTCGTCAGTTACACTCTAGCTCCACTCTAACTTTTCAGCTTTGGTAAAACCTTTAAACTAATTCCTATAACTCCTTCAGCTTTTCTCCTACAGATACATATTATGAAAAGGTTGCAAATCCTTGGCTTCAACTTAAGTCAAGGTTGAGAAAGGCTTTTACTTTTCACTGGTTTTCATAGTTTATAATTTTTTCCAGTATGAACTGATTCAAGTTAATACTGCTTTCCATTTAATGATGGTTTAAATATAATCCTGGTTTCTAGTTTATACTGGTTTCCCGTTTACATTGGTTTTCAGTTTGGATTAGTTTCCAAACAATTCTGGTTTCCAGTTTACATTAGTATCTAGTTAATGCTGGTTTCTAGTTTATGCTTATTTCCAATTTTTACTGTTTTTTTTTTTTTTTTTATTATTTATACTGATTTTCTAGTTTATAATGTCTTCCAGTTTACACCGGTTTCTTGTTTATACTGGTTTCAAGGTATACTGTTTCTCATGGTATACTGTTTTCCAGTTAAGGCTGGTTATTAGTTTACACTGTCTCTCAGTTTATGCTGTTTTCTAGTTTATTATGGTTTCCTGGTTATACTGGTTCCAGTTTACAATGGTCTTCAGTTTATACTGGTTTTCAGGTTATTCTTTGAACCAGTTAATGCTGGTTTCAACTTTATGCTGGTTTCCAAATAATGGTGTTTTCCAGTTATTACTGGCTTCTAGTTTATCCTGTTTTTTTTCTGTGTACACTAATTTCTAGTTCATAGTGTTTTTTTTAGTTTACACAAGTTTCCAGACTATAGTGGTTTCCAGTTTACACTGGTTTCCAGTTTCCAGTTTTCTAGTTTTTCTGGTTTCCAGGTTATACTGGTTCCAATTAATGCTAGTTGTTAGTTAACACTGGTTTCCAACTTATAAAGTTTTCAGTTTATAGAATAGAATAGAATAGAATAGAATAGAATAGAATAGAATAGAATAGAAAAGAATAAAATAAAATAGAATACAATACAATAGAATGGAATAACCCCAATCCAAAGAGGATCAGGAGATTACTGTGGTAACAGCACCCTTTTATGATGATTTTCTGTCTTATACAAAAAAAGGTTCTTTTTTCCTGTGTGGAAATGTGTTCCTTCTACAGATTTCGACTTTTTAAAACGCACCCCTCTTCATCTTCTTGCTGTTCCCTCCGGACCAGAATCAAAAGTTCCCTGAGAAGCGATGTTACAATTAAAAATATCACGTTATAAAGAGATAGCTGTGTCACTTAGATGAGGAAATATAATTAGATTAACATCGTTTTAAATGAGAAACATGTCTCTTTATAGCGAGAAACCTTCTCGTTAAAGTTTCTTAATCTCACAAGATTAATTTCTCGTTATATCAAAAATCTGTTTCAATATAACGAGATTTGTTTTACGTTAAAAAGAGAAACTTTAATTTTTGTTACGGCTAAACGCTGCAGTACGAAGTAGGGCTAGAAAAATGTCCTTAAAGTCTTCGAGAGAGTATATAGTTGTACGATCCACTAGCAGGGCCGAAAGTGGAATGCTACGATCAGAGTTCATCTAAGATGCACAGCCAGATTTTTTTTTCAAAACAACTCAAGAAGCAAAAAGGAAGCAAGTTTAAAAGACAATCATGTCCATTGTTTATGGTGCTCTGAATGTAACCGCTAACTGTTAGCTAACTGTTAGCCTAAATATGGTCGGTCTAACTCGTTATAATGAAGAGGTCTTGGGTTCTTTGCAGTCCTAATGTTATTATTAAGTGAATATATTATTATGTATAGAATATCAATGAATGTGCACTTACCGGATGTAAAATAAAGACATAGGTATAGTTGGACTTTGGTTGCCACAACCTTTCAACTATTGCCATTACGTCCGATTGTATTTGGCATCTGTTGACGGCACTCAGCCACTTATATCTCCTGACTCCACTTAACGGTATACAATGGTACTTGGTCTTGAACCGCTTGTTTTTTTTTAAAAAAAAATTAGATGTGCAACTGACCATAAACATGATTTTGCCATGTCTCCTCTGTAGTGTCGCTAGGGGCTGCTTCCACCACGCTAAGCTGGCGAGCCGCATTGCTATATAATTATGTCAAAATGTCCCAGATGTCCTCTAAGAGAATACGTTGGGTTTTTTTTGTTTTTTTTCTTTTTGTTTTGTTTTTATTTATTTAAGTTTTTTTTATAGGATTCATTATTTCATTAATTCCCTCAGTGGTTTATTTAAACCCCTTTGAATTGTAATGTACAAATAAACATGTCTCCGCCATTGTTCCTCATGCTATCACCCCCAATTCCACATTTCAACGCCTCCCTGCCACCCTTTCCGCAGGTATTGTGTCACTCATCTCGCTCTCCATCCTGTCCTACGACCGCTACAGCACCCTTATGGTGTACAACAAGCGATCCGCAGACTACAGGAAGCCGTTGCTGGCGGTGGGGGGGTCATGGCTGTACTCGGTGCTTTGGACAGTGCCCCCCCTGCTGGGCTGGAGCAGTTATGGGCTGGAGGGGGCGGGGACGAGCTGCTCAGTAACATGGACCGAGAGGACGCCTCTCTCTCACTCCTATATCATCTGTCTATTCATCTTCTGCCTGGGCCTTCCTGTCCTCCTCATGGTGTACTGTTATGGCCGCCTGCTGCACGCCGTCAAACAGGTGGGTCATGTGATTTTGAGCCAATGACAGGACACCTTTAAGTATAATTTTCTTATATACTGTTTTTTTTTCTGAATAATTATAAACATTTTTTCACCTTTTTATTTTAGAAAGTGTAACTAGTCTTTTATTTATCACTATTTTCATGTTTGTTATTATCGTGTTCTTTGAATATTAATTAATTTATTTTTAATTAATGCCATCCAGATTAATTACGCTATTTTTAACTGTACAGGACAGAAACGGTACAAACAAAAATGAGGTTCTATAGATGTCTCTAAAAATCATCAATAGTGGGAAAGAAATCATGGATTTTTTCCCTAATAATCTGTTCTAACCTTACACAGGGCTTTTCTGTATACGATTAAAGTTTCTTTCCAGAGTAAGTGAGACTCTTTAAGACCAGATAAATGCCTTTACCTTCCCAATGATTTATACCAAGGAGCTGGCTTCCTCTGACTGGTTATCTTCTTTTTCAGAGGAGCAAATTGTATAGTGTTGCACACATTAAAGCTGCCACTCTGTCAACAAACTCATCAACCTGTGTTGGATGAGAGCTCGGATGGATACTTTCTGTCATATTAGTACATGGTATTGTCAGAAATACTGATGAAAAGGATTTCTCAAAATTAGTAGCAACATTATCTGGCTATAATGAATTTTCTTCTCAGCCATTGTGTAGTAAAGTAAGTTAAATTCAAAAGTTATTAAGAAATTATCTTGAGAATTCTTCAGGCTAAGAACATCAAACCTGTTGTGAAAGTGACCATCGTTTGATGGAGGTGTAGTAGAGTGACAGCCCCCTCCTGTCTGCAATCGATCAACAAGGAACCAGGACTTCTGATGGTGTTGAGCTGACCTTACGTCTGCCTCCAAGATGCGTCCATGCCTCATGTGGGCCAGCAATCTGTGGAAGGGCCTCAGCAGTGGGGCGGTCATGGATGTTATTCAGCTTCCTGGGGGCCGTTGATCTGACATCTACAGCTGCATGATAGGTAGCAGTGACATGAGGCATTTGAGACTTCTTTTGTGGATTACCAACGATAATAGTATCATTACAATCCCGGATCCGGTAAAAATTGGATATCCGTGCCTCTAGTTCAACCACTTTTTCAGACAGCCGCACACAACTCACACAGTCAGAGGAAGATGTAGAGGTTAATTGAGCCATTTTAGCACCCTGTTAACATTAGTAACTAGCTATGGCAGCCTGATTGACAGGATCTTAGCTGATCAGATTTTCCCGTGCTGTCAGTGGAGGACTCGTTGGAAGTTGGTTATCGGAACAATAAAAAGTCCTTCTTCTCAGATAAAGATAAACCTAGACTAGCTACTGTTAGAAATATACCTTAAAACAATGTATAACGGGAGAAAAATGCAAGATTTTGAGCTGACTGTAAAAATGCCACCAAGCTCGGAGACCGTTTACTATGATGATAGATGAAGGTAGGACCATCAGCCCCTTCTTCACCATGACAGACTGATACAACCTTTTACTTATTTTTTCTGCATTATTCTAATTTTTATTCAATCTTTGGTGTTACTTTTTTGCTTTAATTTTAAACTTAAATCTTTCTGCCATCACAGATAAAAACAAATAATGCCAGAAAGAAGGATGACTTGAACACAAACAGAACCAAACCTGACCGAAAGGAACACCTTCTGTTCAAGTTGGTGGATCGCCAGAGCAGGCTTTCACATGATCTCTCACATTCCTCACACCCACTCAGAAGTAAAAGCAGGAACCTGAATCTAGAGCACCACAAAGAAGTGGATGAGGAGTGTGATTCTCCTGCTTCCGTTTGGGAACAATAACCCTAAAAGCAGTTTGTCAGAAGATGTGATGTAGAAAACAAGTCAAAGTTACCATTTAAAGTTATAATTTTGCAGAAAAATGCAGGAAACATCATAAATCACAGTTCAAAGCTTACAGAAAAAGCACAAAACAGTATATCATTTAAGAGAAACACTGCAAACATACTCATTGATATGCAATGTCTGTCCTGCTGAGTCAGCAGCTGACTATATCACAGGTCAGACATTTTGATCATGGTGTCATGATGGACATCTGGTCGTACTGCAGCAGCTTCCAGATTCAGTCACCAACGCTAACAACAAAACATAGGAAACACCACAAATTCCACTGAGCTTCACTCATTCGTTAAAATCTGCACTGAGTTCAAGTGAAAAAGACAAGGAAGTCGAAACAGAGAAGATGACCAGCAGAAAGCTGCAGCTTCCATAGAACAATTCAAATCTGCAGTTTTGATGTCAGACAAAAATATGAAAAAAGACAAAGATTTTTTATCACTAACTGAATTTTCAGTTGCTTTCTGTAGAAAGTGTCAATAAACACAGCACCAGTAATACTGGGTATGAGTCCAGCATCAGTTACCATGGTGACAAACTCAGCATCTTTTAACTTGGTAACAAATTGATGACCATGGTAATTAGTTCAGCATCAGTTACCAAAGCGATGTCTTTGTTTCGCTCAGTGTAGCCTCAGCTCTGTTTCCCCTTTTTTTCAACTGGCAGGTGGGTCGGATCCGGCGGTCAGCAGCCCGTCGACGGGAGTTTCATATCCTGTTTATGGTCATCACCACAGTGGTGTTTTACCTGATCTGCTGGATGCCGTATGGGGTTGTCGCCATGATGGCTACCTTTGGCCGGCCTGGACTTATTAGTCCAGTTGCCAGTGTCATCCCATCAATCCTTGCCAAAAGCAGCACCGTCATCAACCCCATCATCTACATCCTTATGAACAAGCAGGTGGGTGGCATCATCATTTAGTGTGTGTGGCTCTTACTAATAACTAAATGTTAAACCAATAGATAATGACTCCCTAAAGAATTGGTTTTTGATTAATACAAAGTTAGAACAAGAGAAACATTTTTACATTTTATTGCATACTTTGATAATAAAAGTCTCTGAAAAAAGCAAAATGAGCTGAATCACTGACACCATCCAACTCGTTTAATGTTAACAGTTCTTTTTTTTTGTTAATAATAATGTTAACAGTCCTAAAAGACAGCAAGAAACCACAGCATCAGGGGGCTTCACAAATGAGACACTCATGGAGGAAGCATTCACTGCGCCTCACCCTCCTTTAATGTTTTATAAAAACCGTCCTCAATAAAAATGTCAGTGAAAACCTGCTTCACACTATTTTACTTAAGTCAGATGGGAGTGCCATTCGAACCACCTCCTATCAATAAGAGTCCAACTTAGCTCCTTTCAAGGTTTTCTCAGACTTAAAGATACAAATTTCCATGACTGACACTGAAAGCATCACTCTGAAAAACAGCACAGGAAGATGTGAGGAAGAAATATGAAACAAGATCTTTAAGAAACATAAACCAGGAACTACATGTGTAATAAAATACCAATACAACATTTCCCGCAGAGGATGAAGATGAAGATGAGAATGGTACAAGTCATTCTGGCTGCTTACATTGAATCAGATTACCATTCCCTCTGCAAGATTAAACCTGATCAGGGCAGATGGAGTTTGAAGCTGATGATTATCAGTAATGAGCTGAAATCATCCAGATAAGCTGATTTCAGAGAGCAGGTTTTAGTTAAAATTCAGTTCAGGAATGTTTTCTGTCTGAGATAAGTTTAGCTGAGCTCTTGATTCGGCTACCGTGGTATCATACTTTGTAAGACTTACCTGCATTCTGGCAGATTTAAACCCAGTAACTCTGACTTTATCCTATTTAGTGGATCATTTTGATTCAACTAAACTGATCAGACATTTTGTTTCCTTTTCTTGAAATACATTCAGTCTTTTTCCTATTGGCTGATGCTAGAATCCAGAGTAAAATGTGAAAATGTGCAGAAAGACGTGTATAAATATTTTGGTCTTGCTGCCAGATTTGTTATGGCAGAGAGGTTAGTATCCATGTTTCGGAAAAATCATCAAACCCTGGCTCTCATAATACCAACCTGTCTGGATCATATTTTTATACCACTGTTTATGTGCTGAAAGGAAGGTTTCAGTCCTGCTGAGGTCCATAAAGGGCAAACATAGAAAGTCACAGAGAATCCGGACACAGAAAGAAAGAGTGACATGAAAATCTTAATCAACCATATTGAATTACCGTGTTTTCACGACCATAAGGCGCACTTAAAAGTCTTCAATTTTCTTAAAATTTTAGAGTGCACCTAATCTGTTGTTGTGTGACTTCAGGAAAGTGGACATATGAGAGGACAGCATGAGAAAAAGAGGAAGTGTGGCCTCTGTGAAAAGTGAAGCAAATGAATACAGACCGACAGCTTAATAGAAGGAAGAGTATAAAAACGTGTAAAAATATTAGTCTGAGCAGCAGACTCACGTTTACTTTGGATCTCTGTATTCGCGATCTCGTTCTTTCGGTCACTACCCAGAGCTCATGACTATAGGTGAGCGTAGGAGCAAAGATCGACCAGTAAATTGAGAGCTTCACCTTCTGGCTCAGCTCCTTCTTCACCACGACAGACCAGCGCAGCGTCCGCATTACTGCAGATGCCGCACTGATCCATCAGACGATCTCACGCTCCATCCTTCCATCACTCGTGAACACGAGATAATTGAACTCCTGCACTTGGGGCAGGACCTCACCCCCAACCCGCAGAGGGCACTCCAACCTTTTCCAGCTGAGGTCCATGGTCTCGGATTTGGAGGTGCTGATTCTCATCCCAGCCGCTTCACACTCGGCTGTGAATCGCTCAAGTGAGAGCTGGAGATCACGACCAGATGAAGCCAACAGAACCACTTCATCCGCAAAAGCAGAGACCCGATTCCGAGGTCACCAAGCCGGATCCCCTCAACGCCTCGCCTTTGCCTAGAAACCCTGTCCATATAGGTAATGAACAGGATCGGTTAGGGCAGCCTTGGCGGAGTCCAACCCTCACCAGAAACTAATCCGATTTACTGCCGGCAATGTGGACCAAGTTCTGACACCGGTCATACAAGGACCGGACAGCTCGTACAAGGGGGTCCGGTACCCCATACTCCTGGAGCACCCTCCACAGGAGTCCCCGAGG
>JBAMHX010000027.1:2077406-2105169 GCA_037177515.1 Pseudomugil tenellus | reverse complement strand
CTACACGACCCCCAATGGGCGATAGAGAATGGATGGATTTACATTTGAAGTAATAAAGTTCTGAGTCAAACATCACGTAATAGAGTTTAAATCTTTTTTTTTTTTACAGAAAACATTAACAGTTCAACTAAAATATGTATATAAATGTTTGATGCAGTATTCACTTAGATTCCACTAAAGTAAAGAAGAAAAAGAAAGATGAACAAACACAAATAAACAGTATTGCAATCAGACTCAATTTTCTTGAAAAACAAAATACCTAAGAATTAATCTTTAAAAATGTTTTTTAATTAAACAGTTGAAGACTTTTATTTCTTACTGTTAAGGTGTAATACTTTGAAGAAAAAAATCCTCAGCTAATCCAACATCATATCAAAAAAGCAAAATTTTACAGCAACATGATTTAGCTCACATTTTATTGATCATCTCATTGATTTAGCATTGTACATATGATTTATAGTCAACCTAGAGTTTTATTCCTACTCTGCTGGATAATTAGCTGCTTCTTTATTGCAACATGTAAAAATATTTCACTGAATTGTCAGAAAATTTATATGCGATTATACAAAGGTTTCCATCCACCACTATCAACCCTGGCTTATGAGATTTATGAGGTTTATGAGACCTTACAGTCTGAGATTTCATCCTTCTTGCTTTCTGAACAGAGATCTTCCTGCTTCACGGTGTCCAATCCTGGAAAAACTTTGTCGTTTTCAACAGCAGTCTCCATCTTATTGTGTATCTGTGTTGTCACTGGTTTCAGGACCTCTTCATCAGCCTCCTCACAACTGTCCATATCTCCAACCGGCAGCCCCTCCAGAGGACCAGCACTGGACGGCAATGACTCATCAGGAAGCCGTCTTCCTTCTTGGAGGCTTAATAGCACCAGTTCTGGAACAGCAATGGCTTTGATTTCTTCAGCAGTCAACTCGATGAGCTTCCTGACCTTTGAGGTTTGGTCAACATGGGAAATTGCCGATGCAGCGGAACTTCGATTCATGTCCTGAACTTTGCACTTGGGTTCAGCAAAGTACGACTCAACAAACACAAATTCCTCAGAGCTGCTTCCCTCTGTAAGTTCAATTGGACTAACTGGATTGAACATTGTGATAGCACTGACTGCTGATTTTACAGTCACCCCAGCTCCTCCTTCTTGGCTATTTGTAGGATGATCCTGAAAGGTTCTTCTATAACCAGATGGTTCTTTCAATACCTCAGAAGCCAAAATACCTCTTGCTGTTGCAGAATGGCCAGCAAGACATGATTTCATAGAACTATGATCCTCTGGGATAATACTTTGTTCTATTACACCCGTTGTGAGTTGTTCAACCTGTGTAGACCACCTGGGATCCACCACACACCCAGTTGATTCTCCTCCTCCTGCATCATGTTTGTTGGATGCATTTATAATTCTGTTTGTTAGTGTTTTCTCCAGATCTGAGGTCCACCGATGAAGAGAGGCCAGCATTTCTGAAAGGATTCTTGAGAATTCAGCCACAACAGCCTGATTATCAACATCTCCTTGTGGCATGTCTTGAACAGTCTTGTCCAAACCTGTCCGTATTTTCTCTAAATCAAAGGGTGTTGTCTGTCCATTCAATTTAGCATATTCGGTAAATGCTTCTTCAATCTGAACCATTTCTCCAATTGATTCATGTATCTTCTGAACCATAACTTCCTTGAGCATCCCTGCCCCTTTACACTGGGACGAATCGTCCACTTCAGGATGTGGTTTGGTTTCAGAGTTCTGATGTTCAAAAACACTTGAAAGATGCAAATCACTAACTGCCTTCATTGTACTACCTGCACGTTCAACTGATCTACTGCTAGATGCTGTCTCTCCACCATCTGAACCTTCTACAGACCCAACGTTAGACACCGTCTCTCCATCGTCTGAAGTTCCTACAGACCTACGGTTAGATGCCAGTGTCTCCACATTTTCTTTACTTCTTACAGACTCAGGGTTCGATACTACAGTTTTTGTGTTGTCTTTAATACCTTGTCTGCCTTTTACAACCAGCTTCTCTGCAAATGTACCTTCCTTTGAGCTGATCTCCAAAGTCTGAGTCCTAACGTTTGTGTCTTTGTGTTGGCAGAGAGAACTAAGATCTAAAGCAGATATACATCTTTGTTTGAGATCCATGTCAGATGACAAAGCATCTATTTCCAGAACATCAGACACTTCTTGTTTTTCTATTTCTTCAGATGGAGGTGAAACACTAAGAAGGATGGTTTTGTTATTCTGGATCATGTCTTTAGCAGGTCGAGGTGGAACAAGTCTCGATTTCAGGATTTTCTCAGATGAAACTTTTTGAATGGGTAAAATATTCTTGTCGCATAGCTTCATTTCCACTTTAATGACTTCAGGTCTTGTTTGGCCTTTTAGAACCTGCCCAGGCGGAACAGCAGCTGATGTCTTGTTTTTCATTTGTTGTTTTTTAATTACTTTGTTCCTGAGCTGATTGTTGTCAGCTCTGGTTGGGAAATTCTTGGGAAGATCCTTTTCAGTTGCCTTGTTTTTAAGTTGTTTATTTCTCATTGCCTCACTTCTGCCTGGATATTTTCTGTCTGTGTTGCACCTATCTCTTGCCTGTCTGGCTTGATCGCTCATGGGAATCATGTTTACCGACTGCGAGCGCTTAAAAACCCTCCTATGGTGTTGTTTTCGGTCATCCTGGGGCTGTTTGCCGCTCCATCGACATTTACCTGAAAGATCACGAGGAAGGATTGGACGACCAACTACTGGTAACGTTCATGATACAAGAGAGGAAAATTATAATGAAGAGAAGGTAGGTATTAACCAGGCTGAGATTCATAGAAGAATTTCTGCAGGATGATGCTGACGAGTTAGTTGATTTTAAAACCATTGAACCAGAGTGAGATGCTGAGATCCTCTTATGATCTGATCAGTTAGAAATCAGAGGCATGCACTCATTACAAGCATTTTAGTGCTTTCATTATAGAGTCTGAAAATCAAAGTTAAGATAAATAAAATCCATTAACAAGTTTTCCTACCGAGCATGCTCTCTCTGCTGCTGTGAGATGACTCCTCAGCCAATTGTGAGGCAGACTCTGTGCTCACATCCTCAACATCGCCCTGGTCCGTGTCTCCATTAGTGGTGATATCAGGAGAGACATCCACTCCATGTTTCTATTAGAGAGACAGAGAAAAATCATTTACCAATCAATAATTTTAAATCTCTTAAACCAAACTTTTGTCTGAATACATTTTTCCAGAACATTCATTCAGATGAAGCTGCAGTTCCACAACAACCACTTTTTCTGTGGTGGATCCATCCATCTTAATGGCTATGCTTTGGGTTTTGGGGCAGCAACTTAAATAAATAGAAACATATAAATAAAACATAAATGACAACTAAATATTCTAACTACATATCCGAAAAGGAGTAGGGGAGTCTAAACTTTATTACCCCACTTGTTCCTAATCAATCATTCATATTTAAGTACACAGCTTCCTGTCAATATAATAATGTATTATATATCTATATACATTATATATATATAAACATTAATAATAATAATAATCTATAAAATAATTCAATATAAACCCAAATAAATTTAAAACCAATTTTAAAACTAACTGTGACTAACTGTAAATATCCTGATCAATCACCAGCTTCATTTCTATACTTATCAAAAATAATTTCTCTGTACTTTCTTTAAAAAATGTTGTTTATATTTGGACATTCTCTTAGCCTCCCAGCCAATTTATTCGACAATATAACCCCAAAAGCTGAAATACAAAATGTTCTCCTTGTCGTGCTTTTCCGAAGTGTTTTAAAATTAAATTTACCCCTTAAGTTCCAACCCCCTTCCCATGCATAACTTTTTAATGTGTTCTAGTAGAAGATTGGTTTTTGCTTTGAATAGAATTTGTGCTGCTTTATTTAATACTGCGACACTTCTTGATATCTCAGGTTGTACATGTTTAATTTTAAATTTACAACCATTTTTAAATCTATTATCACTCCTAAAAATCTGACTTCACTTACTCCTTCAATAGTAATTATCCCAGTTTTGTACCATAAAATAATTTTTAGTGATAGCACTGACTGCTGATTTTACAGTCACCTCAGCTCCTCCTTCTTGGCTATTTGTAGGATGATCCTGAAAGGTTCTTCTATAACCAGATGGTTCTTTCAATACTTCAGAAGCCAAAATACCTCTTGCTGTTGCAGAATGGCCAGCAAGACATGATTTCATAGAACTATGATCCTCTGGGATAATACTTTGTTCTATTACACCCGTTGTGAGTTGTTCAACCTGTGTAGACCACCTGGGATCCACCACACACCCAGTTGATTCTCCTCCTCCTGCATCATGTTTGTTGGATGCATTTATAATTCTGTTTGTTAGTGTTTTCTCCAGATCTGAGGTCTTCTCTTTACCTTTTTCTCTCTGGTTATGTCTTAACTCATTTAGTGGATTCAGCTTAACCAGGCCCTGACATACAGGAACTCCTCCACTTGGGACAAGACCTTATTTCAGACGCAGAGAGGCTACTCCCCCCTTTTTGAAGATTGGAGGTCTTTAAAGCATCCCTTTCACTGAACCACAATGTCCTGAATCAAGGCAGCAGCAGTATTGATGATTGACTGCTTCCCTTTCCTGAGCCTCTGGAGAGTGGAGCAGAATCTCCTCAAAGCCCAGAAAAATGAGAGTCTCCTGCACAGTACTTTCCAACATTTTCTCCAAGGACTCCCCAACTGTGCACAAATCATTGTCAAGACCCATCCTCCCTCCTATCCTCCATCCTAAGGTACCATCTACCAGGGTCTATAATCTACCAGGGTCATGTATACGCAGATCTGTTTGTTCTATCTTGGGGACAACTGCAAAATGGACCAAGGTCTAGCCCTTCTCGAGGACACCAGTATCGGAATCCAAGCCACAATCAAGGTCAGTCGGAATTGCTTGACCTTGTGCACCAGCTGACTTCTTCCTCCTCAGAGAATTGATGTTCCACATCCTGAAGTCTAGATTCTGCAAATGGAGGATCAGGGCACCAAGCTCCCTGCCTTCAACTTTGGTTCAACTCGCACGGAACCCGACCTCAATTTTCACACGATAGACCTATTATTCAGTTTTTTATTACAGAAATTTGGTTTTATTTGATCCAAATAAATTTTAACCAAATTAGTATGACAATAATTAAGTTTATTTGTGGATTTTTACCAGTTTTCATCTTTCTGACAGAGCTTTTCGAAAATAAAAAACTCAAAGTTCTGATACTGGATGAGATTCAGAAAACGGCTGGATTTTAATGGCCTCCATTAACAAGACTCAGTCGTCTGAATACCTTCAGTAAATCTTGCAGACGGACCACCTCATCTCTGAGCCGGTCACGTTCAATCCGAATGATGTCCGAGATTTCTCTCTGGCGCTCTAATGCCTGACGGAGGCAGCCGAGGGTGGAGAAAAGAGGGAAGTATAGAAAGGAAGGAAAGTTAGTGAAGAAAGAAAAGGCAGAACACAGAACAGATGCAAAGTCTTGCTTCAGAATAAACATTTCCCAGAGGCAGAACTGAAAAATAAATATTAATCTGTCAATTAAACGTTTTAACAAAAGTTTAGAACAGAAGCAGTTCCAGGTCAAGTTCTGCCTCTGGAAATGTTGGAAACCCAGTAACTCAAGCACAGTACCCCGATCTTTTTCTCCTTCCACTGTAAAGCTTCCTGGAGGTCAGAGACCTCTTGACAGTAACTGGTGCTCTTCAGACGAAGATCAGACACTTCCTGACCAGATCAGACCCGGACAGAACAGGAAATTTCAGTAAGAGGCAGCAGGAGAAGGAAGGAAAAAACAGGAGCAGCAGGAGGAAGAAGGTAGTGTTAGAATTCAAACAGCTTATCTCTATTTCATTTTCTACATAAAATCTCTTCAAACTCACACTGAAATACTTCAATGTCATTCTGGACAAATTTTATGGAACAAAACTGTTAAAATGTGGAAATGAGAAACTAAACTTCTCGCCAAACACGTTAGGGAACAAGTTGTGAAGAACAAATCATGGTTGGATTAAACAAGATATCAGAAACGATGAAAATCCAGTCGGGCTTCATTAAATTCATTGTTACCTAAAGAAGGACTTGCTGAGAGAAGAACAACAAACAAAACCTACAGACTAGGCAAGGAGAACATTTCTCAGAGACGACAAAAATGAGGATTCACATCATGCATTAGGTGGATAAGGAGATAGTCATCATGGCTGCAGTGGAACTGTGTGATGCGTCACGTCAGCACTGAGCAAAATCTATGAGGAATGTTTCCACCTTGTTCAAATTATCAAGAATAAGAAGAGGTCTGACCCACTACTAGAAGGTAGACCTGATAAAAAAGGAGGGTGGTCCTAATAGTGTAGTGGATGTTTGGTGTTTGTGATGTGTTTTTACTGTAACTAACCGTCAGCAGCTCCTCGGTTTGTCTCAATGTCTCTTTCAGATCAGTGAAGTGAAGCTTCAGGATGTTGTGAGCCTGACGTTCACGCTCAAACTTCTGAACACGCACAAACACAAACACACAGAGTCAGCATCTGGATGACTTGGAGTAATGGTGTCCTTATCATGTGACCTTTTGGTTGTCATCGCCATGTCTCCGGGCCTCCCAAAGCTGCTCCTCCATGTCACTCAGCTCTTCCCTCAAAGTTTCCACCTGGTACATCAGTGTTGTCTTGTCGTTATGCAGCTGGGCATTGGAAACCATTGCCCTGCGGTACTTTTCCTCTGCCTCAGCCAGAGAGTCCTGATAACAGAAAGTGATCATCAAAACTCATTAATAGGAAACATTTAATGATCATGTTTAAAGTAAATTTCAGAGTTCAAGGTTTTTGCAATGAAATAATCAAAGAATATTAATAAGTTTCACACAGTATATCTATCATTCATGTACCTTGATTTCTCTGATTGATGCCTCTGTTTCCACAGAGAATGAAGTGTCACAGCTCCCTCTTCGAGACGATGCTCCTCCCAGTGAGGCAAGCGTAGCGGCCGACAGCGTTGACGCCGTTCTGGAGCCCTTACGACGACATGACATCACCAACATGCAAGTCAATGACTTTATTTATGAATTCATAAAAACTGTGAACCAATGAGATTCTACATCCCATTCACAGGATCACATAAAGATTATTTTCCCTGGAATGTTTTGGAACATTTATTTCAGATTATTTAATTTGGAACGTTTTGGAAGAATTCTTCAGAAATATTTATTTTAATCATAACATTCCGGACTGGATTAAAACTGAACCGAAACATGGACTCACTTTATCCAAGAAGTCTCTTTCCATCCTCTCCTCCACCTGAACATAGAAACACATGTTACCTGCGTTGCCATGGAGACAGACTTATCACTCCAAGTGAAAACTTTTGGTGGACTTTGGAGAGCTCACCACTGGGCTCGCACGGGCCGAACTGGCCCTGGAGGAGGTCCGTGACCCAGAACCAAGGAAACCACTGTAGTCTGAAGGCTGGAGGAGGATGAAGAGAAAGGAAAGGAGGACAAGGAGGGTGAAGAAATGGAGGAAGATGAAGAAAAGGACAAGTACAGGAGGGAAGAGAATGAAAAATTGATGAAGAGAATGAGGAGAATGGTTAGGAGCATGAGGATGGGGAAGAAAAAGATAAAGAGAAAAAAATTGAGGAATAAGAGAATAAAAAGGAGGCGGCAGAGAAGGAAAAAGAAAAGAGGGAAGAAGAGGACAAGAAAAAGAATGATTATGAGGAAGGTTAATGTTTAGAAAAGGAAACGGAAATAGTTAGTAGTTATTTGACTAATCAATAATCAGCTAATTGATCCATCAAGACTGATCAGCAATGATTCCCGACATGACGTCCTAACTAAGAACCAAACAGGACCAATGATCTAATCCATTCAAATCAATTCAGCTTTATTTGTATAGCGCCGTTTCACAACAATGTAATCTCAAGGCGCTTCACAGACATAGGCCATAAAAATAGCCTTATATAACGGAACCAGCAAGATTGCATCGAACCTTGGCGTTGATCCAATTTCCCATCCTGAGCAAGCATGTGGTGACAGTGGGACAGAAAACTCCCTTTTAATCCATCACTACTATTGATTTACAAACATGAATGATGTCAGAGTCCAACACAGAAGCAGCAGCAAGACAAGAAGACTGATCAAGACTGAAATAAAAACCACATTTCCTGATCACTTCTGCACAACCTGGGCTGGATTAAGAAAGGGTCTAGATTCAAGTCCAGGTTCAGGGCCATCTGGATCCAGGTGGAAGAAAGACTCACCCTGAAGCTGCCTCGACTGCCCACAGACATCCTCTCTTCATCGTCAGACACCTGGAGACAGACAGACCATAAGATTAGGAGTAGACTCAGGTCAAAATCCAGCTCCAGATCAACACCAAGGTGTGTTCTGCTTGTCACCCCCCTTTAACACCTGCAGTCAGGTCAGCGATTTCAAACCTCTTGAGCTGAGTTAGAAAAAATAATTTATTCTAATTTATCCTAAATGATCAAACACTGGTTCAAACAATTCTGAAATACAATTTTAAAATGTTTCCTGTTACAATGAAAACAATTATCTTGCAGTCTAATGACTAAATGGAATTTGAGATGAAAGTTTTTTGTCACATTTATCCAAAATTCAGTTCTTTCTCCCAGATGAAACCCCACTCTGATTTATTTGCACAGACCTGTAAACTATACCCATTAACTACGCACATTACGAAATAATAAGTCTTAGGGTGTGTCCGAATGTGCATCATATTCTCTAACCCTCCATTCACTACATAGGGTTACACTGCATAGCACACTATATAGTGCCCTCAATTTGCTGGCGATTCGGACACAAAGCTCACCACTTTCTCCCTGTCGCACATCACGTGACTACCAGCTGCAACCATGGCAACCACAACAGACTTGAATGTGACGTTGCAAATCCAATCTAATTTCGTGTGAAAATGTCTTATTTACTTATATTGCATTTTATTCTTGCTTTGTATCATATTGATTCAGTAGAAAGGGGATAAAAATTATGGTTTATAGTTTTTTGTGTTAAACGTTTTTGATGTTCATATAATTTCCGCCATTGTAAGCTCCGGCCCGCAATGCATTGTGGTCTATATTGACCTGTCTAGTGACCATTGATGCTTACTTATTTTCTAGATGCCTTATGGGTCATTTTGAGTGCACTACTTTTTTCCCAAAGTACATTCGGACACCCCACAAAATGGCGTGACCACTATATAGAGCACTATGTAGGGCGTAGGGTGCCCATTCGGACACAGCCTTAGACTACAACTTGCTATTCCTCTTTCATCTCCGATTCCAGCATAATTCTTTGCCTCACTGTCTCCAGAAGCTTTAGCAACATCTGAATATTTATTTCCATTCATTTTTCTTCAAGATCTTGTATTGATGATGGGAGAGTGTACATTAGCAGCTAACACTAATAGCGTCACCTGTCATATTAGCATTAAGACCCCAAGCTTCTAAACTAATAACTAACACTAAGATCATGTACTTGCATAATAGAACTTAATGCTAAGACTGCGGGTTCTCAAATTAGCAGCTAGAGCTAACACTCTGGACTCCTATAATGGCAGCTAAGACCATAGGCCAGGTTTGCTCTAGTTTGGTTCTCAAGATCTACCATCCTGCAACTTTTAGATGCAACCCTTGTCCAACAACTGTGAATGAAATGAATGGCTTGTTACCAGGCCTATGCAAGGCTGGTTGACTTGCAAAAGAGGGAAATCAATTTAATTCAGGTGTCTTAGAGAAGGGATGCATCTAAACAAAACTTGCAGGGTTGTAAATCTTGTGGATCAGCTATGGGCTCCACTGCCGTTGGGTCTCATATTAGGGTCTAACACCAAAGCTTTCAGCTCTCACACCAGCAATTGATGCTAAGACCTCAGGATCCTAAACTAGCTACTAACACATTAGCTGCTAATGGTAAGATAATAGAGTCCTATATTAGCAGCTAATGTTAAGACCGTCCACTTGGACATTTACAGCCAACACTAAGACCGTGGACTCTTGTATTTGCAGCTTAAACAAAAATTGTAAATAGGCACATTGGCAACTAATGCTAAAACTCTTGTCTCACACATTAGCAGCCAACTCAAGAAAGTCAGCTCTCACATTAACAGCTAACAATAGCAGCTAGGACTTATGCTGCATTCGATTCGAGTCAGACGGCAAAAGTCTGAACTGGGAATGATGTCATAACCAGGTCGGGAGCATTCAAGTTGACAGTCAGAAAACACCGTCAGCATCCCCCTTTTTTTGGCCAAGACTTTAGAGGCTAACATTTTAGCAACAGTTCTTGATGTTAGCAGAAAGACTACAGCAAAGTCTCTTTTTTTTAGTTTTTTAAACCTAATCTCTGTGTAGAAGTTACAAACAACTTTTAACTACCTTTAGTTCTAATTTATGGACAATCAAATAAGCTCAATTAAAATTAAATGTGTAATTAGATGTATTTATTTTGTTATTTTTTCTTTAATACTTTGTGACCTATAACCCCAAGTGCCCTGATGTATTTTAAACATTTAGAATAAAATTTTTTGTACTAGAAAAAAAAATTAAATGTGTCTAGTCTTAGTTTCTTTCACCTTGTTTTCTTGGGCAGTCACCTTTATTGGTATACTTGGGGTAGGTGGGTCTGCTTAGATTTCAGAGAACTTTCATACTGTATTTCCAACTGGAAACTTTGAAAATCTGACTTCAGTGTACAAACTGAATGTAGATCCCTAAACCCTAAGCCTGTAGACTTATGCATTAGCAGCTACTGGTAATACTGTCTGCTCTAACATTACAGCAGCTAAAGCCAAGACCGTGATCTTTAATATTAAAACTAACCCTAAAACCGTAGGTCCTCATATTAGCAGCTAAAACTAAGACAGTTGGCTCTCATATTAGCAGCAAGCACCAATACCATATGCTTCCACAATAGTAGCTATTCTAAGCTCACGGGGTCTCACATTTGCCGCTAATGGTAAGACCACCTGCTCTTACATTTTCAGGTAATGTTAAGAGTGTTGGCTCTTACATAAACACTAAAACCGTTGATTCTCACATCTGCAGTTACCCCTATAACTGTAAACTCTCACAATGTTAAGATTGTCAGTTTTCATACAAACAGCAAATGCTAAACCCAAGATATCCAACACCGGGCACGGTCACATGATGCTTTTAATTCCGAATTATTAATTCTGAAATAACTAATTCCAAATTAAATTCATGAAGCTTTGAGTTTACATGGAAATTTGAATTCCAAATAAAAGGTTTACATGGCATCACGTTTTTTTTTCATCTCTTAATTCCAACGTGATGGTGGAAGTGACGTAATCCCGCAGCAACACTCTTCCTGTTTGTGGCCTTAGCAGCTAAAGAGAAAACGATCTAATAAAAACCATTTTAGCTTAAATTTTGATTCAATCTTTGAAGTGCTAGCTTGACACAATTATACAACTTCACTATATTGAGCAACTCAGGAGAAGAAAAATACCCGGACCGAAAATAGTTATTGCATTTACAAAACAAGACGGGAGGCAGAAGATTCCCGAGAGAAGGTAAGCATGTGCAGAATGACCGGAATTAGCCACGAGAGGAATTAAGGGTTTACATGAGAAAGGAATTATTTAATTCTGCTTTAAAATGAGAATAAACTAGCCAGTTTATTTGAAATTAAGTTTAATTCCGAATTAACAATTCCACTCGGAAGTTAGTGTTTATATTTTTACTTTTTGTCTGTTTAAAGAGGAATTAACTTTTATTTGGAATCAAAGAGGAATTAAAAGTCCCATGTAAACGAGGCCATTGACATCTAAAGAAAAACTGAATGTAACATAAAAGAAACTGACATTGACAGGCACTTTAAAATTTGCTTAAATAATAATTCAGATAATAATAAATTAAATAATCTTAATAATAATTCCAATAATAGAGAGTTCTTACTCCCAGTTATCCCATGTTTTGACAGTGATTAACGGACTTAATGGTTTAAAGAAATAGTTTGGAATGGCGCTTAAAAAATGGCTATAATATTTTAGGCAAAACTGGTGTGACAAACATCTGTTAATGAATCAAACTGAATCGATTCACGACATTTTTGGTGACATCCACTGCTGGTAACCATGGAGCCCACAATGAGCTCATCACAAGATTTAGAAAAGAAACATAAATAGAGAAGAGATACAAACCGAAGTGTGTCTCCGTGAGGGGCGACAGTACCGCTCACTGTCCTCCTGAAAGCCCACGAAGAAGAAAGAGGGGTTGTTACAGGAAAAAAGGAAGATCTCATTGATGAAATCATCACATATAAAGCTGATAACATACATGCTAATGGGTTAGAAACAATGAAAATAAATTTGATACATAAATAATTATTGAAACAAATAAAGTTACACAACATAAACAAGTATTTAACAAAATATAAAAGATATTAAACCTGCAAATGGAGCTGCAGGTCCTCGCACCTAAGGTGCCCTTTTGGCTTATTACACTGCCCTAACTGCTGAAGACAGCCTCACTTTCGACCTCAACCACAGTCACACATGCAAGCATGCAGAAATGTGCAGCATTACCTGTTCATCCCCTCTACCAGAGTCTGCGCATAACATCAGTTAGTGCAATCATTATTAAAATGTACTTGGAATCGCAAGTAAGTAATATGAAGTGGTATGGTAATGTTTTTCTTCAGAATGCATGTTTTCATCTAGGCTTTAAAATGAGTCACTTCCTGCTTCCAGGTGGGCATGGTTGTTCAATTGTCTGGTAGTGTAGGCAAAATATAGTGAGTTTTTGAGCACGTTTTCAAAAGGCCTTTGTACTGCCTTGGTTGCCTAATTAATAAACATACTTATTGATGAAAAGAAAATTCAGTCCATGTTTGCAAAAGATTAAGAAAATGTCATAAGCTGTGTTTCATTACCCCTAGAATTGCACAAACCCTAAATCAGGGGTGCCCAAGTTCGGTCCTTGAGATCTACCATCCTGCAACTTTCACATTCAATCTTTGACCAACACACCACATCAAATAAATGGCTTGTTACCATGCCTCTGCAAGGCTGGATGATGAGAAAATTCAGCTATTTGAGTCAGGTGTATTGGAGAAGGGTTGCAAATAAATGTTCCAGGATGGTAAATCTCGAGGACCGGATCTAGGCACTAAATATCCCAACCAAAATTTGGTAATAAAAACACCTATATTTAAAAAAAAAAACCCTCAAAAATCGCTAAAAAGTTTTAATGCTTGGATGAGGAAGTTTGTTAGACGTGTCGATATAGAAGTTTTATCGTAAAAGTCTAATGGAAACACTTTTTTTTTTATCATTTTTACACAACCTTGGACATGACGTACTAGTCATGTGATCATAGTCTGGAACAAACCTTCCAGAAAAACAAAGTTTTAAAATGAATTAGAAAGGGAAATGAGGGAGGAGGGCTTCGAGAAAAGCTGTGTCAAATTTTCACCAGCAAATAATAATAATCCCCTAAAATAATGCTACATGGATTATTTAATGTAAGTCGCAATTCTCGTAATATCTCACCCAGCTGACAAGATAACTGTGGGTTATGTGCTAAACGCTGGGTAACCAGTACTGCAACTCCACCTCCCATTAGTTTTCCACCAAGTTGTTTATTGTGGTCGGGACAGATCGTCTGGAAGCCGTGTACAGACGCATTACAGTTTGGTATATGTTCAGTTAGCACCTGGAGCTCATCACTTTTGTTAGCTAGCGATCTAGCTTTACCCAACACAACAGTTGGAAGAAACGGTTTAAATCTCCACCATTTATCTCTATGCCTCACTCCGGCCCTGAATCCTCTTCTTTCTTTTCAAGGCCATTGAGATTAGAAGTGTTAATTGACTGATAATCTTGAATTTGGAGAGCATTATCAGTTGATCTTGGAGGTAAATAAGTCTTGTTGCCATAGAGACTCGACATAACAAGTCTTAACCCTCTACGCGCCAAAGTCGCAAAATTGCAACAAGCAACATTGCTGTATAAACTAGGCTGTATCTATGAATTTGGTGCTGAATGTCGGCTACTTTTCGCCAGGATATGGTGGACATGTGTGCCTGTAATCTAAACACCATTTGTAGGTGTGGTTTTATTAAAAGTTTCTAGTAAAAATAGTTCGTAAAACACCCGCCGGACGAGAGACACTGCAACGAAGTTGTGGCAGTGTGGCAGAGCGGAGCAACAACAGCGCAGAGCAAAAGAGTGTTTTTTCATTTACTCACGATGCTGAGAGGTGTGTTTACTGCCGATTAAGTACGTTGTCATGTGCTGGCTAGCTCCGATTCCGAGGAGGAAGACATACAGTTACCCAGTGAAGCAGAAACTGACATTAGTAGTGATGGCGAGTCCGCGCGCCATATCAGCACATCACTTTACTTCAGCGCGGCAGCGGTGGAAGCGTTCTGCAAGCGCTAAGCATAGGATGTAGTCCAGGTAGCAGAGGGGCCCATAACACGGCAAATATAGGTGAATAGAGCGGGGATGAAAACAACCGCGGCTGAAACAGGAGAATCCGGGAAAAACACCACTAATAGCACAGAGTTATCATTCACTACCGCACCGTAAATTCCGGCGGCGATTATAAAGGCTGGCAGTTCTTGAGATAGGAAGAATATCAAATGTGGTTCTGAAATTTTTATGAGCCTGTTGGTTATTGTGGAGGCCATTGATTTAATCTGTCTGTTTATGAATGATGAATTCAGAAGCATCATCACCAATTAAACTGATATGCCTATCAGTTCTTTGAACGTGACATTATGAAGCCAAACTCAATTTTTGGTTTATCCTAAAGACATTTCTCATTTAAAGTATGCCTGTTTCTCAAATAACTTACAAGTTATAGCCTTGTGAAACCGTGACATCAAAATGAAACATTTTCCAATATGGCTACCACATTGTATCGTTATAATATGGAAATTAAAATTAATTTCACTCCCATCACAGACCTTTATTTATACTGAAGAATTGTCTCATTGATAGTAAACCTTTATCTCAAACTGTTTTTAAGTTACAGCCTTTTAAAATCTAGCTGCAAAAAAGGTATATTTTCTTGAAAAAACTCTAGTGCCTAAAAGCTTAAAAGAGAAGAAAAAATATGCAGAAAATCGCCTGTATAGCATAGCTTCTTACCAACGTGAAAAGTCGTTGGTAAGGGGGGCAGCTTAGAGACAGAAGAACAAAGCGCAAATTTATTGTGAAAGTTTTCCTCTTCCTTTTTAGTTTAACAGCTCTGGTACAAATCTTCATTGCACGTTATTACACACAGCCGAACTTCCTGCATTGCAGAGAAAAGTCCATTTTGAGGCCTTGATGTCTATATCGGGACCCATATCGTTATACGGATATAAAATTAACTATATCGTGATATAAGATTTTGGTCATATCGCCCTGCCCTACTCAAAACTTCACAAATATTGTTTTTATTTTGCAAAAAACTGTAATGGAAATGCAGCCATTATAGTAGTGTTCAATAATGTCCTCCTAAAACACTTGGATATCCTTGTGAACCCCCAGGAACCAAGAAGATTTCGGATGGGAAATCTGATTGGACTAAAGAGGAGAGGTGGGAAGAATACTTTGCCGGGGACCCAAAGTTCTCTCCTGAAGTGCAGACCTTGGGCTTGATCCAGAAAGAAGCCTCAACAAACCCTGACTCTACTCATAAACTCTGGGTTAACCTTCTCAAATATTTTGTGTTAAATTTTTTTAAGTCCAATTTACAAAAGTATTTTTTTCAGATTATCAAAGCGCAAAGTATAAATTTAACTGTAACACCATCTTTATGTGATTTGCCATGTCATGTTTTCTGGAACAGAAAACACAATTTTTTCTCAACGTAACCCACTTTCTGGAACAGGCTCCTGAAAACCCGACCCTATTCTTTGAGTAGAAAAACCCAAAAAGAAAAACAGACTTGTTTGAAAATAAATATAAATAGAATAGAATAAATAGAATAAAACTTTTCACTTTTTAATTTAAAAAGTATTAGTAAAAAATGTTACATAAACTAATGAATAAAAAAATATATAAAATTAAAAAGTTTAATTAAATTAGCTATATTATAATTATACATATAAATATATTTTATTAATTTATATTTGTACTATATTATTGGAGATGTATTTATTTTATGCAAAAAATATTCTTTTCAGTCTTTCTTCAATTATGAATAAAACCGCAAAAAACATCTAATTTGTAAAAGATAAACAAAAAGAATAAAATTTTGTGGCAAATTGAAAACTGCATACACTATTTATGAAAAAATCCAACTAAACCAAGAAAACACAGCTGAACAAAAAATTAATAAAAATTACAAACATTCAATGAAACTAAAATAAAAAGGCTAAAAATCAAATGAGTTAAATAAAAGAAGATGCAGACAATGTAAAGAAAGGTAGCAGCAGCATGCAGGAACCAGGCCAGACATCTACCAGACAGGATTTAACAGCGACCTAATCCCTCTGTCTGTCTGAGCGTGTGCAAAACAAAAAACAACAAGGAGCCTGCTGATCTGACACATGGAAACCATGCTGTTGAGGAGCTTTGACTGGTCCCAGTGTTTGAACTGGGTCAAACAGATCCAAACAGAACCATTGTTGTAATGTTCATTAATCAAGTGTGTAATATTATGACATCTAGTGGTAAAACTCAACACTACAGTTTGTCAAAGCTGTGTGAAACTGCCCTTGGAGACCGATAGCGGTGCTCCAAGTCCAGCAAACGACACAAGGGCTTCAGAAGAACAATGGAGGAAGACTCAGTATCATCACACAGAAAAGTTTTCCTTAAAAACAACATAGCTTTCCTCCTCTACAGATGAATGAAACCAAAATGTTTTACAAAACAGCTTTGACAATGCGTTTTCTTCTGCTCATCATTACATATTCATGATTAGTTAAGCCCCGCCTCTTTCTGTGTGTTTTACTATCTCATGCTGCCAGGTGTGCATGTGTCAGCTAGCGCTTGGTGCAGAGTCCTACCATCCACTGTTCAATGTGACCCCACTTATTATCGACACCATGATGCTTCTGGAGGAAGTGAAGGGAGAAGAAGAGAAAGAAGAGGAGAAGAAAGAAGGAAGGAAAGGATCAGGTGTTAAACTTCAGCTTTAAAAGTTTAACTAGAAACAACTTAAAAACTATTTTAGGTAACGTTGTTCCCTTCTCTTGATGCAACAGATGGGTGGAGTTTAGCTTAGCACTAGTATAGAATATTAGCCCCACCCACTTGGTGCTTCCAGAGAAAAACAACAAACATGTCCGAATGAGAGAGAAGACTAGCAAAGTTAGTCGTACCTTGTGGCTGCGGAAAAGCTGCAGAAGGAGGAAGAGGAGAGAGGAAGAGGTCAGAGGCCAACTATACGCCTCAGATAAAGAGGCCATCTGTCAATCATCTGTACATTATTTAATTTTTAACTAATAATTAAGAGACTGAGATTAGGTTTGCTCTTAGCTAATCTTTCAATTCAGACTCCAGTGCACCGGCATTGTAGCTGGACTATGGGAGGTTGGGTTAATACCCAAAGCATTCTAACCATAGAAACCAGAACCTCGCCAGCTGAAAGATAGAACCTTGGAGTGTCATCTGTAGGTCCAGACCTTATGTTGGAGATCTTAGCAGTATCTGTTAGCATTCAATAACATATGTTAGCAGCTTTTAGCTGCCTTTGCAGCTGATAATGTATGATAGCAGCTGACACCAACTTTTCACAGATGCTAGCAGCTAATAATGTATGTTAGCAGCCATTAGCAGTTAACAGCTGACAGCTTCTGTTAGCAGCTGATAGAAGCCTTTACTAGTATTTAGTGGCCATTATCAACTGCATAATACAAAGTTTAAAATTTAGCTGTAAGGGAAAATTTGTCATCTGTACAACGACACATCATCCAGTAACATGGATAATGTGTTTGTAGTTCAAAAAGCAGACACCAGTAAAACATGACTTGATCCACATGCAAGCTTCTCCCTACCGAACACTTTAAAGCACTGACATGTCTTCTAGTAGAGGTCTTTTGTCCTAGCATGTGAGTAGGGAGCAGATCAATCAGTCACACAGGAGTATTGATCACCTTCAAAACATTCAGTGTTCCAACAGACAGAACCAGAAACTGATCGAAGGGGTTTGTCTGTATCAGAGCCTCAGCAAATGTCTAATCAGTTATCAATAGAAGTATAGATAATATGAGCTGAATCAGAAGTGGTAATAAAGTTTTGATAGATCAGACTCACCGCAGCAGCAGAACCACTCACTCACCTTCAACCTGTGCTCACATGACATGATCAGCTGATTAAACAGCTTCCGGTTCCCTTCACAGCGGGGAGCTGTTATTCTGACACTTCAGTCACACTTCCTGTCATGTTAGCCAATCACCCTCCTAATCAATAAAACTGGAGGGAGGAATGATAACTACCGAAAGCTCACTGACCTCCTTCTGTTGTCTCTCCAGCTCCTTCATCCGAATCTCACGGGCCTCAGCTCTGGCGGCTCGTTTGGCAGCCAGCCTTGCCTCTGCCTACACATACACAGATCAATAGAGTCATGAATTTACAACTGAGGGTCCTTCGATGAAAAAGTCCTATTTTCCAAGCTTTCACTGAGGTTAAGCATTTATTAAGAAATCCACAATATTAAAATATATGTTCAACCTCCAAAAAAAGACATATTTACTCACCTCAGATTTTGAAATACTACCTAATATTATTCGTTTTATTCAGTCATGTACAGTACACGGTACAGTCTTAAAGGAAAAACTCTTGTCCCTGAAAAGTGTCTTTTATTACATTTCAGTAATCAATAAATTCTGAACTGTGTTTTCAGATTCTTAATCTTCTTAATTATAAATGCTCATATCAAATGTTTAACTTTGAAAATAAAATTTCAGATATATAGATCAAATAATATATACATTTACAGTTTTTCTTGGTTGATTTGGTACCTTTCTTACAACAGAGTTACATTTGCTCATCACTTAGTGCAATTCTCAAAACAGTTAGTACAAACTGCTGAAATTGGTAGAAAACTTAAAACCTTAATGCAGTGGAAGGTTTGTTCTGAAGATCCTAATGGCTACGTTGTCTGGGGCCTTATGCCTTTGATAGGGTTACGCATGGCAAAAAGGTGTCTAGGGAAGGGACCAGACCAAGTGCGGCTGAAAGACTCCAATAATGAAGTGTGCCTGGTTGTTTGTTTGTTCACCTCTCTGTGCTGCCCTTTGATGGACTGGTGACCTGTCGAGGTTGTACGGACGGACGGATGGATGGATGGATGATCGACTTTGTAGGTGTATTGTCAGACTTGCAGCTGCATATCCTGGACATTCGGGTGAAGAGAGACGCGTAACTGTCACCTGATTACTATCTGGCGATGAGTTGGCTCAGATGGTGGGGAAGAATGCTGAACCAAACGCGCTTTTATATATCTCCTGGAAACATCTGATGGAGTCCCCTGTCAGAAAGAACTTCAACTACCACCTTTGGCAGAATTTCAACCTTGTCCCAAGGGAGGCAGGGAACACCAAGTTCGAGCTATGTTTCATGCCTCTATTGTTGAGCCGGAGCTGTGGACTTAAGGTCTTTGGTGCAAATTTTGGCAGGAATCTCAGAACTCGCTGGTGGACACCAGTGGTGAGGGATACCATCAAGTTAAAGAAGGAGTCCTACCAGGCCATTTTGGCCTGTGGGATTCTGGGCTGTTGACCATCTCCAGGGCCGAGGTCGCTGAAGTGGTTAAAAAGCTCTTCTGTGGCAAGGCCCCAGGGGGTGGATGAGATCCGCCCAGAGTTTCTTAAGGCTATGGATGATGTGAGGGTGTCCTGGCTGACTGCATCGCATGGACATCAAGGACAGTGCCCCTACACTGGCAGACTGGGGTGTTGGTCCTCATCTTCAAAAAAGGGAATCAGAGGGTGTGTTTCAACTACAGGGGGCTCACACTCCTCAGTAGAGATAGGTATTGTTAAGATTTTATCTATACTACTCCTCTTATTAATACTGCTTTTCGGTATTTTATCGGCATTCCTATCTATACTTTTCTGTCTAAAAACAAGAAGGGAGAAAACAAATAAACTATGTACAGGAAAACCTTTTACTTTAAAAGAATTTAAAACACAATATAATAATTTAATGTCCTTTGCAACACTAAAATAAAATAATCATATAAATACTAACATGTTTTTGTATTAATAACATACACCTTAAGGTTACAACTTATATCAATGATAAATAATTAATTGCATTTTGTATAGAAGCGACTTGAAATGTAACTTTAATGTCATTTGCACGATGTTGTATTTTAATTAGTTTTACATTGTATGTCAGGTAGTTTATTATTATCAAGGCACAATATTAACTTTAATCCTTTTACTATTATACAATAATTCTTTTTACAGTACTGGTAGCCATATTCATATTTTAATAAAATTTCATGCACTTATCTTTGATAAACAACACTTCAGTTACGTGCTCCATGTGTATACCACTAGCATACATATATGTTGAAACAATAGCGTCTCACTTGGACGGCCAAACACTGTGGTACTTTCCGCTGGAATATAGTGTATTTTATTGAGGTGTTTGGAAAGCCATGTTTTTGTAACATTTGAGACAACCTGCACTGTCTGCATCTACTCTGGAAAAATACAGTCACACTCTAGACGCTTTTGCTCGCGGTCGTTCTGCCATCCCCATGGGGGGGGGCTTCAGGAGTATGGGGTACTGGAACCCCTTGCATGAGCTGTCCAGTCCCTTTACGGCCGGTGTCAAAGCTCGAGCGACAGTAAGTTAAATTTATTTCCAGTGAGGGTTTGACTCCGGCACGGCTGCCCTTTATCTGATTCTCTTCATAACTTATACAGACACAATTTCTAAATGCAGCCGAGGTGTTGAGGGGAGCCGGTTTGGTGACCTCAGAATCAGCTCTCTGCTTTTGGCAAACGATGTGGTTCTATTGGCTTCATCTGGTTATTCCAGCTCTCACTCAAACAGTTAGCAGCCTAGTGTGAAGCGGCTCGAATGAGAGTCAGGGCCTCCAATTCTGAGACCATAGTCCTCAGCTGGAAAAGGCAGGAGTGCCCTCTCAGAGTCGGATATGAGATCTTTCCCCATGAGGAGCAGTTCTGTGGATCTTGTTAGAAAGTGAGGGAAGGAGCGTGAGATCAACAGCCGAATTGGTGCGACAACTGCAGTAAGGTGGACTCTGTGCCTGTCTGTCGTGGTAAAGAAGGAGCTGAGCCAGAAGTTGAAGCTCTCAATTTACCAGGCAACTATGTTGTTAACCTCATCTATGGTCACGAGCTGTGGGTAGTGACTGAAAGAACAAGATCACAAATACACATGGCCAAAATGAGTCTCTTCTGCAAGGTGGCCGGTCTCTCTCTTGAGAGACAAGGTGAGAAGCTCGGTGATCCGGAAGGAGCTCAGAGTAAAGCCACTGCTTCTCCACATGGAGAAGATCTAGATGAGGTGGCGCTGGCATCTGGTTAGGATCCCCCCTGAACACCTCCTTGCTGAGGTGTTCCGGGCATGTCCCTATGGGAAGAGACCTCAAGGGAGACTAAGGACACCTTGGAGGGATCATTTCTCCCAGCTGGCCTGGGAACGCCTTGGGATCCCCCCTGATGGTGACTGGGGAGGGGAAAGTCTGTTTTCCTTCTTAGGTTGCTTCCCCCGCAACCCGACCCTGGATAAGCGGCAGAAAATGGATGAATGGATAGATGGATAAAAAGGAATAGTTTACTTCTCAAAAGCCAGAATTTATGTTAACAAAACTGTCAGTCATTAAAATGAGAAACTCTTTGACCACCAAGGTACTTAAACAGTTCACTAATGTTTTTATTGTGACAATCTGATCTCTGTTTTTGGATACAAAACAGCCAGATCTTGGAAACATGACATGAAAATGCCTTAAATATCAGAACAAACTGGATATCAGCCATCGGAAAGCTACAGTAAAGTTACAGGTTTCTGTTTTTAGTACAGTAACTGTAAATGACAGAATGAATTTGATTCACATATTACTTTATGTGGTCTTTGCCATCTTATAGTAATTTATTAAAAGCATTGTGCAAAACAAATGAACAAAAATAATAAATAAATCAGTCCTGTGCAACAAGACGTTCTTGTCTGTCTGATCAGATTAATCTACATCACCGCTGATATCATTCCTAGTAATGCAGCGAGGAAAGTATTTCCTCTTTCTTTGAGTCATTATTACAACTCCTTGATATGTAATGATTCAAGCCATCAAATAAATACTATTAGTTTTGGCGTGATTTACTATTCTGCTGTTTCTGAGCATGATTACTTGTGACTGATATGACCAAAGCAAATGAAAAGGTAAAACACAGTAATGTATAAAGGCAAATGCTACATGTCCAAAAACATTTGAAATGTGATCACTTCAATGAGAAATGGTGATGCGCGCACGTGACTAATCGTTTTGAAGTTTGACTTAATAATTATAAAAAGGTAAGGCTTTTTGTGAGAAAGGGACCAAAGCGACTGAGAAAACTTGTAATCTGTAATAGCAGAAAACCCCATTAATCAAGCGTTTCACTCCTTCAAGCAAATCACACTGTAACTCGGGGCAGGTTCGGTGGTGACTGGAACTAGTTCTACAGAGAACGTTATAGTGATTGAAGATGAATTAATGAAGAATAGCTCTGATAAATATAAAATAATTTATTTAACAATTATCACAAGAAACTATACTTGGGATATTTCTGACTAAATCTAACATGTTTTCATGCACAATATTTTTCCTGCATTTCATGCCACACGTGAAACTAAATTAGATCTTTTATTTTCCCATTTTCTCTTATTTTAGAAAAAGATTCTTTAAAATAAATTACACCATATATGGAAACTACACATTGGCTTAATTAGTGTGAAAAAAGATGCAGAATATCTACTTTGTACGGGTAAAATGTATTTCAACCTTTTAACAGCTTGTTTTCTGTGATCAATAAGGATAATGACGATGACTGTAATGATGATGATGTTGTGGCTGCTGCAGTGCAGATTAATGTTCATGCTGCCACTGCAGATTAAAGGATAGAGGTCACAAAGCTCTCATTATAGGTCAACGAGGAGGGGGAACCCTTAGTATCTCTAGCACCAGACTCCACTGAATGCCCCCCACCCCCTTAATCTAAGCAGGTTTACATCCCCTCAGTTTTGTAATGAAAAAAGAGCCAGAAAAACAAATAAATCTGGAAAACACAGTAAGGAAATACAGGATACGTGCGTAAATATGAAAAGTAATACAAATATTTTTATATGATTTTTATACAATACTAATACAAATACAAATGTTATATTTTATTATATTCCCATTTCTTCATATGTCTCTATTACACCCACCCAAATGATGATAGCTAATGCTGCTTTTAGCCAATAGGATTTCTGCGTTTTTTGTTTCACTTTGATGTTTCTGAAACAATTTTAGATTAAAGTCACCACTGTAAAGGTATCAGCATCATCTGGATCAGATTAAGTAGAAAAACTGTCCGTGTTTACCTCCAGGAGCAGGTGAACAAACTCTACATTCATGTTAACAGAGCCAGAAGTGCAGCAGAGCACATCTTACTCAAGTCCAACCAAACTCTTACACAAAGTCTGATAAGTCTGTAGATGAGTTGAGTTAAATATAGTAAAAATATATAAATATGTTAAATGGTTCAGGGCAGCGATCATCACTAGGTTGGTAAAACAGTTAGTAAACACTAACTTCTTAGTGTTTACTAAAATCTGTACCCTAATGGAAATGATTGACAGTTTAGTGACAAGAACACGGGAACAGGGAAAAACATTAGTGAAACAAAATTAAAAATTCAATTACATTTTTTTTATTAAAAAACAATAAATATAAATATTTCTCTTTTTATTTACTCACGTATGTCATTTCTTTTTTTTAGATTTATTCTTTTTCTGGTATTTCTTTCATTCCATCAGCATGGCATCCCAGCCTGTAGGGTGACACTGAGACTCACTCTGCCCTTCATAATCATCATCATCATTATCATCATCATCATCACCTGCTTTATTGATGAATTCATCTCAAACTCATCTTTTGCTAAATAACTGAATAACTTCTACTATTTAATTAAAATGCAGTTTGGTGGTGTAGTGGCTCAGCACCATCCATTGTCTCCAGTTTGTTCAGCTCTTTGATGTACTGGTAACCTGTCCAGGTGTCCCTGGTAAGTGCTGGGACAGACCTGGAAGTTAACTATTATGTTAACTATGGATTATTGATATTCTACATATGTTTATATAAAAAAAATTTCCATACGGATCCGATTCCTTGATGTTTTAGAGAAGGCTAAATATTAATATTCAGGACGTGATGAGCGGACATGCAAAGCGTGGCTCATCGCTGGTATCATCAGCACCCTCATAGTAGGTAGATCAGCAGTTTTCTCACCTCTCGTGCTATCAGGTTAAGGGCATCGTCCTCCGCTGTCATCTTGTCCCGGTTCGGGATCCTCTTCCTACCCGGACCTTGGGTGCCCATGGTCCTGGTTGGTTCTACCTGCAGGGGTCTATGGTGGTCCAGACACACGCAGCTCCAGATCCAGAAAACTCAGAAAATACTGGCTGGGGTTTCCCGCTGCAGTTCGGTTCCGTCACCTTCTCCCGGTTCCGAACCCTGCAGTCAACATCATTTAAGAGTTCATTTGCGAGCGAATTATCAACAAAGGTCTGTCTGGGTCCGGGTCCCCTGGACCGCGGTCTGGATAAATCCTGGAAGGTTATAAGCGGAGCTGCTGGTTCTGTTCTGCGATCAGAGGATGGGTTGGTTTGGGTTAGGATCCACTGCGTCCGCAGCACCGGGTCTACGTCAGTCCCCTGCCGCGCGCCTCTCCGGGACAACCGGAGCGGAAACCCCGCAGAAATCACCCGCAGTTACTGTGGCCGTGCTGCGCATCCCTCTTCTGTGAGAAAAGATCAGTCCACTCTGCAATCCGCCATCTTCACAGCCGGCGGTGCTGCTTCCGGAAGCGTCAAGCGCGCCGTCACGCTGTCAGGTGAACCGCAGGTGGGCCGTAACCGAACCAAGAAGCATCCAGACGCCGCAGTAGGGGTGGGGGTGGGGGATTTTTAATCCAGGCGCCCGGAAATGACGCATTACACATAAACAGGTCTCTCTCATCAGGATAATTTCTTTATTTACTCTCCATCATCTTCTCTGCCTTAAAACCATAAGACGTAATAATAATTGCATATTTTCCATGTTTATTAATATATTATTAGGCCTACATTTTATTTGATTTTGTGTATCTTATTTTATGTTCTTTTATATCTGTTCTGTATTATCTATATACGCAAGCTGTCATTTCCAGGGCGCGTTGTAATAAACAGGCAGACCTCATTTACATAAACTGAATGGGAGCATTGAATTTAACTAGTCACATGCAAATTAGTGTCACTGGTTCTGCTCGCAGAGACCAACCCAAATGGCCAGCAGCAATACCAAAGATAAAGAAAAGTAATTAACCCAAATTTGCAACGGTATTCAGCAATACGTTGGTCTGTAAGCACACATGGACTCCTGTGGTGCAGAAGCAGGATTTGGTTCATGAACATTCATAAAAATTCTTCTAATATTTTAGAAAAATGAGGAAGTTTTGTGCAGTGGAATAACTTTTTCATTTGTTTTGGAAATGTTCCCATTTAGAAAGATAAGTTACGTATATATGTCAATGGTTAAACAATTACCTTTATAACTTTTTTGACAGTTGTATCTATAATAATGCAGTAAGTTGATGTTTTGCTTTTGCATTTATTTACGATATAAATTATTTCTATCTCCTTAACTGCTGTTAAATACATTGAGTTTAGGTTTGAACTTAAAGTTTCATTCATTCCATCACCTGATCCAGGGTCAATGATTTTATTTAACCAACTTTGGCCCAATACTCACAGAGTAGTTTATTAAAGTTATTAACAATTTCATTCATATCAATAGTAATTTCAACATTATTGTTAAAATGTTGCAGATAATTCATCTGTAAGGTAAATAGGAAAGTTTCATATGCTTTATCAATATTATTTTCACTCGACACTGTTTCAAAGTTTTGTTTAGCCAACTCCTCTTTAAATGCATTAATTGTTTTTTCTGACTTTGCTCTTCTAAGACTGTGTCCAGTGAAGGTGACTTCTGGTATGGTGATGAGTGCCGATGAGATGGTTACATCGGATAATTACTCTGGTAATACTTCTGGCCAGAGATGGACATGACACATAAAACAGACACAGGGAGCCAAACACTGGGACAATCATGGAACCACACACAGAGAAGACAGACAGGAACCCAAACAGAAATGTGAAGAGCATCATTTTACAAACCTGTTTCCAAAAGAAAACCTGAAGACTGACCAGATAGAGCCACTTTATTTATTAAAGTTTATATATCTAAAATAAACCATATTTGCATTACGCATACATCTAACAAATAGTTAGTTTTTAGGTTAACCACTTTTATGGTGGTTAATCTGAGGGTGTTTGTTTCCCAAACCCACACTGGGAGCTTGTTCCTGAACATTTTAAAACCTGAATTAAGAACCACTGGGCAGAAAAGTCCAATTTTTACAATTTAAAGTCTTTATTTTGCCTTTTAACCGAATCTGTCTGATAAGAGATTAAAAATGTATGTATAGTCACTATTTATTATATACCATGTAACAGGTCAAAAACATTGTGGTGTGATCTACTGCTTTCTGGTATGCAATAGGCTGTAGGAGACCAGTATTCTATGGGTTTTGGATGAGGTTTCTATGTAAAGTGATGCAAAATGTCTAAAACTATATGTCAGATATCTGATAATAAGGATAAGACAGGGGGCTGATAGCTGATTGCTCTTTATCCTGTTATTTTCTTCTAGACTTTGAGAACCACAAGTAAAGCTGCAGTCAGAGCAAAGTGCTCTGTTTGGAATATATGGCACTATAGCCTCTTTCAGATTTGCTCTGTTACCCAGACATTATGCGGACATTGACTTTTCGACCCTCATGTCTGAAAGGTACAGTCCGGACTTAAAGCGGGTAGATCTACGCATGTCTGCTTAATTACCGGGTAGACGGATCCTGTTAAGACATGCAGGTTAATGTTCGGACATTAACCTGGGGGGAGGGAGGGGGAGATGTGAGGGCGGGTGCTGCTACGCGTGAAGCGAGGTCATCATTTCCTACAAAACGTAAACACGTAAGAAAAAAAATCAAGTTTAAAAAGATTTTAGAGATCTTAATAAAAATCTTAAAAAAGAGGAGAAATTAAATGTAAAAACAAGCAGAAATTGTCTAGGACCAGCCTGTTTATTTGGATCTCTGCCAGGAAGCACAAACTTCTTGACAACGAATTAAAAGGGCAAGTCTGGGCAGCAGGAGCAGTTGCTGGCTGTATACAGCGCATGTACAAGTTGTAGAACAAATTAAATCAAGTCTAAAAAGATTTCACGGACTAGAAAAGAAAGCTGGGATGCAGCGACAACAAGCGACACATAAGAAACTGAGGTGAATGGAACTAAACAACAGGCACCATGTTGTGGTTGAGTTAAACACTGAATCTGGTAAGTGTTGCTGTCTTCTAATGTTACTCATATGCGATGGGTTGGACGGTGGTCCACTCTAAGGGAAGCTATTGCATCATTGCATAAAAATAATTCCCTTGACCAGGTCATTGCAATGGGAAAAAGTAGCCACTAAAACCAAGACAGCAGACAGGGAGAGAGACAA
>JBAMHX010000027.1:2064364-2077306 GCA_037177515.1 Pseudomugil tenellus | reverse complement strand
TTATCTTAGATCAATATCTTTTTTCATAGTATCTTGTTCATCTTGCAGGTAAAAGTAGTTTCTTACAATTGACTGGCTGATGTGATTAGTCCACCTGGTCGCTATTTTGTTTGGTATTGAGGTTAAACATCCCTGGACTAATCAGATCATCCAGTAATTAAAGACAGCAAACAAAAAGCTGTCAAGTTTAGGAAGAAGTGGAGCTGTGTATAAAGCTAATAAGGACATATAGATGAGTGAGGTGCCCATTCGTCTCCATTGGCCAACAGCGCATGTGGGGCATCTAGCCTTTGTGTATACTAAATGTATCCGCTCTCATTATCACTTTCGGTCATATGTTTGTAAAAATGTTTCACTAAATGTAAATTTGCATCGCGAAAATGTGAAAGTGTTTCAATGGATGAATTACTGCTTATAACCCTGTCCATGGGTCGTTCTTCTAACTTAATTTGTTTTATAGTTAACTTTAGATCTGATAGCCTGTTTGTAGCTTTTAGTTGCATATTTCTAACAGAATAATAAAAAAGAGCTGAATTTTTTCTTTTTTGATTTCTAATTTGATGATACACTAACCCTATCACTTTTTTGTAATTTAACCAAATATGTTTTAATTAGTTTTATTTATGTTTTATCTAATAAAATTAATATTAAATTAATATTTTTACATATATTATCAACAAAATGTTATCTTAATGTATATTTAGGTTTTATCAATTTACTGCTTTATCCAGTTTTCTTTACTTATTTGAATTTAATTCAATTTCATTCACATGAAACTATGTTAGAAAGTTTGTTGGATTTAGTTGTTTTCTTTATTTAACTTTTACATTTAAAGTTTAAATTTATTTTAATGATAAATATTTCTATTATTTAATTTATTTTAATTGTTTTTATTTGTCATTATTGTAGATATTTTGTCTGTATACTTCTTTATTAAACACTGATTTGGTGCGTTTACATGATGTTTTTTATTTATTAATGAATTATTCATTCATTTTTCGAGTTTACATGAAAATAATTATTCTAAACAAGGCTTATGCTGTCGTAAGCAACGGCTAGAGGTGTATTCCCGAACACCCGCAATCTTTCTATTACCTATTCCTCAAATGGACACAATACAATATTCTAAAGCCGCACATGTTCAGTCACAAAGCGCCACCTGGTGTCAAAACTTTGAACCAGCCCGTTATGACGTCAGAACAAGATCCATCGTAAGGTCATGACCTTTTATTTGCACTTGATTTGAGGTCAATGAGAGAAATAATTCCAGAGATATGTCCAAAAATCAGATTTTACATGCATAAAACACCACCTGGTGGGAAAAGCATAAATCCAAATATCGTAAAATTTGATACAGATCATCTTTTTGGGAACATAAACAGGTATGCAAAGTATCGAAATGAAATTGTTAGTAGTTCAAGAGATATAGTCAAAAATCAGATTTTTCGTGCATAAAGCTTTTCTGGCAGGAAAACCACGAATCCCAGGTTGTCTCCTTGGGAACCTAAACAGGTATACTGAGGATCAAAATCCAATTGTAAAAATTGTTCGTGCTCACACAATGGATATCTGGCAGTGGACACGGCAGCGGTCGGGGCAAAACTGTAATATTCCAGACTCTCCGTGTTCGGGGATGTAATTACATGACAACACGTTTATTCACCTTCTCTTAATTCTGATGTTATGGAATTTTCTGGTTTTGGGATGACCAGTTACTGCACTGACATGATGACAGAAGGGACGCACTTATGCATGCCGGAAATACACAAATCCCTTCATGCTTCTCACTTTATCAGCTACGTGGAAAACAACATTATAAACCTGTTTTGCTTCAATTTTGATTATATTTTTTAAGTACTAGTTCAACACGGGTATACTACTTTTTTTAAGCAGCTGAGGATAAGAAGAAAAAATGGATACAGAAGACAGAATGCAGAGGACTGTGCATGTGCATCATTGTGGCAGGAAAAGGTTATAAGCATGCAGAGAACGACCTGAATTAACTCAGAGTGGAATAAAGATTTACATGGCAGAGGAATAATTTGGAGGAATTTGGCTTTAAAAGGCGAATAAACAGCCACTTTATTTGGGATTAAGTTTAATTCCAAATTGTCATTTTCATTTGGAATTAGCTGTTTACATAGTTATTTTTTAACTGTTTAAAGCTGAATAATTTTTATTTGGAATTGAAGAGGTACTAAAACTCTTATGTGTACGTGGCAATTGTGTTGTTTATTAGTTTTGTTGCTTTTATTGTCCACGGAATCAGAGGTTGATGATGATGAAATGTTTCATGCATTTGTTTCTCAGTTAGTTTGTTTGCAAGCCACGTTGAAGGTGGAAGATCTGTGGAGGATGAAGAGCTCTGCTTCAGGTTCAGAACGTGTTGTTGGATCTCCACTGAGCACAGTTACTATCTGTAAATAAGAAAACAATCAGTAAAACCAGTGTCAGACTTTTTGTGTTATCTGGGATCAGACTAGTTGGATATCTGTCTTACTGGGGAAATCTTGTGATGACTTCTTCTTCTGATGATATCCAGAGACCTACACACAAACAGAAGGTTTTACAGTGTTGTCTCATTGTTTGCATGGCAACAGCATAATCTCTGTGACGTATTATTTGGTTATATTGACCTGCTACTTCCTGTTAGAAAAAATGAAGTTGAGGATAGAAAACTGTGGTGAAATAGTGTAAATAAAGGGGTCTGCCAACAACAATAGAGGGGAAGCATGAGTATCAGCACTTCCCAATCTGAGACCATGGTTCTCAGTTAGAAAAGGCTGAGTGTCCTCTCCGGGTTGGGAAGGAGATCTTGTCCTAAGTGGGGACATTTTCTGTATCTCAACAGAGAGGAAAGGATGAAGCAGGAGATCTACAGCTGGAATAGTCACCTTAGGGATTGTTCTTACTGTTGTGTTCACATCAGACCTTTAGCTGGTTAACAGATTCTCATCTTAGTCTTAATAATATCTCTCAGGTCAACTAATTTCTCTCTGATCAGTGTCCAGGCTCCCTATTGTAGTAACATTAATATATTCTACCTCCTTAATCTTTAGCTATAACAACATCTACCAGTTGTGTTGGAACACTGATCCAGTCGCCCATTACTCAATGGGTTCCACAGCAGCTGATGACACCTTGTTAAACTGGGTCATGTCTGAGACAATATGTTTCTGACTTATTATGTTCATAGTCTGAAGTGAGAAGGTCTTGACTAATCACCCAACTAGAAGATGGAGCTGTACCATCCCCATTGTACCTGTCAGAATCAAACCCTGGTCTCCCAGGTAGGTATGAGCTTTCCAGCTGCTACATATTCAGTATATGTACACAACTCAAATTTTAATCAGGAAATATGAAAGAACTTATTCTGTAAAATTTAATTTATTTGGGGTTTAAATCAACAGGAACTCATTTACTTTGTGTATCAGCCATTGTGCTATTATAGATTTTATTTTGGTTCCTCTGGGAAAAAATACTAAGTTGATGGAAGCAACTCAGCAGCCAATCTTGAAACCAGTTTGTTGGCCTGTTTTCTCGAACAGTGTCCTGGTTGGCAGAGCTAGTTTCCATAGTGACATAAACATAATGATCTGCTCACCTTTTTCTTGGATCCGACAGCATTCAGAGCTGCAATTTTACTCTCAATGTCAGAAACCTGAACAGGAAACACAAGCTAGATGAGTAACAAGAACCGACTCAGTCCTGTATGGCATCAATTAGACTAAGCAGGAAGTTAAAGGTCCAAATAAACTTCCTGCACAACTCCACATCAATATGGGCAATCCACAGGTCTCTCACATCTCTGGGGCAACACACACTCCTAAGACCTTACTAATCTCCAAGACCCTGGTCATTTCACCAGTCCTTCAGATTTCTGAAGCTATATGTCCAAAGCACCACCCTTTTTAAGCCCCTACCCACCTTCCAGTTGCCACACGCCTCCTATGTCCAAACCCAACTTTCTCAGGTTATATCTGTACTTTTATACACTGATAAAAAACAGAAGAATCAATAACAAATACAATGCTTAAACTGTCCACTCCCACAAGATTTTGATTTTGGGGGGATCCCACTCCTAATGCAGGACTCTACCATCCACTTCTCATACACTGACCATCTACCAAGAACTTAAGCACGTCTTAGACTCTGGTGCCATTTTATAGGCCCCACCATTTCTCTGGCACCACCATTCTTCCAAAGACCACCCACCTCTCCAGATACCACCCACCTTTCAGCTCCCACTCACCTCGCTCTCAGCACTCTGGACCCGGGCAGCAGTCAGAGCCACCACGTCCTCCAATTCCGACAGCTCAGAATCTGTGGTTCCTCCAAAGCGGTTCTTGGCACTCTGCTCCAGACGCCGTAGCTTGGACTCCAGTTCGTAGGACTGACCAGCTGTGATGTATACCTGCACATGTAAGATGACACACCTGAGTCACCCAACTAAACCCTGGGGGGAAGGACTATGGTGCTGGTGCAGGGGTCAGGAAACACACCGGATTCTGTGTGGTTCTGAGAATCGGCTGTTTCAGCAGGTTTTAGCTATAATTATACTCTGATAGTTCAGCAAGAAAAAGATCTTGAAGATGGAGTCGGTTAGACCAGGTCTGAAGCTGTTCAGCAGTGGACCTGCGGGAACCAGGTCTGAAACCGTTCAAAGGCAGATCTGACAGAACCAGGTCTAAACATCAGATTTATTCAAAACTGCAGATCTTTGTTAGATCTTTTTCTGGTTCATCTGGTAGCCCAAAACTAAGTGGATATAGACTAGATTCACAAGCTGGGACCCAAAGATTGGACCTATAGTGGACTTATAGACTGTACCCAGACTGAACTGACAGAATACACCCACAGAATGGACCTATAGTGGACTCACAGATTAGACCCAGACTGGATTGTGTCTGGCCCGGTGTGTTTCCCAGACCCAGTCCTGTCTGAGCAGCCAGGGGGTTTCAAGGTTTAAAGCCAGACGAGACATTCAAGCATGCTTTAGACAAGGCGGGGGTCAGGCTCAGTGTGGGTGCTGGGTGGGGGTTGATGTTTGAAGCTTACATTTTCCTCAAGTTCCCTGAAAGCATCGTCGGTCTGCTTTACATCAGTACCAACTAAGTGGGTTCTGTCGATCGGCTCTGAGAGGCCGTACTCGACCATAGCGTTTTCTGTGGCATTAATGGTTCTCAGGACCTCAGTGGTGAGGTCACAGAGGGCGGCAGCAGTGGATCTCTGAAAGCCATGTAGAGGACAGATGTTAGCAGCTAGAAAACTACATTCCTTGTTGCAGCAGCTACCAAACTGGACGCCCACTCAGCCAAGTGATGGTAGAGGCTTTGTGCATGTTCAGGAGACTTGACCTGAGGGATCCAGGTGGTCCAGGAAGGTAGCTGCTGAATTTCACATCAACACAACCTGGCAGATGTTAGGTAACAGCAGTATGCAGCCTGTTAGTTGAAGGCAGTCATGCAGCAATATTCAGACAAAGAGTCCACTATAAGCATGTTCTGATATGGGCTGGAAAGGTTCAGGACTTTTGGTTTCCTTAAACACAATAGAAAATCTTTTCTGGGTTAAAACTGAACATTTACTGGGATATACTTTCCTGTAAAATAGAAACAACCACAATTTGATTGTACACATCTACAGGAAACCACCAAGACACATTTGCAGGAGACACCTCTAAACCAAATCTGCAAGAGACACCTTTTAAGACACATCTGCAGGAGGCACCTCTAACACACATTTGCTGAAGCTAGCTCTAAGACAATTTGCCGGAGACACCTCTTTGGCACATCCACAGTAAATACCTATCAAACACATCTGCAGGAGCAATGAAATGAGTGGTCTATAGTTTTTTGTCAACCTCCTTCTGGCCAGCAATGATGGTCTATATTTACCCATCTGGTGACCATTGATGCTCACTAGTTTTAAAATTGTGTTTTTGAGTGCAGTTCTCTCTCTGGACATTTGGACACTCCAACAAAATAGTATGATTATTATATAGGGCACTATGTGGGGAATATTGTGGACATTCAGACACAGCCATTGACTTTATTTTCTACACTGCTTCATCCAGGCTTTAGGCTTGTTATCATCAATCTGCATTTGTCTTTAAACTTTATCTTGTGAATATTTGGTTGAATCAGTAGTGTTAACTGTCACGACCCGGTTCACAAGCCACAACAAAAACAACCAAAACCAGGCAAGTGTTGACAAAAAACCAGGCAGATTTTATTCAATATATGATCTCTGTTGAGGAAGAAGGAGCCATTTCTCCTCCCCCTGCCCTCACTAAATTCCTTATATACAAGGAGACAACAGGTGCTCCTCATGAGGACATGGCCCCGCCCACAGCCTTTGAAAGAAAGAACGTGTTAAACACAGGACATACAACAGAAGGTCCTCACACCCCCCACCATAAAACAAAGGGCCAACGCAGGGACTACCAAACTAAAAAACCACAAACACATATACATGTGCATACATACACACATATATAAGACAACACCCCCAAAACTGATCCAAGGTCTAGCATATTCTATAAGCCAGACAATGCATTCATAGGTTCCCTTGACATAACAGATATCGGCGAAACGGTCCCCGGACTGTGGTATTGTCGTATGGTACTAACAAGGAAGTATGACACAATTGTGTTGATTTCCTTTGATCGAGAGTGGAAATGATGTAGGGATGTTCTAACACTTATGTTAAAATCTTATGAGGACTAGTAAACCTAACCTCAAAAGGTCGCACACCAACATTAATCACACGCTGAACTAAACTGGAATGGAGCATTATTGTATTTACCGGAACTTGCAAAACATTTAGGCCCACATCTACAACAGGAATCGAGCAACCTGTATCAGACTGGGCAGAAAACGGCAATACAGACATGTGAATCAATGAATCAAGAACATCTGTATCACGTAATATCTTAAGCACCGACGCACTCCCAGACACAAAACAGCGTCTGCGCGTCAAAACATAATCATCGGATACAGCGGCTGTCTCAGTCAGAGTCACCTTCAAATCACTCATGTGAAGGGCAATACCATCCGGTATAGAGTTCTTAAACTGCTCCAACACGATCAAATCAGATAATTTGTCAAAGGTGTCCACCTGCATCGCAGAACACCAGCAATTAAAATGAATTTGTAAATCTCGTACGAAATCCAAATGAGTCTGGTTAGCAGCCTTCTCCCACGTCCTAAAATGCTGACAATAAGCTTCAGGAACCAACTCATACGCCTTCAAAACAACTGACTTAACCATCGCACAATCCTGGCCATCCACGGGAGATAGCGAAGAATGCGCATCTTGCACTTTACCAGACAGCATGCACTGCAGCATCAGAGTACAAAAAGAATCAGGCCACTTCCGAACTTTGCCGACTTCTCAAACAAAGAAAAGAAAACCTCAGGCTCCAGTTCATCAACTTTGGCAATAACCGTAAATTATCAACCACATTAAAGAAGTCAGCCACCAACCCAGGACCCATTAATGAGCCATCCAAATCCAGAAATGAACCAGCAGCCACCTTGTCACCCGACAACCAATAGCATTTTATGATACAATTTGCTTTCATATGCTCAATTTACTATCCCTTTTGACATCTTTTCAACACAACATTAACATTTTAATCAGTCGTTCACCATGCTGTCACTTCCTCATTTCCATGCCAACAATGGCCATCTATCCATCCACAAGCTCGGGTCCCCCATTTAACCCCATCTTCATATGAATTAACACACCCTCTTATCTGCTAGTACATAAGTAATCTGGTAAAATTAACCACGATTTGTTGTCACTGATTCTTAATTATTGTGCTTAATTGTAATTATATTTTTCAAAGTGATAATTCTGAACGGGCTGCACAGTGGTGTGGGGATTACCACTAATTAGCACTAGGCCTAATAGCAGATGTTCGCTAATTCAAACCTTGGCTAAGGCAGTGGCCCCTCAGTGCAGAGTTTGCATGTTCTCCTCGTGTTAGGGTTTCTCTCCAGGTACTCCGGCTTCCTCCACCATCCACAGACATGCATGATAGGTTGACTGGTCATTTTAAATTGTCCATAGGAGTCAATGTTCCTGATAGTTATTCTGCTTGTTTGTCTCAAACTTTCCAGGGTGTACCCTGCCTCTTGCCAGATGACTGCTGGGAAAGGCTCCAGCTACCCACGACCCTAAATTAGATGAATCGGTTAAGATAATAGATGGGTAATTATGTACTGTGTTTGAGAAAGTCAAAGGTATGATTCACAAACCTCACATTGTGCTCAAGTAGGGTCAAATCTGTCCAAGATGGACATATACTGACAAAATTTGTTCTGTGGTGCCATGTAATTAATTTTTAAAATTTTGAGGTTATAACATACAATAATTGTCTTTTTGGAAGACCACAGAGAGATAGCTGTCAGTTGGACAGTAGTGGATGGGTATTTATGTAGTCTGGAGCTCTTTGCCAAAATTAAAACACAGAAAACCTTTCAGAGCCAAACCTGAGCCATGCTGAGTTATCTGATGACAAACAGGAAAATGGATGCAGGAATCGTTACTATCTCTTAGCGCTGGTTAAAAACCATGAGCCAGGTTGTGGTTTCTGAAAAACCCCAAGTTCCCAATGTCTGTGATGTCTATCAGAATCTGGACTTCCTACCTTCTGAGCCTGTGTGGGCATCTCGTCGCTGGATGAGCTCAGCTCTTTGTCCTTCAGGGTGTCCATGGGAATGGGACCACCCCTGATGCTGGCCAGACCTTTTCCCACAGAGCGAGGCTTTTTTCCAGCTTCATCATCTGAAGATAGGCCTTTATCACTCAGGTTCCCTGCCAGCTCACTCAGCTTCTTCCTCAACTTCTCTTCCTCTGTTTTACCTGGTGAGGTGGACACCTATAGAAGCACAGAGGATCTAAACTGAAATGGCAGCGAATGATAGATCTGTCATTGTCTTCCTGTTTTCATGTCATCACCTCATCAACAGGCGTCATCTTCTCTTCCAGACGGTTCAGCAGACTTTCAATGGCCGACATCCGTTTGTTCAGTTCATTTATCTGCAACGAGCATATGATGAGCAAAGACCATCAGAAAGCATTCAATAAAACTTTATTAGTCCTTTCCTCATCCTCTTCATTTGTCTTTCTTCCTTCACTACTGTTCAATGAAACACTTCTGACAGTTTTGAATAAAACTTTATTAGATTTCCTTCAGATTCTGTGTTCAGTAAAAACGCATTAGTTTTCAATTTCTCTGACAGTTTGTGTTTCAAGACTTTACTGGAAATGAAACACAGTCATTGATTGGCTGTGTGTTCTTACAGGTGGGGTTTGACCGAGGTTCTCCTGCGACGAGGTTTTACTGTTTCTCCGGCGGTGGGGGGGCTGTTGGTAGGGGTACCTGTGGTACTCTTCTTCATCTGAAGTGTCGACGTATTGCTGCCGAGCTACGGAGGAGGTGATCTTAGACAGAGAACATGTCCGGATCATGCGATTCTCTCCATAGTCATCTGATAACACAGCAAGATATGAACACAAACCCAAACAAAGCATTTAAACACAAATAAGTAAACGCACTTATCCTGTTTGAAGTGTGATTTTTCTGCTTGACTTTTAAAGAAAGTTTGTTGTTATGGAAATTCTGCAGTTCCTGTAACAGCCACCAGATGGGACTTCACTAAAAATGTCCATCTCTGCTGCTGCAAGTTGTTTACATGTACACAAAAACAAAGAATCTCACAAACTCATTGCCAGCTCCTAAATAAAAAGACTTTCTGTTAACAGCTGAGCTCACTTTATTGACTAAAAGAAGAATGTCCTCCCTCAGAAACACCTGTAACACCCTGGAACTACTTTCCTTTTTCATCATGTTGTACCGTGTCTCATAGCATAGCGGTCCAGACTCTTTCTCCGGTTGGCTCGATGGCTGTAGTAGTCATAGTCCACATCATTCCTATAACATCGATCCTCCTGCATCTGCTGCTCAACACACAGGCAACAAATCAGGAAACAGTTTGTCTGACTCATTACACATGGAAATTTATTTGTATTTAGTCAAGATGTTATAACGATGAGCTTTAGAGCTGATATCGGGTGTTGGGGTGTAAGAAAGGGTTTTACCTGCATGGATGGGCGACGTGAATGAGGAAGATACTCCTCAGAATCAAAGTCCATGGGATGAACAGACAAGAGACGTTTACTCTTCCTCATCTGACAAAAAAACCACATCTTTGTTAGCCACGATGCTACCAAAGGTAAAGGTACAAAACACTTTTCTGTTCTTACTATTTTGTATCGCTGAACCTCTGCCTCTCCAGGATCATCTTCAGTACCATTGTACATATCTGCGAAGAATACATGGTAATTTTATTCAACATAAATGCACAAAAATACTCATTTGCTTTTTACAAACAGTTCATCTGTATTTTAATGTAAGTTGATGAGCAGTTTTAAACATATCGTTGCTAAAATATACTAACACTTACTTTAATACTAACACACACAACAGTTAGAATTAAGTGATGCTCATAAATATGTCGCCTTATAATGAGTAAACTAAGCCTCCGTGATTTAGTAATGCCAGTATCAACTCTTGCATTCGTCTTTTTGATTAGTCTTATTAACCATGCTAACAACTTAGCATACAATAGTCTTTTTACTTCTATACTAACAACTTAGCATTCACAATAACAAATAGTAACTAAAACAAAATTTGTATCACCATTTTCTTTTTTATTGTAAACATGATTTTGTAGCTTTAGCATTTACTATCTTAGGTTCCAAGTTTAATTAGCTTACACTTAGCACTTAGCATGCACTATGTGGGCCAAAGACAATAAGCTAATGCTTTAGCAAATATGGCACTTAAAAAAGTTTAAATATTTAATATAATGTGCCATATTATTAGCTTAAGCTTTTCATATAAGGAGTCATTGCTTTGCATTATTACATTATCATCCTTTAGTACCGACCCCTGCTTCATACAGTCCAAGCAAAATATTTGCTCTATGACTTACGACTGCGAACGTCTGGCATACTCTGAGTGTCATCATCACGACCACCTGACACACAAACACATCAGCAATAAAAGCACTGAAATCAACATGTAATATGTCATTAATAATCAAGGTGAGCTGTAGTTACCCTCCCCATTCAGCCTCTTGTACAGAGACCTCATCACTTTGGCACTTCCGAAGCGTTTGAAACGGTTCCTTACGTTGTCATGGTACCAACCCACAGTCCCAATCTTTAGCACCCTGTAACAAAACAAAACACTACAACTAGTCCCAAGTCCCAACTGGCCTGCACAAGTCCTATCTGATCGTACAGAGTCCCACCTGATCTGAAAGGGTGTACTCTGGTCTGATAGAGTCCCATCTGATCTGACAGAGTCTGGTCTGGTCTAAAAGAGTCTCACTAGGCCTTTCTGATTTTCACCTGGTCAGACAGAGTCTCACTAGGTCTTTCAGAATGTCTCCTTATTTAGAGTCCCACCTGGTCCGACAAAGTCTTATCTGGTCTGAAAGAGTCTCAGCAGGTCTGAAAGAGTGTCACTCCCGACTAGTTTGACAGAGTCTCACTAGGTCTGTTAGAGTCTCTTCTGGTGAAAAAGTATCTCCTGGTGTTTGAGACTCACCTGGTCATTCGACAGTTGTCACACACCCATCCATGCTCCTTCTTGTTGTAGCGGCTGCAGGACTTACAGGTGTACATGTGACAATCCAGACACTGTCTCTTGCTGTTGACCAGGAACTTAAATGGCTGAAGGCAGCGGATGCAGAGTGAGTCAGACAAGTTGCTCTGGGATCCAAGCAGCTCTCGCTTCGTATCCTCCTTCTCGATCTTAGTCTTCAGCTCACTGTGTCAGATATGAAACAGGGTCATGGAGGAACAGACAAAAAGAGCTACACATCACCAAATTCTTAAACATTGGTTCAGATGCTTTCAGAGATCCATAAAACGGAAAAGATTTTCTCCTTTGATCCATTTAAATATTAGCGATAAACTAAACCAGAGGTTTTAAACTCAAAAACCACATCAATCAAATTTTGAGTTAATTCTGTATACAACAGAGTGTCAAAACTTTTTTCAATGGACATCAGAAGATTTTTCATTAAATCTTTTAAGTTCCAGACCAGAACCAGACATTTTCATCTTAGTCCTTTTCCCTGAATGCTTATCTTTTTCTTTCCACCTGAATTTGAGGCAGGGCTCCGGATAAGTTGCTATTACTCTTGATTAGTTGTTCTGACCCAGTTTGTTATCTCCATATTATGTCATTAGTGTGTTTTGATGAGAATTATTGATCTTGTTGGGGCTGATGCTTATCAGTTGTTAAACCCCTGACAGATCTGGATCAACATGAAAAGGCAGATGACACAAAGTCTACATTTCCTTCTGTTAAGGTTCAATCTAATTTACAAACAGAAGATCCTATTATCAGAGAAGAGGCTGAGTTCTGCTGCCCAGATCACTAAATGCCCCTGACCGTTATGGTTCTCAATGTTTTCTGCAACTGCCCCGGGGGCTGATGGGAGTTGGAGTCCTTATCAAAGACAGAGGGTCTTTGTGATGTCACTCCATGTGACAACAGTGTGATCAGCTGCAACAACGACGTCTTTCACACTGCATTCCTGCCAGCCTCACATGAATGCATCAATACACACGCTCCAAGTCACAACAGTGACAGATGACACAACAAACACGCACACCATGCACGTACACACACACACACACACACACACACACACACAATCATACAATTTCCATCTTTTCAACATTTTCCTGTGACTTAATGATTACACAAGTAATGTATAAGTCCCCAAAGTTTTGTCACAAAATTATTAAAAACTTTTATATTAATAAGATTAAGAATAAAGAAATGGATGGATGGATGGATGGATGGATGGATGGATGGATGGATGGATGGATGGATGGATGGATGGATGGATG
>JBAMHX010000027.1:2051113-2063748 GCA_037177515.1 Pseudomugil tenellus | reverse complement strand
ATAGATAGATAGATAGATAGATAGATAGATAGATAGATAGATAGATAGATAGATAGATAGATAGATAGATAGATATGAAGTATTGTAAGTTAATTAATGCTTTTCATTCCAAACTCATTAAACACTGTTTAATTAACATTTCTCAAATTACCTGCACAGCTTTAAATAAAAGATCCTTGAAGTTTAAAGATCTGACAAAATAATGTTTGTTACACTTGTTATCTAGATATTATGATTATATGAACTTTTATATAAAGCAAAATAAAATTTTCAGAAAATAATATATATTGGGAAGGTAGTTTCTTTAAAAAGCAAATCACTTTTGGGGAAAAAATCCCTCTCTTTATTTATAAAAAAAAACCATCATTTGGAAATAATTTGTTTCTTTCTTTGTGGAATTTTTGTCATTTTCAGTTTTAAACTTTTTACAACAAAAACTACCTCCTCCTCTGAATAATAATTTACTGTAAATAAAACTAAAAATATTTCTAATGAATCGTTGAGCATCTTTTACCATGTAAGTACATAAACCTTCACAAGAAACAGTTTGATTTTTCTATGAAGATGAAGTAGATGTGCTGCTAATCTTAAAACTTTCACAGGGCAAAAAAAGATCAAATACATTCAGATTTTTTCACACTGTCCTATGACTCATTTTCTAAGTCTGTCAATGAGAATATAATTTTCATTTTGATTGTTTATTTTTTGTTTTTCTGCTGTTACCTGCGTCATTGAAAACTGAGGAAGCAGTTTGTGGTTTTCTGGGAAAATGGGGTCATTGTTGATCCAGGATCAGGGTCAATGTGAAGACATCTTGGTCACCACACCCTGATCATGACTCAACATTTCAGACTCGATCACAGATCTTCACCTCCAGAACTAACATCACAGTTTGTTTTAGATAAATATCTGCTGGTCTGTCACCCAGATGGACTTTCTCTAGTTAACATGACGGAGTGGAATGAGCGTACAGATTTTTCATATAACACATTACATACAGACAAACCCACCTCAGAGCGGTTTACAGAGGCTCCTTTCAGCTGGAATTAAATTCAATCTGAGCCTAATAAATAAATAAGATTAAATAGCGAAAGCAAACTCACCACTTGGACCTCTTCCTCTCGTTAGTTTTGAGATACTGACTGATGAGATGTCCCAGAAAACACGAAGACCATCAGCTGATCACATGACAGGCACACGTTGTTTCAGGCGCAGAAAAACACAGCAAGGACGTTACACAACCAGTCTGGTGGTTCACTACAGCGATCTGGACGCCTGCTGGTTCACTATGGACAGCAAGGGCTCTGCTGGGCCACCACTGAGACATGAACCTCTGTTGGTCCACCATGGAGACCTGGACCTAGAAATTTTTATGCTAGATTTCATACAATTTTCATACAGTAATTCAATTGATGCTCATAAGATATTTCATAAGATTTGTATACAATATGTATTGGAATTTTATACAGTACCTTGTTTGACATGATTCTCATCCCATTTTTGTAATCCATCGAGACCATTCATGTAATTTTCATACAATCTTTGGTACAATTTTTTTAAACAAAATATAATATAATTTTCATGCAATTTTTCACATGATTTTAATATAAATTTAAAATTATTTTCAAGCAATATTTCATGATTTTCATAATATATTTGTATGTTACACTTGGTAAATATACATTTCAGAAAAATTGTATCTACTACATTAAAAAATTTCAATATAATATTTCAAGGGATTTTTAAATATTTCAGAAGATTTTTATTTCATGTGATTTTGATATATTTAGTTATTTTAAACAAAATTGTGTATAGTATTGCACATGATATTCATGTATTTCGTGCAGTTTTCATTTAGAAATACAATTTGCATACAATATTTAATAAAATTATCATTTAAAATGTTATATGATTTATATATGACTATTTTCATACTACTGGAACTTTTATACAATTTCCAAACCCTTTCTATTTACTATTTATAGTATTTTTATGCTATGCCTCATATGATTTTCAAAATATATCTTACATAATTTTCATACCTTATTTTATACAATTTTCTTACAATATTTAGTTTTATGGTATTATATTAATATAGTATTTTAGTAATATATTTCAAGTGATCGTTATTAAAAATATCATACATACAGAATATCATACAATCGTCATGTGATTTCTTAATAGTTAATCTAAAGTTCATACCATTTTTATACAATCGTTCACAAAATTTCATCAGATTACCCTGCAATGTAGCTACTTGTTCATTCTTTTCATCTCCTCCTGTTTACTTCTGCCTTTCTCCATCTTTTAATCTTCTCATCCACTCACTCTTCTTGCTTCTACTTTTTCTCTCTCGTTACTCGTTACGAAGGAGGGTCTAAAGACAGGTGGGCCTGTTTCATTTTTGCGGTTTTAAAATAATACAGCCAAACAGTTTATGTAACATTACTGAGGCCACTGACTTTGAGTTAGCAAACCTGAATTTAACTAGATCTATTGTTTTCCTGCACTGAACATAGTTATGAGGAAAAACTGTAAGTTTGCTATCAATGCCGCATCAGACGTAGATGATGAAGGAATCTGCATGTGGACGTTTAAAGAAAAGTCTGAGTTTAGTATAACACTGAATTATAGTCAATATTTAAGCTGTTATTTACAATGCCAACATTGAAGTCAAAGTCCTTCAGACAGCAACTTTATCAGTTCTCAGTCTGAGTAGTCTGAAACATCCATCCATCATCTACCACTTATTCCCTGAACGGGGTCACGGGGGGGCTGGAGCCAAGCTGTCCCCCTGGACAGGTCGCCAGTCCATCACAGGCCAACACACATAGTCAAACAGACATGCACTCACCAATCAGCTTATCCCCTAGGTGCATGTCTCTGGACTGTGGGAGGAAGCCGGAGCACCCAGAGAGAACCAACAGCAACATGGGGAAAACATGTAAACTCCACACAGAATGGCCGCTATCCGAGCTGAAGCTAGATCCAGCAACCTCCTTTCCTTGCTAACCAACTGCGCCACTGTGCAGCTCGCTGGTCTGAAACATGAGTCAGAAATTCCAGATGTGGCTTCTCTCTTTTCCATTTCGGGTGATACATATTGTGTGTCAGAAACATTTAAACAAATCTGAGTACTGGAAGATATAGCTGTCACACCTCCTCCCCAGTCTGTTGTTCTAGAATAGAATAGAATGGATTCGATCATCCTTATGTTGCAACCAATAAATCAATAATGATCAATCCATAAAAAAGTAATGATCACCAATAAATATAATCACTGGCTAACAGTGTAACGCGGGGTTAATCCATAACACACCAGTTAATTATATCACTAGAACCACAAGGATCCATTTTAGATCCGGAGTGGTTTGAATTTCAGAACCAGAACCTGAAGTGGGTCAGAGTTCATCTCGGTGACAGTGATGAATCAGAAACACGCATCCTCCAAGTTCACCACTGAAACGAGATCATAGAAGGGCATCTGCTGCTTCTCTTCCTCACTGATTTTATTTTAAGGTGACCTCCAACACGAGCCTTGCGGTCTCGTGCACGTCTTGAGAAACGTGGACACACAACATGTACATTTAGTACACACATGCAGTGTGAGCACATGCAGTAACCCACACTGACAGCATCATGTGACAAAGGTCAACTCTGAGTTACGTGACCTCAGCTTTACCCTCTGACAGCAGGTCTAAACGGACCCAGAAAAGATGATGAAGAGTTTATCTAAAGCTACTGGATGAAAACTAAAGTGCTGACTGTGTGTGTGAGTGCGGTGGTGAGTGAAACTCTGAAGAGTCTGTTCATCACCTCCTCTTCCAGACATGACAAATTCCCAGCATGCCTTGTGGGTGAAACAAGAGCCCTGCTCAGAAATAACCTGCTAGGCTAAACAAGGTCATGATGCCTTCACTGGTCTCTCAGATATGGAAAACATGAGTGCTGCTAAAAAAAAAAAAAAAAAAAAAAAAAAAAAAAGACAGACATCTTAGTCAGGTCAAAATTTATTCACACGGTTCAGCAAACACATCACAACTTTCTGAAAAAGATTTTTAAAAAGTTTTAGAGTTCAGTGACGCAGCGCGCACCTCTCTGTGCGGCTCTCCAACTAGCTAGACTCCTGCTCCACGTCCTGCGTGAAGTCCATGTGGGCCAGCAGCTCCTCCACCTTCCGTGTGTCTAAGCGCAGATGCTCCATGCTCTCAAATCCCGGCTCAGGCCGCTTCAGATGCGCAGCGCGCGCGGCCTGCTGCGCCTCTTCCAGCAGCTGTTTTGCGGTAAACAGCAGCTCTGCGGTGCTGCATTGGTCCACGCTTTGCCTTAGTTTCTCTTGCAGCTGCGCGCACAGCTGCAGCTGTTGCCGGTACTGTTCCACCAGCTCCCGCAGCACCGCCACCTTGCTACGTTCCTCGCCGCTGATGCGCTCCAGCAGCCCGGCTTTCCGCTCCTCCAGGAGCGCGAAAAGCAGGTCGAAGCTTTCGCTTAGTCTCCTGCGCTGACGTTCACCGCTCTCCTCCACCAACCGGCGCGTGTCCTCCAGCTGCCGCGCGGCGGTCTGCACACCCCCGTTCCTCGCCGCCAACAGCTCCACGGCGGCGTGTAGCTCACTCTTGCGGCTCTGGTAGACAACGCTCAGTGGTAACACCTCGCAGTCCTTATGCTGACCGAACACCTTACACATGGAGCACGTGGGCGTCTGGCAGCTGACGCAATAGATGTTGATGCGCTCGTCTTCGTGCTCTTTGCACTGCGGCTCCTTGTCGTCTTTGTCTTTAAGGGGGGGCTCCTCGGCGTTGCTCTCCTTCTCTTGCTGCTGCTTGTAGATGTCAATGATGTTCTCCACCAGCAGGTTCCTCTGCAGTCCGTAGACGCCGTGGCGGTCCAGCACCACTTCGAAGCGGCAGGTAGGGCAGCGGAAGGTGCCCCCGGAGAAGTGGTAGGGGTTTTTGGACTCGTACAAGTCGTTGGCGCAGCTCCGGCAGAGGTTGTGTTGGCAGGGTAGGATGACCACCGGCCTGGAGAACATGTCGAGGCAGATGGGGCAGCTTAGCTGCTTTTCCAGGTTCTCCATTGCGCCGAGCGGTCGAACCAGATGACCTATCTGGATGTCCATGTCTGTATACTGGGGAAGGGAGGGCTTGTGAGCCGCCCTTATACCCGGGATCCCCCCCCACCACACCCCCCTTCACCGCTTTTCAGACAGACAGAAAATAACCACACACAGCAGACCTCACCACATGACACTTATTTACCAGTGAACAAGCAGCATGACGTCACATTCAGTATGAACAAACAAAATAAAAATTGTTTACACTTGTGATTTGTAAACATGTTCCATGTCACATGAAAACATCCTGCAACACTTCTGGGAAATGTTTCGGCACAGAACAGACGTAAACAACAACATTACATACATACATACATATATATATATATATATAATACATATATAATCATCAGCAGATGATGAAGCGTCTACTTCAACTTATTTGACTGTCCTGTCAAAACAGAAGACAACAACAAAAGTCAGAAAAATTCACTGATTTAACTGGTATGCTATAAAAACTTGTTCTTCAACATCTGTGCGTTTTTACTTCATCAAATGAAACTACTGACTACTGGATTGTTTAATGTAAATCACTGAAAAGGTTATTTTTCCTCCTGTTATCAAGTAAGCAAGAGGTAATAGGACACTGAACAAGCAATGTAGTGCCACATTGAATGTGATCCTGCCTCGACAGTTCCCATTTTCTGCTGTATGTTGTAACCTGTAACCTATTTCAAAATACTGTCAGACGTGAGTTTCAGACTTTGTCTGTTTCAAAGAATATTCAACCCTGTGGTGTTAATTTATTTTTGTTACTCAGCCAATGATCATGGTTCTGGTGGACCTGTTTCATTTTTGCAGTTTTAAAATAATACAGCCAAACAGTTTATGTAATATTACTGAGGCCACTGAGTTTGAGTTAGAAAAAATAACTCATTATATAGTTTCTCTTGATAAAAAAGTGAAAATGGGTCCCATGGACCCAAAGACGATACGAGGATGAAAGAATATACAGGACATGTTTCTTTTTCTTTATTTTTACAGCTATGACACCAATTAAATGTCAGTATTTTTGTTTTTAACGATAGAAAATGTACATACACTTGCAGGGATGGTTGGAATATCGCATGAAGGTCAAATCTTTAACTATTACTGTAAAAACATGATCAACATGACATCCAGGTCCTTATAGACCACATCCCTCATTAAATTCTGCTTTACTTACATTCACTGAATCAAACTGGACTCAGTACATTGCATTAAAACAACTCATTAGATCATTTATTTACACACACACAATTGTGTAAAGGTGTAATTTAAAAATAAAATAATGTCTTCTGTAGATGGGTTTTACATTCCAGTAAAACTATCATTTCAGTATATTCCCATGTTTCTCTGTGGTTATAGAAATCTGTAATGTAACCCTGAGTCTGATCAAAAGACTCTTTACTGACCTTAAATCCAACATTTAGGTCTTCTTTCATGCTTATATGAGTGTTTTATAGCGACTCCTAGTAATTAAAAGTGACTCATTTTAGAACATAATTCCCAGATACTGAAGGGAAAAAATGAAATGTTATATACTGGGACCAGTAAATGGTCTTAATGTGGTGAATAGTATAGCAGTATGAACACACTACATGACCTCAGTGCTTATTTGAACGTTCATAGTTTCACAAGAAAAGGGTTTAAAGACACAGGACCAGCTGTAACACAAATATATAAAATATTGAGACATAAAAATATTTAAAAAAATCTTTTATTGTGGTTAAAACTAAATTCCTCGTATTACAAATAAATTGTTCTGCTAAAGTTCTGCTAAAGTTTTATCAGCGACTTACGGAGTGGCTTTGCTAACCTGTATTTAAACGCTACAGCAGGTCAGACTCCATCGCATGTCCTGAGGGTCTTCCGTATCCTGGGGTCATTAAGAAATGTGCAACTCCTGGGGCTCTGCTTTTACCTTGGCAGAAATGTTTCCTTGGTAACCTGGCTCAGCCTCTTCCCTCCCTTTTTGTTCTCTAGGTGCTTGGAGCTGCTCTGGTAGTCATGGAAACACAGTAGAATGAGGCCCCATTCATTAAAGATTTCAGCTCCTCTCACTGAGCATGCTCAGTCAGCCTGTCTCTCCCAGGCCAAGTTTAAATGACTAAAATTAAAACTTTTTAAACATGAACTAAACTGAAATTATTTTATTGATCCAAGATTGATATTATAAAATATTGTATATAAACTAGTAATGTAAAATTTAAATTTTTCATGCTTTTTTTCAATGTTCACTTATTTAACAATTTATATTCCTATTAAATTTGTGTCAAATGTGAATTACAAGCAGCTTATGAGTAAAATGCTCATAAAGCCTCATGAAGTCATGCAGCCTGTGGATCTGGTCTCAGTGCAAAGTGTTATAGGTCCTAAAGTGGAACTCACTCATGTCATAATGACACAAGATGTTATTCACGCCCCCTTCTGATTTTCTGGGACTAATTCATCTGCAAGAGACACAAAAAACTCAAGTCGACGCTTCAGGATATCCACAGTTAGTGGATGTGCAAACACTCACAATGAAAATCTGTCCTCCATCCATGTAAGCCCTGATGTCTGCAGAATAAGTGTTGGGACGCAAGTAATTAAAGTTTGAAGGGATCCTGATAAACCTGGATATAATCTGGTAGAAAAGAAGATTAATTTAAATATTTATGGACAGTTTTTTATGTACATTCATTTTCAGAGTAATATGTTTGTTTCCCAGTCACAGTCCAGCAACCACCATTGCTGGGATTGATAGTTATTCGTAAGAGATGAATATTTATTACAACTCCACAATATTAGAAACAAAAACCAGATTGTTTTCTAACCCTACAGTTTTATTGCGGTGGGAAAAAATACAGTAATTTTCAATAGATGACTTGAACACTAAGTTATGCTCCACTCCTCCTATCTTACCTCTTCTTGTTAATGTTGCAAGTATGATATCTGTATATTTTTTAGAGTTATTCTTGTGATACTTTATTGCTTCCTAATCAAATCAGTTATCTAGATCACTATTAAAGATTCTCAAGACATGTGAGTAAGCCCGACCTGCTGTAACATTTAAACTTATGCCTTGCCTTACTGAAACAAAAAATCCAAAATTACCATTTAGTCTAATTAACATAACCATCTAAACCAGTAAACCCACCTTTTGGAATACACCCCCCGCCACCCCCAGGACAGAAACATACATTTTGAAATAGGAAATAGACTCATTGAAATTTGTCCAGAGTCTGGACAAGTACAACAGTTTGGACCAGGAAAGTCATTTTGAGGCCACTCAGAGGAAACAGCATCATGCTTCACATGAAAGGTAAACGTGGACAAAATTTATGAGAAAGAAAATTTGTCAGAGAAATGACAACGTAGCAGAAATTATCAGTAGTACTTAAGCTTTCTGTCAGAATCAGGTTAATTATTTCTGTTTCAAAAATCCTCTGATCATTGGCTTTCTCTGAAGCGCCCCAACACTGACCAGAATCCAAAAATCTTCCCGTTCTTACAGATACAGATTCGGGAAGCAGTTCCGATGGAAGCCGAAGAAGGATGAATTGCAGAGGAGCCTGAACAACCAAACTCTCCTATCCTGCAGTGTTAAGCTGAGTCAGGAGGTGTCTGGCCATCTACACCTGACCTAGGTTTCCTGGTCCAAACCCAGCTGGTGAAAGTCCTCATGAGGCGGAAAAAGCTCCGGCTGGAAAATCTGAGGGAACAGGGAGGTCTTCAAGAGTTCCGAGGAGTTTCTTTCAGCAGACCTCCTGCTGGTCCACCACTGTCCATCGCAGAGTATTCAGTCTCTGAGGCTACCACGAGCTTGGCCAGCCCGGTCTTAGTGGAGTACTTGAAGATAAAGGCCTTCATGAGGTGATACCGGTGGCTTCTGCTGAGTAGGTTGTAGAGGATAGGGTTGATACAGCAGTGGAGTAGCGACATGCCTTGTGTCAGGTGGAGCGCCACGTCCAGGAAGGTCTCCAACTGGCAGCTGAAGGGCAGAACATGGAGCACGGTCAGCGTGTCCAACAGAAGGATGGCATGAAATGGCAACCAGCATACCAGGAAGACCAGAATATAGCTAAGGATGAGACGTCGAGCGAGATGTCGCTCTTGGTCCGCACCAGGGTCGATAGCCGCTGCCAGAAGCAGATAGAAGATGGTGATGACAGGGAAGGGAACAGCAAAGCCGAGCACGAAGAAGCTCAGCTGGACGCCCACCATCCAGTCCCTTGGGTTGGTGGATGGGAACACTGGTCGGCAGATGGCGCCCTCGTGGTGAACAGACTTTACTGCCTGCAAGAAGTAGAACTCAGGAATGGATGCAGCAAACGCTGCAAGCCAGACCAGAATACATATAAGCCATCGCGCTGTTGTCTTCCTGCGGCCGTCGATGAGTAGCGAGATGGACAAGTAGCGGTCCACGCTCATGCAAGCCAGAAAGAAAATGCTACTGAACAGGTTGACGCTAAAGACCATGTGGACCAGTTTACAGACTGCCTCTCCAAATGGCCACAGACCCCCCTGTAACAGCGAGCTCACCCAGACGGGTAGTGTGGCCACCACACAAAGGTCTGCCGTTGCCAGATTTAGGATGTACAAGTCCATCTCTGAGCGCCGGCACTGCAGGGTGATCCAGATCACCAGAGCATTGGCGACGAGACCCAGCAGGAAGATTAAGATATAGAGGACAGACAGGATATGGAGCACGGCAGCATGGCTGACAAACCCTGTACACACCAGTATCTCCACCTGGGTCAGGTTGGAGGGATCTGAGGTCAGGTTCAGGTCTTCCCACAGCTCCATGAGGTCTGTCAGGTCAGTGGTGCTCACACTCATGATGGAGGGGGTGTACCTAGAAGACAAGAAAAGACAGTCTGACTAGGGCTGGGCGATTAATCGATTTAATCAATTAATTTGAATTTTTTGTTTAATGAAAATCCAGATTTTTTTTGCCTCCCCAGCACATTTTAGGCCTCCTTACATCATAGCGATGTCAGCGTACCCCTGCTGATTTCCCACAAATCTGCATAAATAGATTAACATGGCAGCTAGCTAAGATGAGCTCATTTCCAAAAAAAGCCAGTATGGTTTTCCAAACATGGATTTGGAGCAATAAATGCCTCATTTCAAAATCTGTTTAAGGGCTGTTGCAACCAAAGATGGGAGCACAACAAACTTATTTCAACATCTGAAATAGAAACTCAGCAGCGTGGGAGAAATTGTGCATCTACGACATGGTCAAAACAGCAACAGCCTAGAAAACCCCACCAATAGACAATCACACAATTATTTTCACACTGTGTCCCCTATGAGAAGACTGGGGCATGATGGAAAGCCATCACGGATGTGGTCTAAAAAATATATTCTTTTTGAAAAAAGAATAGTTTTTGTCGTTTATCTCTCTTTTTTCTTTTTTAACAAAAAAGAAAAAAAATGGATTAAAATCAGAAATGGGATTTGATTTTAAAAAAAAAATCGGAGATTTTACTTTTAGGCCATATTTCCCAGCTCTAAATCAGACTACAATGGGTCAGGTCTAGTCCTGTGATAAATATCCTGGACCTGGATCCAAATGAGTGCCGGTTTAGGTCCTGGTCTGGATTTGTGTCCAGACCACAGGTTTTAATCTCATCTTTGAACAGTTTCTGACATGATTCACAGACAAATAGGTATGGTCCAATGGGAAGGCCTGTGGGACTATAAGGAGTCTGTGGAAGTGGGAGGTGTATTCTCAGACCAGAACCAGAAAATCCTCTGGACGTCTGGTCTTCTGTCTGTGTGATAAACCATGTCAGCTGTTATTTTTATATTTACATTAAGAATGAAATGAATAAAATAAATTGACGTGAAATCAAACAGCAGGTTTTTTAATTAAGTTTGTGTTAAGCTGCTATAAACAAACTTTATGTAAAAAAGGAAAACGGAGGCATGGCCATCGGTTGAATCAGACATCAACTTTTCAATTTTAAATTAAATAACTTATATAACTGAAACTTATATTCTTATTCTGCATTATAAATATGAAATATTTAGTAAATTATCACAGAAATTTTTTTAAAAAGTTCAAAAAGGACATCCTGCCACACTTCTGGGAAAGTTTCAGGACAGAACATCACAAATGTAAACAGCTAATAGACAGACATACACCTGCTCTATAACAGTTTCATGTGCGTTATTAACTTTGTAAAAATGATCGTCGTGTGATCTAAGTAACACTTTAGATTTCAGAGATCCTCACACAGCACTGCAGCTTTCCTTTTCCATTGGAGGGAAGGTTCACCTTTTCGCCCATCTTGTTTATACTCTCCCCCTCCAATTAAAGTGTCCTGCGCTGTGCCAAATGAGGTCTCATTTAGAGTGAAAGTAGTGAGGGGGGGGGGGAGTCTTTGATTAGACAATTCTGTCTAATCAAAGACTCAGTTTTCCTCCAATTTAATGTATGTCAGATGCATCCAGCAGCAGCACCCCTCACTCAGCTTATTCACTGCTTGATTGATGACCTCAACATTAGCTGATTCAGCACGGCCCTTGGCTTAGCGTGGGCCCGCGGCTGATTCAGCGAGCCTTTTATTCGACCACACACACTGTGACGAATTTATTCTATTGATGATGCAAGTTTCATTGATTTTCTAGGAGGTCCGAACCGTCCAGATGTTTTCTGTCTGATCTGAAGACTCATTCAGACATAATGACTGGCTTCCTGTCTGCCCACGAGGAGGGCTTTTTTTTTTACTGCCCCTTCAGTTTCTAACAAAACCTCTATAGGAAGATTCAGACTGAAATGTCACGACCTTCAAATAAAACTTTATGGCAGAGGGGAAACAAAGAAACAAAGTGCTGCCTTCAGAACCCCTGACCTCATGACCTGACTGCCACTGTGCTGGCTGCAGAACCAGAGAAGGAAATCTACAGCAGAACTCCACAGTGATCACTAATTTGGACCTCTTGGGACACTGTTTCTTGCTGCACCTGACTACCCTAAATAAAAAAAATGAAAATAAAACTGGTCTGGCTGCTTGAATCAGTTTCTGCAACAGGTGAGTTGCAGATGAGCAACATCAGATACCCCACCAAACTCCATCCATCCAAATCTGGACCGTTTCCTTAGATCTACGTTTTTATCCTCATCTTCCTCTGCGACTTTCTCTCAATGAGATACCGGGAGGGACTGCAGTTCATCTCTGATACATACTCACCCGCAGCTCCCTGAACGCAACACCATAAACCCATAAACTAATCTACTAAAACAGGATAACCTCTGTCTTCCTTCTGACTCGGACCAGGAAATAGATCAAGTCTGATCCGGGTTAGAAGGTAGAATCGAGCCCTTTTAGTCTGAGAACGCATCGCCTGTCGAACCGGAACGGTTCTGTTCAAATATGGTGGAGATTAAAAGGTTCGGTGTATTGTCTACAGCACGTGTCAAAGTCAGGTCCTTGAGGATCGGTATCCAGCAGGTTTTGTTGTTTTCCACACCAATGCAAATCAAATGGATCCAACAGGTTCTTGTCAAACTTTTCATTAATTTCATTCAGCTGTGTTGGAGCATGGAGAC
>JBAMHX010000027.1:2002292-2018913 GCA_037177515.1 Pseudomugil tenellus | reverse complement strand
GTTCTTGTCAAACTTTTCATTAATTTCATTCAGCTGTGTTGGAGCATGGAGACAACAAAAACCTGCAGGGACACCGGTCCTCGAGGAATGGACTCCGACACCCCTCAAGTGGTGCATTTATAAATATTCTCATTTATGACTACATAAAATAAAGCTTTTAAATAGATGCCCACTGTAGTGACCTCTATGCATGAAAGTTTTGTGTAGTCAGGGTCAAGACTGGAGCAGAGTATAGTGTTGTATGGGCTTAGACTAGTATAATATAGTCCGGGTCTAGACTAGCATAGTGTAATCAGGGTCTAGACTAGTCAAGTGTACTATAGCCAGATCCAATCTAATCCATCTCCTGCAGATTTCGTAAGTGTTTCAGGGAACGGTTCAGGATTTATCAGAAGATGTGAACTAAGATCTCTGCTACAGGACCTAAACCAGGTAAGCCTAGCATAGTCCTCATTTCCCAGCTTGCCTTTGTGTTCTGCGCTCTAACATCTTAGCGTTCAGCTTCCTGCGGCAGTTCATGAGGACAGCGTGTTTGGTGGCGTGGAGCCAGCAGTGAGCTCGTGTTTTAATGGGGTGAGAACACAAACGCTCAGCTGCATGGATACCTGGTTGTATTGGCAATGATGTGACTGACCATGTTTGCAGATGTTGACCCCAACAGCAAAAGAGGAACACGTATTGATGTGGCTGCAGGGTGGGCCGCGCCTGTTGCTGTGGTTACCCACTCTCTACCGACTGTCAGTCAGTCAAAAAGTCAGTCATGCTGTGCGCTGCCACACCTGTAAGGCCTTCCCAGTCACTGGACTCAGGTGAGTTCTTTCATTTCATCCCAACTATCAAGATCTCCTATCTATGTGCATAAACACATCACGTTACAGTTAGGACTTGCCTATGCTACCCTGCAGGTCATGTTTAACAGAGCATCCACATTGGGATAATCCAGGGGTCTTAATCTAATTGGGTAAATTTCTGAAAAAATTAACTTGTGTTTTTGAGTTTGAGTTCAAACTGCACTTAACTCAAGCAGACCAAACGCCTGGACGTCTCATAGTTAACATCTGCTCATAGCAAACACCTTTCTGTGGTCCTCAAGTGGGACTCACATGGGCTATCGGGGATTCCAGTGGGCATTGAGTATCCTATATGGGATCAACCAGAGAAAAACCAAATGGGGCAACCAGATGGGTGATGGTTAATGAGTACTATATTGGTAATAAATGGAAAAGTTGTATTTTAATTGATCAAAACAAATTAGGCCAAAATAACATGTCAAAGACTGCATGTCTATTACTCAAAAACAAACTTATCAAGTGTCAATATGATTAGTTTTATTAATCATCAGAGTATTCTGGTATTATAGAGTAGCACATCTCAGAACATCCAACTTTTATCTGACAGTGAGGATCTGTGTCAGTCTGAAAAACAGGGTTCAGGGGGTCTGTTTGTTTATAAAGACAGAGTCCTGAAAGGCAGAGTACTGATCAGATCAGAATCATTACCAACTCCTTACATGGACAGAGCCACAGCTGTAGAACTGCTTATAAACATAACTGTTCTCAAGAACTAGCCCTGTAGAAACTGTCCTGTGGTTCAGACCTCGAGTGAGACCTGATTGTGTGTGTTCAGGTATCGATGTATGAAGTGTGTGAACATTCATGTGTGTCAGAGCTGCTTTCTGACCAACCGACAGACCAGGAAACATAAGAACCACCATCCGCTGCTGGAGTTCTGCACTCAGGTAAAGGAGGCAAATGAGCTGACAGATCTCAGACAAGTGAGAAAAATATTATAATACCAATAATTCAATTCACATCTGCTTTATTTGTATAACACCAATTAACAATGTCATATCAAGGCACTTTACAGGTACATCAGTTTAAGTCAATTCATAATAAATGTTTGGTTTCCCTAGTTAAGGGAAACCAAAGTCATTGAATTAGACTTCAATCCATGATGAATGATGAATGCAATCTCTTCCAATAAGACCAGAATTTCCCCAGAAAGTTTTCCAATTATCTATAAAGCCCACATTGTGTTCAAGGCACCACCTGGACAGCCAGCAGTTAAAGGATGACATGCGGCTGAACATGTCATCGCTGGTTAGTATGGATTCTGGTTATATCTGCATTCAAAACCTTTTTGTTGATAAACCTTGTTAAACTTTACTTAACGTTAAACTTTAAAATAGTGGAAGTCATACTGATTTATGAATTTTAAAATGGCATAAGTTTCCACAAGTGAGTTTCCAGAAGAGATCCAACAAGAGGAAATGAGCAGATGGGTATGTAGGGGCAGTGTTGGCTTTATTTATATAGTACATTTAAAAAAAAACAAAGTGCTTGACAAGGAAATATACACATAAAAATACACACAGGAATAAGAGTAAAGCAATTAATCTTCTGTTTGCAGATGGCATATAAAAAAGGAGCCATGACTGCAAATACATGATCACCTGTTTTTTTTTTTGTTTGTTTGTTTTGTTGTTTTTTTCTTGCGAGATCGAAGAGCCTTATAATTAAAAAGAAAGCTTTTGAAGATGATTTGGGAGTTTTAAGGGTGGAAGTTAATAGAGTGAAGTCGACCAAAAAAAAAAAAAAAAACGGTATTACAGTAGTCAAGATGGGAAGTGACCAGGCTGTGGGCCTGGAGGGGAGTGGGGAGAGGAATTGGTGAAGGTGGTTGATGGAAGTATGCAGGCCGAGTTATGTTACTGATGTGGACTTGAAAAGATAAAGTTATATGGAGGATGACACCCGGACCCTTAACCTGAGGGGAGCGGAACTAAAACGAGAAGCTGTCCCAGAGAGAGTAAAAGTACCACTAAGAATGGATGCAGTTTTAGTTCACATTGGAGGAAATTAACGGAGAACTAGGAGTTTAAGACAGAGGCAAATGGAAAAGAGGCTCAAGACATACCTTTTTACTTTAGCTTTTAACTGATTTTAACTGAGTTACAGTTATTGATGCAGCCTGAGAGGTAAAAGTTAAATCAACTGGGATGCAGAAAAGATAATAGGTGTACACTACCAATCAAATATGATCCATATTTTTCTGATCTCCTCCATGTCTCCAAACCGGCCTGTTCCCTTAGAATCTCCTCTGCAATTCACCTCACCTTTACCCCCGCTTGCATTGTCACCATGGGGATCCGAGCTTTCAGCTGCTCAGCTCCCCATCCCTGGAACTCACTTCCCCCTGACCTCTGCAACTCTGACACTATTCACCTGTTCAAATCCAAATTGAAAACACATCTGTTCAAACTTGCTTATTCATTATAACATCCAGACTGCTATAATAGCTGTTTTATGTATTTGTATTTGGTTTTATTGATTTGTTTGTGTTTTTAATGTACGGTGACCTTGAGTGTAAGAAAAGCGCCTATAAATAAAATGTATTATTATTATTATTTGTAAGGAATCAAATTCAGTCCTGTGGAAACCAGGCTGGAAATCTTCCTACAAACTGTTTTAATGGGTTAAATGAGTACAAAGTTATTTTAGGTTTTTGAAATGCAATCCTCCCTCATGATGTACTTTACAACGTCACTTATACAAGTCATATTGCTAATCCCATCTATTTTCACGACCATTTTGCACTGTTGTATATATCGCATATATACAATGCATTTATTTATTAGAAACTTCATTTTTACTTTTTACTTTATTACTATTCAGTTTTTATGCTGCACCTGATCACCAAAAAAGTATCTAGTTTGTGAATTATGTTACTTAACAATGGCAAAAAAGTTTCTGATTCTGATGATACAAGTGGTTAAAATATAATTCTTTGTACACAGATTTCAGTTTTCTTATAAAGATGATGACCTTTTGCCTTCAGAGTTGAAGAAAGATAATGAAAAAAGCCCTTCTTTTCAGGGGGCCAGAGTGTTGATGTAGGAATATTTTTATTACACCAAATGTGTCGATCGAATATGTTATGTAGAGAATCAAGGCAAGTGAAGGATGAACAAACCAACGTCTTTCATATTACGGACAGAGATTAAAAATTTAGGCTTGGTTCAAGCAAAGTTGAGACAAGCACTGAAGGAGAGAAGGAAAAGATCAGAAACAGGTAGTTTAACAGCTGTAAAGTTGAAAAGAATGAGACTGAAGCAACAAGTCCTTTAGTCAACATACTGCACAAAGCCAAGACTGTCAGGAAATGATGGGAAGTCTCAGGTGAGTGGGTGGAAGATGTCTCTGCTAAAGTCACCCAGCAGGATGATGTTTGGTATAAAGAGTAGGATTAGGTTAAATATGAAAGGAAAACAAATGTGTTGTTTTTAGGAGGACGCAGACTAAAAGATAAGAACAGATAACAACACAACTTACATTTCTCAGAGTGAATTATTACGAAACCACCAGCATGACCTGAACCGCCAAGTCAAGAGAGGTGTGTCCAGGTTGAGTTGTGACGTTAGCTTGTTGCCAAGTTTCAAACAGAAAGGTCATACATGTGATCAATGAAGACATCCTGGAAAAGAAGAGCTTTATTGTTAGTTATAGGATGTTTAACACAAATAAGCGGAGGTATAATCAGAGCTAGCGAGTCTTAGCTAATGTGGTGAGGCTAGCTAGCACTCTGCTGCTAACAGTCCAATCAGCACTTAGCAGAGACAGACTTACAGCTGTCCTGGTGGACTGACTGATGAGATTCACATTGGCTATATTTGTGGGGGAGGGGCAGTGTGATGTCTGGGTTGCATAGTGAACAAGTGAACTGACAGGTGTCCCACTGGTGAACCGATTGTTTCGCCATCCATCAGCCCACCTGGAGAGAGTCTCTGTCTTCACTAGTGCAAAATGCGCGTCATGCCCTACTACCACGGCGATATACTCAGAGAAATGGTGATGGGAGGAGGGTCCTAATGTCGGCAGAGCCAAGAGAGACCCAGGACAGGTGAGACAGGTGTGTCCATGTTATTTTCCGTTTATATTTTATCACTTTCTGATGGTGTTGTTTCCAATCAGAGTCCCTCTCTGCTCTGATGTTGCAACACAAGTGGCCGCCACTTCCTCCTCCGACACGGACGTTTCTCATGACGCTTTGCTGTTTGCTCATCCACCTTCCTGCTCGCCTTCATCTAAAGCTCCTCAGTCAGCAGAGGAGCAACAGGGTCAACAGGTGATGACCTCACTGCTGCTTTATGGTCATGTGACAAGACTGGTATCGTGATATTACAGATTGCGTTTCCTGTTTAAGGTTGTGGGGGTGCTGCAAACGGAAGTCAAGAACCTCCACAGGGACAAGTGGTGAGACTAAAACCATGTAGTACAACAATCAACCACTTGTTTATTTCACTTTGTTTTAACCCTCAGGCTGTTGGAGCAGCAGCTGCGGGCCTGGAGACTCACCATCCAATCAGAGCAGGGTGTTCTGGAGGACAGGTGTACAGAGATGGAGGTTGTCATGGAAACATTGAGACAGCACAACGCCCACTTACAGCGCATGCTCACACAGGTAAGACATGGCGAGTTATGGGTCTGCTGGAGGATGAGGAGCTGAAGTTTGTCTTTGGCTTCAGGCGTTGAGCAAGATGGAGACTCAACAGAACACCGAGTCACCTCACAGCTTCAACTCAGACAACATGAAGATCTCCAACTCTGAGAGAGACTCACAACAAGAGGAGGAGGAGGGTAATGTGGAAGAGGAAGGAGAGGAGAGAACAAAAAGAGAGGAAGAAGAGGAAGGAGAGGAGGGAAATGAGGAAGAGGAAGGAGAGGAGAATGTGGAGATGTTTGAGGAAAAGCATGAAAGCAAGACTACGGAAAATCCATCACCCACAATCCACTGGGACTTTACTTTGTCACATGACGAGTCTCCAGAGCTGTGTCAATATCAGCCAATCGGACAACAGAATACACCTAAGGAGGTGGAGCTACAGGAGGAAGGCTTCTGCCCATCTGAAGGGGAGGACTGTGGGAGGTGTAGCTCAGAAGAACTGCTTCAAGAAATTGTGGACAAACTCAAGACCGAGATAGAGATTGGGTGGAGGACAGAGACACACACAGGTAAGAGGCAGATGTACACACGTTGGACTGTCCTAATATGATACACAAACTGACTTTTCAGCTTTGGGTTCAGGTGAGACAAAGAGGGAGGGGCTTCTGAAAGCAGCGGAGCAGATTGGAGAGAAGATACACAACCTGGTGGATGCTGTGAGAACATACTGAAGACGTACAACGCTGGGTGGACCTTGTAAGGACGGACTGAAGAGATGTATCGTTTGGATTAGAAAACTTTATTTGTCACAAAAATCAAAAAATCAAAAAAGTATCAAAGGATTTACCCGAACAAAGGTACCAGGTGTGTTTCCATGGAAATGTAGCTGCCAGAGTGGTTGTCATGTCAACAGCGTCACAAATGGGAAAAAACCCTGTAAATTTCAGTTTCTGTCTTGTTTGTGGCTAATTGATCATTTGGTAACAAAACTAAATAGAAATATTTAAAAATGATTAAAAATAATTTATATTTTTTTTTTATTAAAAATGTTTTAAATTTAAATATTTTAATTTGGTTACAGCTTCTGATCCACAGATCCTGTACATACATCCAGTCAGGTGTGGCCAAAAAAAGCTTCTGTGGACTCGAACACCTGATCGGATGAAGTGCTACCTGTTCCTCTCATCGCCTCGCCTTCTCCGCCCCCGTCTTCGGTGGGTAGTGTTTGGGGCGGGGCCTGAGGAACTAGGGAGCGTCCTGCTAGCTCCCTGCCGTAGCCCCTCCCTCCTGGGCAGAGGAGGCGGGGCCTGACCCCTGGTTCTCTTCCTAGATATTGGGGGTCGCCTCCTCCTGCCCCCTCTCCCCTGCTCTGACCTCCCCTCCAACGTTGGAGGTTGGGCCTGAGGTGTTCTTTTCCGCCTCCGTATCGTGTCCGTTTGAGCCGAGTTGCTACTGAGCGCGCTCAGTAAGTAGCCGTCTCTTTTGGGTCCTTCCTCTGGTGATCTGTGGGTGTTCAGGTCCGGACTCAGGCTCCGGAACAGCTGCCGGACGCAGGGCAGTGGGGTGCCTGGGGGTGCCGAGCCTATGTGCCACCGTGGATTTCTCGGGGGGTTCTTCAAGATGCGATTGGTACCGGGTTCATAAAAACAAACAGGAAGTCGTTTGTATTTCAACTTTAAGCCTTGCAGCTCTAGAGGACGTTGCCTCTTCCTGCTGCGCTTTGGGGCGGAGCCCGAGGGAGGAAAAGGGGTGGAGCCTGAGGGAGAGCACAGCAGGTAAACGAGTGAGGTACATTGCTGAACAGGTGTGACAATGTTAGAGTATGACCGAGGAAGGCAGCGCCACATCTGCGTTTCAGGTGTCCGCTCTGATGCGTTCTGACTGGGTGCGGGGACAGTGGTGGGCGGGGCCTGTGGGCAAAGTTGATGGATAGATGGAACGAGCAGCTGGAAGGTCTGGGTGCTGCGGCTGACTTTGACCACCTGAGGGGATGGGAGCTGGTGAGATGCTGGTTTTCCAGCAGAGAACAAGAAAATGTATATGTGTGACTCACCTGACATCTGGATGCCAGCCTGAAGCTCCACCTCCTCCTATTCTTCCTCCTCACAAAGGCAAAGTTATCATCATCGTGGTCCTGCAGAGGCACGACCCCTGAGTCTTTCTTCACCTCCTTCTTGCTTTGACTCCTCCTACCATACCTGTGATGTTAGAGGTAAACATGAGTGTCCAGATCGAAAAAAACACATTTCATAAAAATATTACCAGGTGCATCACCTGGCCATAGACTCGCTGTCAAAGTAGCAGTTAAATCTTCCTCGTCTGAACTGTCGGACTAGTTTCTCCACCCTTTCCTCATCCTCCTGCTCGATCTGAGTCCAGGTCTTCCCCCTGAAGGAGTCTGGGATGTGTTTAGGGGCGGGCAAGACCTCCTCTATGGGCAGAGTCCAAAATCCCTCATCCTGTCTGACCCGGTCTCCTCTGGTCTTGCTGTTAAGAGCAGAGTCAAGCTGGTATGAGTACACCTGGTCTTCCAGGTGCACCTGAACATCCAAGAGACAACTGATGTCCTGCCCCGCTGTCTGAGTCACCTGAACAGGTATATCAGCCCCCCGCTTGAAGAGGACCTGCAGGGAAACATCCAGAATTAAATACCAAGAGGACACCAATCACACACCCAATTCTCATATACATGTACCTGCACAGGCGAGTCCCAGTCCTCACTCTGCGTTTCCATGGAAACAGGAAGACTGAAGTGGAGACTGTCTACCTCTTCCCTGTGGTGGGGGGTGGAAGTAGTGCCATGACAACACATCTGGATCACCTGAGGACCAACAATTAATTAATAAAAGTTAAAATATGACAGGAGCCATCGGAGAGTCTATTACAATAAACTAATAATCTGATCAAAAATCTAGTCAGTAATTAGAATTTTATATCGCTGACCAGTAATCTAAAAATCTAAAAATATGGAATATAGTAATACATAATGTAGTAATAAAATATGTAATACTGCACCGTAAAAATAAGAAATATTTTAATATATTTCATATTTTATATGTGAACAATAAAACTATGAAGACTTAAGAGTTTGGTGTTATTGGTCATATTTGTCAGGTGACAGAGACATCTGACGTAGACATGGAGGTGACGGAGGTGCTTCTGGATGTGACGTAGCTGTAAAGTTGATAGTAGGGGTTTTGGCTGTGACGGAGGTGACGGAGAAGCTTCTGGATAGAACAAACGCTAGTTTCTGGACGGACCGGTCCATCATGCTTACTCACCTCCTGGATGGTTTGGTCCACGGGGTCGGTGTGATCCGAGGAGAACGCTTCGTCCCTGTGAGCCTCCCTCCTCTCTTTCTGCCAACTCAGCCAAGGCCTCAGCTCCATGGTGGGCTTGTGTCTTTTTACAGGACTTAAATCCTGCCCTGGTCCAGAACCAGGATCCCTGGGAGATTTGGATGAAGAGTCACTGGTTTTCCTCCTGTTGGTCTTCCTGTGGGCCTTTTTGTGGATTGAGGGAGGAGCCTGATGATGAGCAGGTGTGGTTCGGAATTGTGATGAGCATGCACTGTCAGAGGGGGTGGATCCTCCTTCCTGTGCTCTGTTTGGTGAAGACAGATTTTCTGCCAGCTGACAGGATGCATCACCTGAGCTGGGCAGGAGTTCTCGAGTGCCTAAAGACCGACTATCATCGGAGAAACAAAGCTCATCCAGTTCCGTCCTCGGCAGCAGGGGGACAGAGACAGTCGGCAGGTCAGCATGGGACGGTCTAACAGGGACACAGAGATGTATTAAACAGAATTTTACAGGAAAATTACGGTCGCTGGTGAAAACAGCTTAGCTGCTGAGGGTTCGGGACTGGCTTCATGAGCACAAACCTGTCCAAAGGAAGAGATATCTGACATCACCGCCTGTTAAAGCTTGTCAACACTACAAATTAGTCATCGCATCACCCAGCAGAGGATGTATTCAGTGTCTGCTACCATGGCGACGTCTTCAACTTTCTGCATTTTATTTATTTCAGCTTGAACATTATTTTAATAGAGCTGTTTTCTCAGAACTCTGCTGCTTGGACATGCCCTCCTCTGATTTATGATGAATATTTTACACGATCAAATCAAATCCGACATCATTTCTAAAGTGCTTTACGTGATAAAACCAAATAATGCATCAAAATAGATACTGGTACAATAGCAATTAAAAGACACAATCATTATGTTATCATTCACACATGCGAACACACACACACACACACACACAAAGAATGCGCCACCCCTTGATTAAATATTTTTAAGAAAATAACAGTAAAATAAGGGAAGCAATAATAATAATAAATAAACCTTTGAAGTACTTAATAAAATAATGTACTAATAAAAAAAATAAATTGAATAAAATGAAATAACATCAAATATATCAAATAAATTAAGCTGAAATAAAATTCTGTTTAAAGCTAATATGATAACATTCTTCTCTAGGACATTCTCCAGAACCTTGTCTCATATACTGGAGGAGACAACAACAACCATATTCCCCTTTTTAAAATTCCCGTCTGCATTGTTCATCGTACAGATCTGGTGTACGCTGCTCATAATTTCAAACCATTAAACTGTTCAGGGAGGAGTGAAGAAAACATACAGATGACAGTCGTCCACCGCAAACTGGAGGCATGTTGGACACACCGTTGGGGCCAGTAATAGACATCACTAACATGCCGCACATCTATCTGCATGTGAAGACATTGTGGAGCTTTAAAGGAAAACCACCTGCATGAATCTGAGGTTTGTTTGTTTTACCCACCTGGGGTCACCATAGCGGTGTGGGTGGTGCTGCTGGACATCCTGCAAAAAACGCTCCAGCAGGGTCAATCTGGTCCGACTGCATGCTGAGGATGTGCTGCTGGAACCTCTGGAGGATGTCTGGACTGAGTCCAGGTGTCTGAGACTGGACAGATGCTGAAACACAATGACGTCATCAGTGAGTCCGCTGTGAAAGTGCGGTGATGTCTCATGACCAGATTGAGGTTTGTCTACCTGGTCTAGATTGCTGTAGAGGACCCTGCAGTATCCACAGTAACCCTGTCTGCCGGGCTCACACCTGGATGGACCAGGCTGAGGCTCCGCCCACATGCTGTCAGAGAACACACTCATTGTTGAGTCATCCTGATGTTTAAAACATGTTCATAGTAAAGTTCAGTGAAGTGTCGCATGTAACAACTGTTAGAGGTCAGGTAGACTCACCTGGTGGAAGGCCCCGCCTTCTTCTGCTCACCTGTCATAAGCAGGAAACAGTCAATGGGTGCGTTTTAAGGTTGGATGTTGTCAGTGTTTGTATTTTACCTTCTTCAGAGAAGTGAGACATGCTGACCGTCGATCTGAAACACACACACACACAAACACTGGTAAGCAAACATCTCCCCACACAGGTGAGCAAATCTCTCCTTCCGGTTGCTTTTCATCCAGTTGCTGACTGATGCCAGACACAAAGCCGCAGCAACAGCTGCAAGTAAAGCCGACAAGCACACAAACAGTGTGGGTGGTTGTCCCTGCGTGACGTAACGACTCTAGTGCATGAATTTGCGCACTTTGTGCACTGTGCGCTAACATGGCGGCGCTCATAATTTGCAAGAGAAATTCAAAATTATTTTTTGTCAGAAGTCCATCTGCAAAACAGTACTGTCATCCTGACTGGTAGTGGTCAGTGTTTACTGTGGATTTCTTTTGTTTCTTGTGAAAGTCCTCCTTTAAGTGAATAAGTCAGTAATTTAGTAAGTAAGTGAGTCACTAATTAAGTAAGTAAATAAGTAAATCAGTAAGCAAGTACGTAAGTAATAAAGTAAGTAACTAAGTAAGTAAGTGAGTAAGTAAGTCACTAAGTAAGAAGGTATGTAGGTAATAAAATAGGTGAGTGAGTGAGTCAGTAACTACACCAGTAAGTAAATAAGTCAGTAATTAAGTCAGTAAGTAAATAAAGTCAGTAAGTAAGTGACTACATAAGTAGGTAAGTAAATAAGTAAGTCACTTAGTAAGTAATTAAGTTAATCAAGTAAGTATGTAAGTCAATAAGTAAATAAATAAATAAGCCACTAAGTAAGGAAGTAAGTCACTAAGTCGATATGTTAGTAAGTAAGTCACTAGGTAAGTAACCAAGTACATCACTAAGTAAGTAATTAAGTAAATAAGTCACTAAGTAGGTAAATAAGTAAGTCACAAAGTAAGTAAGTAAGTCACTAAGTAAGTAGGTATGTAGATAAGTAAATAGGTTAGTGAGTCAGTCAGTCAGTAACTACATCAGTAAGTAAATAAGTCAGCAATTAAGTCAGTAAGTGAGTGAGTCAGTCTTTAAGTAAGTACATCTTTAAGTAAATACTGGTAAGTCAGTAATTAAGTCAGTAAGTAAATAAGTCAGTAAGTAAGTAAAATAACAAAGGCTAGAAAGTAAAACTGAACTTTTGTATTTTTTTCTTGGCAATCACAGGACCGAGATGGCAGGAAATGGTGTCACTAAACTTCTGCTATGAGCATACAGGGTGGGAGGATTGATTCTGACTCACACCACAGAATCTCAGCTGCTTACTTGTGTATTCTATAGATCAGTTCATTCCTACACCTGCCATGTGAGGACATCACTTTCTGACACTGCAGAGACAAAATCCGTTCTATCGGCAGCCTGGACCCACCGCAGATTAGCTTATGTCCTACTACATCAGTCCAAGTCTGGTCCTGAAGATCTATTATCCTGAAATTTTTAGATGCATCCCCTCTTTAATCTGGAGGACTGGACTTGGGCACCCCTGTATTACATAAAATGATGCTGGTGACTCACGTGGAAGCAGTTCAGTCAGAGGAAGGCTTGTCCAATCAGAGCTCTCCATTCTGTAACCAATGGTGACCAGGTGTGTGCTTCAGAGTCCATGAGCCTGAAGATAAAACCACCACTAGTTTAGGTTAGGAGACCAAAATGAATTCAGGTGTAAACCCCATCCTATAAGATCCTTTTAAAAGTGCATTTCACAGAGCTTGCCACTGTTATTACAGTGGCATTTATGACAACATAAATGGGCTGACTGTGAGTCTGTTTGTGTGTATGTATATTAATAATAATAATTATATATATATATATATATATATATATATATATATATATATATACTTTATTTGAATTTCGAATTATTTTGTCATATTCGTACTTTACTAGAACATTTAGCATCTTCATTTATTAAAAAATGACCTTAATCCAAATCATATTAGGCCTATAAATCTTTCAGGCAACACTTTAAAATATTATTTTTACTTTTAAGGGATGCTCAGAGCTCAAACTCTGAGAGCATCAGCTGTAACAGCCTAAATACCACATGGTTGCCAGTGCAACACTGCAAGCTAATGGACGAGATAGAGCATCCAGATCTTCCTTCAGTCAGTGTTTGTCCATCACTTAAACACCCACAATGACCCTCTGTTGCTCTGCACCACAGTCTTGTGTCTCAGTATAGCTTCCAGCAGCTGCACCTGCTGCTGATGTCCTCTCCCCTCTCCTGTAAATATCGTTAGCATTTGGGAGAGGGGCTGCGTGGGGGATAATTACTTGGCAACCACATCACTCTTTGCGGTAAACTGGAGTCTTGTGAAGCTGCTTGACCATGCATCTGCTGCATGCTGGTGCTCAGAGGAAAGTGTGTCAAGAAGTCAGGTTTGTTTAAACACTGCGCTGTGACGCGAAAGGACCTTTGTGGGTCAAAGGGATGCTTTTATAAAAATAAATTACTGAAGCAGCAGAGACGAGAGATGGGAAAGCTGAAAATCAAGCAATAATTAGACAGCCGGAACAAGTATAATGTCTGAATCCCAATGTGATTTGGATTTATTTGATACATATTTACAATATTTAATGTAGACCTAAGGTTAATCCGTGTTGTCAAAATGCTTAATGATTCAGAAGATGTTTAGTTTTTATATGGAAAACACTTTTTATCAGTGAACTGATCCCTATTAACTTGCTTTTCTTATATATATATGATAGATAAACAAATAAATAAATAAAATTTGAACTGTAGCTGCTCCCACAATTGTGATACTCGATCGCCCTCTACGGGACTCAGATTGCATCAGGCCCTCTTCATAAAACCATGAAACCTGGAAGTTACCTTCACTTTACTTTAGTCTTTGCTCGAACCACAGATCAGTGTGCTTCCTTTAGTTCACAAAACAAATCTTCTAACAGTTTCTCTGTGTCTCAGGAGTAATTTTAGAGTATTTTAGTTGGAACCTACAGCCTGCTGTGTAGTTCAGTGAGCTCATTGTGAAAGTGACATGAAATAAAGAGCTGCACCCGCATGGAGGCTTTGCTCATCTTGACTTGGGGTGTTAAACGCCAGACCAAAACCAGTCCAGCAGTTAACGTGAGAATAAAGTAGAAAATTGTAATTCTTTAATAAAGGATGCAACTCTTCCTTTGTCCAGGTATTTTTTTCTTTATTGATTTATTTCCTTTTACACGCAAGTTATATTTAAAACATGTACCAACTGGGATATATTCGCATCTATTCTGGACATTTCAGTTTATGTGTTTAGATGATCAAAACGGATGAAGATCAGATAGTCAGACTATGTGAAAACAGGTATCTGCAGATATAAAATAAAAATATTCTTAGCATAAAATAAAGTTGGCGTAATATGTTTTTGTCTGCATCTGCAATTAAATGTTGCGATGTTGTAAGCCCATTATCCAAATCCAAATAGTTGAAATATATATAGGCTTAGTTCAATTATTTTATCCAAGAAATTTCCTTTTGTTAATAATATCTTTTTATTAGATGATAGTTTTTGTTTTTTTTTTAAAAGTAGACATCTTGATAATGACTTACATTATAGTCATTTGGCAGATGCTTTTATCCAAAGAGACTTACATTTTTTGGGTCGCAGGGTTCAGTGCCTTACCAAAGGACACTTCAGCATATAGTCAGGGGAAGTGTGGAATCGAACCGCCAACCCTTCGGTCAAAAGACAGCAGGTCTTCCCCCCGAGCTACATCCTCCCTTGTACTTCCTGCACAGAGATTAGAACATATTGGGAGTTTTAATCATTTATAGCTGCTAACTTGAAGTCAAATTGATTTTTATGGCGCGTGAACTAAAGTGAGTTTAACACGCTTGTCCTAAACCAAGAGGCGAGGTAGCTGTCGAGTTTAATGCTCTTAGAGGAGTTTTATTTCCAGAATTTGTGCATGAATCAACCAGTTAAGTGTCAGAGAAAAAAACAGATGGGATCTTTTTTCTTTCTTTTTTTTTTTTTTTTTTTAAAAAAAGCAAATAATTGCACAATCTATTTGGGATCATTTATAATTTCCGTTACTAAAAACATTTTAGTTCATTTAGTTCATTTAATTTCTATAATTATGCAAATAAATAAATAAATCCGTTTCAAACGAAATGTTTTATCAGAATGCAGTCAGTCTTGCGAAATCTATTAAGCAGTGTAGAGATAACAGATGTTAACACATGTTATGGGAAATACCATAGATCCTCAATGATATTGAAATGTTTTCAGTTCAATTAGTTGAAATAATTTTATCCACAAGATGGCGCGACAGTACTTTACAATGTCTCTTAACTAGTTGCTGCAGCATGTCGGTGCTGATCAGTTGCTTCAGCAGAGCGCGAGATCATAAAAAAACGAAATACATTTTCTAAAAATATCAGGAGATTATTCAACAGATTAGCTTGATTGATGAAAACTCTTAACAAATTAAGCTTTTTTTCTGACCCAGGTTGATTGTTGACAGTTCACGAGCCTGCGGACTAAAACATTTGCTAAATAAACTAGATCTCCAGCTGGACATCAGAGTTGGACATGAGCCTATCTAAATTATCAATTTTGGATTTATGTGTCATTCGCGCTGATTTAACTAAAGTTTTAATCCATTTTCTTCAGAAAACGTCCAAACCTTCCGCTGATTTATTTTCTATTCGCCAGCTTCCTAATTACATTATATATACACAAGTGTAAGCACTTTGTCAAAGTCCTCTCTGATATAAGACATCTGACTGTCTTGGGTTTCTGTTTGTGTGTGAGGATACTGAATACTTTGATCCACCCGGTAATCCAATAATGTTGTATAAATTTCTGATGCCCCTGCGCCCAAAACGGACTAATTGCAAGAGTGTTTTTGCACTTATACAGTCATTATAATGGATGAGGAAATGTGATATAAGGCCTTTTCAGGTACGACTCAATGATTCCTCACCTCCAGCCTGCAAAACACGATGGTGTGGTCTGTATCTGCACCCCATTTGCACTTTGCAGCACAAAGAAGCGCCGCATTAAGTAGAGGCAGAACTCTGTATTTTCCATAGTGTCCCAGTTTAGGACAAAATGGGTTCCAAATTAGGGCAGAATGAAAAATTTAAAGCTAATGGTTGCCAGGTGCCAGACGAACAGTTGTCAAAGTGATGTATGCGTAAAAGTGTCGTAAATATTGTTTCTTTTTGTCCCTCTCCGCTGAAACCTTGGCCTGGCCTCTGAAACACGACTACATATGTCGTTAACCTGCGTTCGTCCTCATTATGGCCGCACTAAAGTTACCGGGCCACTCAGCCCGGGAGAAGTGCTAACCTGCAGAAAGTCTTTAATGGTGTCAGCGCCGTTTTTGGGCTGCAAAGGTTAGAGTCATCAGTACGGGTTATTTTAAAGGCGCACAAGCGATGCTTGCCCCCCCCACACCCGCCGAAAAAAAAAAAAAACACAGTAGTCTCCACATTAAAGATCTACATTATCCAGACTTATTTGTATCAAGCAGCTGGAGGCGAGATCTCTTCCTCCTCCTCCTTAATAAAGCAAGATTAGTGGTGCTTTGGTTATGTTTGTAAAAGCAGCATACAGACATAACCTACTGTTCGTCTCCGCACGTGCACATAGAGGACATTTAGTATGAGATGACAGAACTTCAGACCCTCTGAAACACTGTGCATCTCCAGAAGCCATTAGTAGTGACTTGGATTTCCCACAGGATCTTACTGGGAACATTAAACCGGCAACAGGGAGTCATTTATTTTTTCTTTTACATTGCTCTGCAGCTTTTCTGGGGAATAAAAGGCGCAACTGAGTTTGCGCATTGCAGTTTAAAAAAGGTGTGATTTGTTCACACACACATTTATATATATATATATATATATATATATATAT
>JBAMHX010000027.1:1943932-1989310 GCA_037177515.1 Pseudomugil tenellus | reverse complement strand
CTATCTATCTATCTATCTATCTATCTATCTATCTATCTATCTATCTATCTATCTATCTATCTATCTATCCATCCATCTATCCATCTATCTATATATATATATATATATATATATATTATTACTGCCAGTCTTTGGTAGTGTTGGACACACTCCCATTTTAGCCTCACTTCAATGGCTTCCTGTGCGTTTTAGGATTGTTTTTAAAATTCTTTTGTTTTTAAAGGTATTCATGGCCTCTCCCCACAGTATCTGTCCGACCTGATTCAGCCCTACCGCAGGCGCTCTCAGGTCTGCAGGGGTCCGTTACACAAAAAGAGTTCAACAAACCATGAGTTTGTGAGATAACTCTGAGAGGACAAACCCTGCGATGAGAAACTCAGACTTTTCCGTTTGACAGCAGTTGTTCTGAGTTGATTTTATTAACACCGAGTTAGTTCACCCCGAGTTAACCATGAGCACCAAGACTTTAAAAAGCCATCATCAATGGAACCCAGAAACAACCAGTCATCATGACAACCGCTTGAAAAAAAGGTCTCCGTTCTTTCCTCGCTGGAATTAGAAATTCTAATGCAGACGTACGGTGATTATATGACGGAGTATTCGGTTCACACTGAAAATAAAACATTTGTGGAGGATAATTTATCTTTCACCCTTATTCTCTATAAGAATAAACTTGAAATGTCAAGAATAAAGTCGAAATACAGTCTCTTCAAAGTACTTATTTATTATAATGCTGTGTTTATGTGCTAAAAGGCAAATAATGTCCTTGTTGCTGAAGCTCACTCGCAAACAAGGTTATTAGCTCATCCACACTAGGCATTGTGTTTTATAGAGTAAAGCTGGTTCATATTAATCTGAAAGACTCCAAGTTAATGTCAACCTATTTTTACTCCATTTTCAAAACTGTACTTTGACTTTATTCTCGTGATTTCGACCGTATTCTTGAAATTATATTTCAACTTTATTATTGACATTTAAGGGTTATTCTCAAAGGGAGGAAAAGAGAAAATAATTAATCCTCCACATTTTTTTGTCAGCGTGGCAAATTCTCGGTCGTGGTGATTATTAGTACGTTTTCAGGAAAAAGGTAAAGGAGAGACAGGCAGCATGGGAGAAAATTGCCCAGAGTGAATGTGTAAATTTTTATATTTTATTTATGTAAAACAGCAGCACGTCCAATGCAAGCTCATCAAGATGATCAATTGTCTTGCAGACAATTGAGCACACGTACTTCTGAAAGGGGAGGAGACTGAGATAAACTCAGGGTTTCCAGCAGAAAATCTGCTGCCGACCAGCTTAGGTTCAGAGATACTGTTGCCATAGCAACTGACACAGAGTTACACTTAACCTTCTTTGTGAAACAGGCTAGAGTTTACCCTGATATTCTGGGTTATTTAACCCCTCTTCCTGAAACCGAAAACCCAGAGTTGGCCTCATTTCAGGGTTAACTAACTTAGAGTTTTCAGAAAACCTGCTTTGTAAAACGGACCTTAGATCAGTTCTTATTAGATGTGCCAGAAACAAAGAGAAAGATGAGAGGGGATCAAGCATTTTCAGTTGCTGCCCCAAAGCTCTGAAATGAGCTGCCTTTCAATTAGTCTTATTCTATTTATTTTATCTCTTTTATTGCCTTTAAAATGTTTGCTTGTTTTTGTTTTAACTGTTGCAAATGTGTACAGCACTTTGGTCAGCACTGTTGTTTTTAAAGTGCTCTATAAATAAAGTTGAGCTCCCATTGGAATTAATGACAAAGTGTGTCCAAACTTCTGACTGGTAGTGTATATTTGTTGGAAATCATCATCAATCATCTTACTGCATCCTCTCAACAAGACGGTAACATGGTTTCAGGGAACTTGTCTGTCTCTGGTCAAGTGATCTTTGTGTGATCTTCAGAAATGAGCCTCAACATAGGATCTATTTGAACCTTAGATGTCAAGGTGAGACAATGTGTCAACTTTCAGGTGATGGATACGTCGCCAACTATTGGCTTCAACGTAGGGACTCTGAACCTGGACAAAAATAATTCTCTGACTGTTTGGGACATCGGGGGACAGAAGAGCATGAGACCCAACTGGACGTAAGTAAATAAACAAACGGTATGTGTCCACCAACAAACAAACCAAGGGACCACTGGGATTTTTTTCTGCAGATACTACCTTGATGACTGCAAAGTGCTGGTCTTTGTGGTAGACAGCACTGATGCTGCCCGGATGCCAGAGGCCAAAAAACATCTGAAGAAGGTATTAAGTGATGAGAGGCTGCGAGGAGTTCCTCTGATGGTTCTAGCCAACAAAAAGGATCAACAAAACTCCATGACTATAGTAGAGGTAGGATATAGTTTGACTCTGGCCATCTAGAGACTCTGACTCCCTGAAATGCTCCTTTTATACCAAGTTATGTTACTGGCCTGTTCCCAGTTAAGTCAGTAAATACTCCAGTTCTTTCTGGTTCCACTTTGTACCAACTCTGTTGGAACTATTGACATTCTTGTGTCCTCCACAGGTGTCAAAACTGCTGGACCTTGATAGCTACTCATCAGACCGGCAGTGGGAGGTCCAGGGCTGCAGTGCTCTGAATGGACTGGGTCTGGCGCAGGCCTTTCAGTCAATCAACAAGATGATCAAGTAGAGCTGATGGGCTTTTTTTTAAAACTGAAGGAAAATAAAGGTTTAAGATGACTCTGATGAACAATTAGAGCCAAATGTTTCTTTATCAGATATTAGACTGAACAAATAAATAAAGTTTATTAACAGGCAGATTATTACTGATCCCTCTGTGATCAGACAAAGTTAAGAAGTGGCTTAACAGTGGCGTGTCTAGAAAAAGTTGTTAGAGGGGGCCAGATGGGGCCACAGATTTGGAAAGTGATGGCATGTAGAAATGGCACAGTACCTTACAGTAAGTTTTTACAAAATTATAAAATGTTTATTATAACTTAAGCAGCTACCCTAACCCTACACTGTAATAGATTACTGTAAGAAATAAAGTTGAATTTTGCAGTTACAGTGGTTTTTAAAATGATGGCATTATTCTGTGAACATATACCCTCAACATATACCCTGGTCAACAGAACTACAGGCATGCAACAGAGCAAACAAGAGCAAGAAAGGGACTTATTTTAATCAAATTTATTCTTTTAATGTTTTACTGTCTACCGAAATCTAGTGTTAGTATAAGTTATATTGGCAGACACTTTTTTTTCATTTTAGCTTTGCCAGTTACACTATGACACTTTCATGTTAATTCTGTAAAAAGTTTCAGTTTTAGGCAAAGGCGAACCGAGCAACTGCCCAGGGCGCTATCAATTTAAGTAATCTCGGGCCGCCTGAGCTCTTGGTGAAAATAAAAGTTTTTCTATCATCTACAATGTCATTGTGTACGAATTGGCGCCCCCTGCTGCAGCAGACGCCATGGCTTAAAGGGGCCACATTATGCAAAATTGACTTTTATGAGGTTTAAACCTTCAATTAGTGTTAATTTTAGCTTAAAACGATCCCAGAAGTAGTTTTATTTTCCATCCATGATTTTTTGTAGTTTTGTTGCTTTACAAAAACAGAGTGCAGCTTAAGCAGAGCAAACGGCTGACACCACCTTGCAGCGTTGGCTCCCCTACCTGAAAACTTAAGCACACCATCTGCTCCACGAAGTGTGCATGTGGCTGCTGCTGCGCTCTCATGAACAGACATGTGTAAATGCATGCTGACTACACACAGCGCCTCTCTGTCTGCTCAGTGCCGGTGGGGCAGGGGAGCAGCAGACACACAGAGGAGAGAAGGAAAGATACAGACCCAGCTGTTCAAAGTTCCAGCTTGAAATCTCTGAGCAGCAAGTGATTGGTATGGCAAAACTATAGCATAATATTATCATAAATGTGCATAGGACTATTAGATGGCAAATATAGCACAATATAGCCCCTTTAATGAGAAGGTACCCATAAAGAAGCTATGTAAGAAATGTTGAAGAGCTCACTTGTGGGATAGTTCACCCCTGGGAACAGGGTGGGGGCAGGGGGACCCACAGTAAAGGGCAATAATCTTGATCTAAAAGAATAAGTGAGTTAATAGTAATTTCATTCACAACATTATGAATAAAAGCCTATAATTCCGTAAATTTTTATTTTACTTGTTTGAAATGACTAATAAAAACAGGTGATACTAATCATTATGTGATCACCAAGGTGAATTGGTTTAGTCTTGACTTTATATCGTGAGTGACATTGGTGGGGGATGGGTAATCTGTTGATTGACAAATGTCAAGTAAACACAGAGATGGACAGAAAAAATCAAAGCCATCAGGTGCCCAATTTAGGAAAAAAGAAAAGGAGGAGAAATGAGCAAAAGATAAAGGTTCTGTGTATATACTATCCATGCCATGAATGAAGAGCTAATGTTAATTAGTTGTAAATTATTGTAAAACGCTTACATGAGTCAGCTTCCTTGCTATGATGCTTGCTATGCTAACAGTAATTTGGACACAAGATATAATTTCACCATAAGATTGTGTTCTGCAACTATACTGTCACAAGTTCAGTTATTATGTATTTCTATTATGAGCATATTCTAGTAATTAACATAATATGTAGGTAGTTTGATAGATGAACATAACGTTTGCCATTTGCCACTCTGTCCCATGAGAAAGCATATTTTAAACAGTCATAAATATATAGTGTCCAAAATGTAGAATGTAGAAATGTAGAAGGGAGAGAGATGGGCGCTAATTGTTATTTTCAGAAAGATAGATGACAGACATTTAGCATATAATGTTTACATGTTTACATACAAGGGAACCATTTTTCAGGAACCCAGATTTGTTTCCCACATTTTCCAATGTTGAAAACCTCTCCCTGATGGAGAATTTGGCTGCATCAACAACAACACTGAAAAATCAAACCTCCAAATTTCTATGTGCATCACTGGAAGGCTTATGTTCAACCTCTTTACAAAATTTCCCATTTGATGGTGTGAACAGTTTTTCTGTATTTCCCCTTAGAGGCATATTTTGAACTGTCAGTGACTGCCCAATGGCAGCGAGTCAGCACTACTCTCCATTTTATCTTCTCAGCTCCCAGAAGTGCCATCTCCTGCTTATCAATAGTTTCTCCCCTTCCTAACCTCACTGACAGTTCTTTCCATGCTTTCATGCAATTCTCTTAGATGGCATGTTGTCACGATGACGTATTTGCCATGGCAACCGAAGGCGCCATCTTTGTCTAGGGGCAAACAACTCGTTAGTCTCATTCAGTTATATGTGGTTGGCTCACTGTAGGTTGGTTTAAATTTCCTAAATTTGGATTTACTTATTCCACATTTGTTTTTCATATTAATATCATGTACCAGCAAATGAAATCACACGATATAATGTAGAACTGCGAGTCATCTCCACTTCACCAATCCACTGCTTCAGTCTCTTCCTAGGACATGCTAAGTGTTCACTGAAAATTTCAAGCCTAGTTGGACCAAGTCTATCCAAATAATGGATGGAGATTGTTGAACTCTACACTGTAATGTCATATGGTCACAATCCACAACCCTGCTAAACCTTGCTGTATTAGCAGTAGTAGATGACTTAACGCACTTGGATATTTTCGTTTCGTTTTAGTTTTGGATTATTTCTGGTATATCTTTTCCTCCATAGTTTATCATTGTTATACATTTGTATTCTTTTTGTATCTTTCTTGTAATTTTTTGTACATTTTAGTTTTGATTTCATTACTCCAACCTGCTTACTGCTCTTTTGGTTGGGAATTTGTGCTACTGTAACGAAAGGAATTTCCCCTCGAGGATTAATTAAGTAATTGTGTGAATGCTGGTAAGCATATTCTTCCGTCGTTTTTCGTCCACTAATAACTTCAGCTAGGTTCAACCGATTTCAACATTTTTAGTATCAAAACGTTCAGCTCATTCAAGGGACGACTGCTTCTATTCAGATTTTTGATAACTCTTATACAATATTTAAAATATTTAACTTTAAAACTTATTTTTTTACCATTAAAATGAATGGAGCAAGCTTCTACTAGTCCAAAAACGTCTGCTCCTTTCAGATCCAGTAACTTCTGCATACATTCAGCTAGAACCACCATACAAACTTGAACCAGTCAAAAGAACTTCAGCTTTAGTTTTACCATTCACCTCTTTGCCTGTCTATCTGTGTCTTCTGTCTGTCTCTTCATGTCTCTCTGTGTCCGCCTGACTGTCTTTTTCTTCCTGTCTGTCTTTGTCTTCATGTCTCTCAGTGTTCTCCTGACTGTCTTTTTCGTCCTGTCTGTCTTTGTCTTCATGTCTCTCTGTGTCCTCCTGACTGTCTGAGTCTTCCTATCTGTCTCTGTCTTTCTTTCTGGCTATTTCTTCCTGTCTGTGTTTGTCTTTCTGGGTCTCCCTGTGTCTTCATATCTGTCTGTCTGCCTGTCTCTGCCTTTCTGTGTATGTCTTCCTATCTGTCTGTGTCTTTCTCACTGTCTGTGTCTTCCTATCTGGCTGTTGTAACAGTTACGGGTTGTGGGTGGAGTGAAAAGTTAGCTCAGTAGTTGAAAAAATGAGGTGACGAAAAACTCCAACATACCCTGGTACTGGATTTCCACAGTGCTGGTTTATTCATCAACCTTATAAAGCCCGGTTGGACGGCTGCTGTCGTACAGAACGTATAACACAGCATTCACAACCCGCATGCCACAATGAGATCGGGAAAACTAAAATGAGCAGAGCTGTTTAGAAAAACGTCCATTCATCCAGTTGTATGCATCCCGTTTGGTGGGTGCAATGTCATGTCATCATAAGTGGACAGTCTGACTGCTCTTAAAGGGCCATTCCACAGTCACAACTGTTACACTGTGTCTGTCTGTCTGTGTCATCTTATCTGTGTCTGTAAGTCTCTGTCTTCCTGTAAGTCATTTTCTCTCTTTCTTCCTGTCTCTCTTTGTGTGTCTCTCCTCTGTCTTTCTCCTCGTCTCTTCTTTCCTTCTCATCTCTCCTTTCTGCTTCATGCCTTCTACCTCACCATTATCCCTCCTTCCTTCCACTTACTCAATCCTAAACTTTAGTTTTGCTCTCTTTTAGTTAAGCTTACACTAAGTTCCATTACATTTTAACCTGATTTTGACCTTCCAACACATCTGCAACAACTGTTTTGCTCATGTCACTTTATGTTTATAAAGTCCTGGAGGTAAACTCAGGCTGCTGGTCCTGTAACGGCCTTCCAGGCCCTGGAGCTCAGTGCAGCCTGCTGGGTCAGGAAAAGCCTCCCAGGCTGTGGAGCTCTGGTTCAAGCGGAGTACGGGAGACATAGAACCCCCGCCATGGACTAGGGGGTGAAACGACAGGGACCTACATTCAGACTTGATCTTGTGCTTCCAACACTTCCTCTACAACTGTTTAACTCATTTCAATCTATCTTTCGGGCGATTTTAATTAAATTCAAACACTTTAATTTAAACATTTCAAACTTCAAATGATTTAGCTTAATAATGAGTTCAACTAATGGTTCAATAAGCAGGTTTCAACCTCTTACCTCTATTATGCTAATTTCAGTTTAACTTTCCACCATTCTCACCAGCTTTGAACATCAGTTTATGCTTTTATCTTTTCAGATATTTACTTTCATGATTATTTAAGCTTTCTTTAGCATTACAGTTCAACCTATTCTGCATGACAGCATTCACACTGCTGTTCTGGAAGAACAGCAAATCTTCTAGTTCTAATTCTGATTCTGATAAAGATAGGGTATGTCTCAGAGTGATTCTCTCCATGTCATATCCCCAAGTTTTCATATTATATTGAACTAAAATTGTGTAAGTCTAATCTGAAAAACAAAAAACTAAGAGCCCTGCAGCAACAAGAGACATGGAGATGGAGATTTGCTCCTTTTGACTTTGTTGATGTAACATACAGAAGCCCGGAGACTGAACGAAACTTGAAAGACAATGTTTATTTAAGACAAACAGAATTAGAGGATTAGGTATCCTTAACCAGGCCATAGTCGAGGTCGGGAGCAGAAACCGGGAGACAGTCTATGGTCAGAATCAGGGAGTCGAGCCGAGGGAGAAAAGAAAGGAAGGCAGGGACATGAGTCGGAGCCTGGGAAGGAAAACGTGCTAAGGAGCTGAGGACCGGAAAAGGCTGTGAGTGACGACAATGTCCGACAAGGGAAAGACTGGTGAGCTGAGGAATATATGGGAATGAGGGAATCAGGATCAGGTGCAGGTGACCAGGCTGATGAGTCTGGTAGCAGGTGAAGGTGATTTGGGCTGATGATGTCCGGAGCTGGGCTGTGGCAGAAGGCATGACAGTTGACATATTAATCTCTTTATTCAAAGTAAATTTATGTAGTCTTAATATAGCTAACTAATATTTATAATGGATTTATTTATAGAGCTGCACAACGGTGTGGTGATTAGTGCTACAACCTCACAGCAAGAAGGTCGCTGGTTCAAGCCTACCTGGATGTAATCATGTATAGGACTGTCTTAATAGGAGCCGTCTGCTGTGACTTCTGACCGTGACAGGACTTGTGTAGACTTGGTAAAACTTTGTTGTCAAAAAGTGCTTGGCGCTTGACATGATAATGGAAATGTTGAATAATAATATTATAATATTATCATACTATATCAATATATATTACAATAATAATATAATAATAATATGGAAGGCTCTAGGACCCTTCTGGGTGATGTTGTGTTGGGGTGGCCAATAGGGTGGTCAGCATTTAGTGGCCACTGCCACCCCCAGCCACCCACCTGTGATGGTCTGGTGAACTGTTCATTGTGTACCCTGTGTTTCGCCTGATGGCTTTTGGGATAGGCTCCACCTACCCATGACCCTGAATTGGATGAAGCAGTTCAGAAAAGGGATGGATGTTATTTTTTTTACTCCACATCTTACAAAAGAAATTTCACTAAATATTGACCTATTTAAGGCTTTTCAAAAGATTCTTAAACCATAAACCAAGTCAAGTAGCCATGATTTGTAGGATACCTCAGGGATCAGTCATTGGACCTCTTTTGTTCAGCTTGTATATACTTCCTTTGGGTCAACTACTACAGAACTTTAACATCAATTACCAAAGTTCTGCAGATGATACACAACTTTATGTGTCCTGTCACCTGATGACTGCAGACCAATACATCTACTGTGTCAGTAGATGTTTGTTTGGAGCAGATTAACACCTGGATGAGATGGAATTTTCTCCAATTAAATGAAGATAAAAATGAGATAATTCTGTTTGGTATCAAAGAGAAGAGGGCCAGCATCTAAAACATCTGGAGACTCAGAATTAAAACTACTGATCAAGTCTGTAACCTTAAAGTGTTAATAGACTCAGATCTGACTTTTAGCACCCACATCAAAGCTTTTTACCATCAGAAACATCAACAGAATTAAAAGTTTAGTCTCCCAGTAAGACCGGGAGAAAGTCATCCATGCATTCATCTCCAGTAGACTGGATTACTATGATGGTCTTTTAACAGGACTTCCCAAAAAGAACATAAAACATGCCGCTAGAGCTTTAACTAGAACTAAAAGATCTGAACACATCACACCAGTTTTAACATCTTTACACTGGTTTCCAGTCAGTTACAGGATATATTTTAAAACCCGCTGATTGTTTATAAATCCCAGAACAGTTTAGGACCAGAATACATCTGTGATATGTTCAGAGAATATACTCAGGTCAACAAGTCCAGGCCAGAGTCCAGACTAAACATGGAGAAGCAGCTGTTATGCTGGAAATAAGTGGAACAAACTGCCAGCAGACATAAAACTTTCACCAAATGTATAAAACTTTTAAATCCAGGTTAAAACCTTTCTTTTCCTTTGCCGCTATGAATAAAACCTATTGTAACTTTTTAATTATGTTGTTAATTTCAGTTTAATTTATTATTTTACTATATGTTCCGTTTTCTCTCTTTTTAACATATGTAATGCATTTAATGTTTTTATGTAAAGCATTTTGAATTATTGTGTACATGAAAAGTGTCATACAAATAAACTTGCCTTGCCTAAACTGATTTAAAGGTATTCTAAGAAATGATGTGTGAAAAAAAGTGAGATCACACATAGATAAAAGGATTTTGATGAGACTGCACCTATCTTTGGTGACTCTAATAAATGGTTTTCTTTCATTTTTTGTGTTGCAATTTGTAGACAGTCCCTTCACAGTCTTGGATCAGCTGGCTTTTAAGAGAGCCGCCTCCAAGTCTGTGCAGTGTTTTGTTGAAGCAATGTTCCATTAATGAGTTTCAGTTTCCTCATTCATAAACTAATACGGTTTATATGGTAAATGGACTTGTACTTATTTAGTGTTTTTCCAGTCATGTTAACCACTCAAAACACTTTACAATACATAACACATTCACACACACATTCACACCCCTTATGTGGGGTCAACGAAGTGTCTTGCCCAAGGACACTTCGGCATGTAGTTAGGGGAGCCCTGGAATCAATCCTCCCAACTTTCTGGTTAAAAGACAATTGCTCTTCCTCCTGAGCTACAGCCACCTTTTTACTACAAAACATATATTATTGTGTAAGTTTCATGCATTTCAGATTTTTACAATAGACTATCAATTATAATGTGATAAGATCCCAACTTTTTGATTTAGGTGACAGCTGTTTCCTCTATTTCAGCTCTGTTTTAGCAAGCATTTACTCATTGGGTTATATGGAATGGATAGCCAGGATTTCTGTTACTGGAAAATAATAGAAAATGTTTTGAAAAACACTAAAGCTTTGTTGTTCACATCACAGAGATGATAATGACAGAGTAGAGATAATATTGGAAAATTCTTATGATTTTCATTAGAAAGCTTTTGTTTTGTAATGACTGTAAAATTAAAAGCACATTTTTGTTTGCTTTTGTTGCTGCTGCATTGGGCTATTGTTACATGTCCTGTTTGTGTGTGGGCTTGAAAAGGGTAAAAAAAATATGTAAATAATTAAATTAGTAATGTAATACAGATGAGACCTAAGATGAATAGCAACTGATGTTTAAGTCGCTGATGGGGATCTTAATAAATAAAGTAAAATGGTTTATAGCTCCATGTACCAGCAGCCATCTTAGTTGCATCAATGCAGAACACCTTCGTTATTCTTCCTGAATTGATATCTGAGCAGAACAAAAGATCTGGCAGGATAGCAGAAGTCAGATGCAAGAAGTCTTCATGTGGTGTAACAGACTTTATTAATTACATCTGTAGGTGATCGACAGGAAATATTCTTTGGTAATACAAAGTTTCACTTTGTTAGAAGAAAAAAATCAAATGTATTAACTGTTACATCTATCAGGCTGTTCATTCATCACCTGCAGGGTTATTAATACTGTGACATTAATATCAGACTTGTTATTGGTCAGCAGAATCGATACACTCAGAGAAGTGATCATTTAGAATGATCAGCTGGTCGGGTCAGAGAATTTCAGGAGCACATTTATATCAAATAAAAACCAGACAGAAACTTCTGGAAAACATTGGGAACATTACAGAAAAGCTAATGGGACATTAAAAGAACATCAGGAAAGTTACAGAAAGGGTGGTGGAACCTCAGGAGGATATCAGGAATGTTGCAGAAAGGTTGGTGGAACATCAAGAGAACATTAAAGGTCCCATATTTTGCTTTATTTGCCGTTTCACAGTTTATCCTATGCACATTTATTATATTATAGCACCATACTATAGTTTTGCCATACCACTCATTTCTTACTGTGAGATCTCCACTCAAAACTGTGAACAGCTTCCTTCCACTTGCTCCCAGCTCCTCTCGCTCATCTGCACTACCCGCACTGAGCAGCCAGAGAACCACTGTCTGTTGTCCTCGTGCAGGGGGCGTGTCTGTTGAAAAGAGCGCAGCAGCCACGACAGGCATACTTTCTGGGGGAGGTGGCCGCTAAAGTTTTCCGGTAAGGGCGGATTTGCTCTGCTTAAGCCGCATCCTTCTTTTCAAAGCAGTAAAGTTACAAAACACATATGAAAAATAAAACTACATCGGAGATTGTTTTAAGGTACAATTAACACTAAAGTTCATAAAGATTGATTTAGCATAACATGGGACCTTTAATAATGCTACAAAACAATAGTGGAACATCAGGAGAACACCAGAAAACTTTACAAAGTTTGGAACCTCAGGAAATATCAGGGTTGTTACAGAAAGGGGGTGGAACATCAGGAAAAAAATCAAGAATCTTACAGAAAGTCTGGTGGAATGTCTACAGAACACAAGGAACTTTATACAGCAGAATGGATGGTGGGATGTCATGAGAACACAAAATTTACACAAGGGTGGTGGAACATCAAGAGAACATGTTGGAAGAATGTACTAGAAAGTTTACCAAATGGTTGGCATGCTTGAGTTTGTGGAATGTTGAAAAAAAAATAGTAAAATATTTCACCTCAGCAGAACTTGTGAAACAAATAGACAAAACCATATTTGCTTCTGTAGAACATCACAGTTCTATTATAAAATATACTTTTAGAAGAAATTTTGTTCCAGCGACCATTGAACCAGCTGAGTGAAGACAGAGTGTTCTCCAGAAAACCATTTTTATACTAAATTACCTATAACTGAACACATAACTACTGATTTATGAGCTCAGACTAACATAAGATGGACCTGAGGAGAAAACTAGCCTTAACCTGAAAATTTGCCACAACAGAACATGGCATGTTCCTCAGATACATGACAAAACAAGAGTGGCTCCTGGGAAAATGTTAGGGAATATGGAGGAAAAAGTTGAGCGAATAATGACAAAGCAATGGGAAAACATTGTTGAGACAATGTGGAGTATATTTGGACAATATGGGGAAAATGTGGAGAGGATGTTGGAAGAACCTAACTTGGGAGAACATTGGAAGATTGTAGGAAAGACATGAAAACCCTTTTTGGAGAACGTCTGTGACATGTAGGAAAATGTTGTGGAGAAAAAAAAACTTGTGGAAAACATTGTACAAATTTAGGAAAATTTTAGGAAAGTTTTGGGAGAATGTAGAACACTGGGTAATGTTGGAAGAACACAGACACACAAATTTGGGAGAACATTAGGAATGCTGGGAGAACAGAACTAAAAACTCTGGAGAACATTTTAAGAAAGTTGAGAAATGCAGGGAGAACATAGAAAAATATAAGAATATAAGGTAAAAACATTAGATTATAGGGAAAACATTGGTAGAACATTTGAAAAATATTGGAATCCCTAAGAAAGGGAACTTTTTGATCAAATTGAACATGTGAGATTGTTCTACTTGTTCCCCACGTTACACATGTGGTTTGATGATACATGAGGAGTACGAGACTGATTGGTCACTCAGATTTTTTTCTAAATATTTTGTGTTGCTCCTACTCTACTCCTCCCTCCTCAACATTTTCTTGCGCAGGGAGGGTGGAAGACAGGGCATACTCCTCACTGACCCCCTCTGAGACCACGGACACATCAGCTTTTACCGCAACAGATTCCTCATCCACCTCCTCCTTCACTTCCTCTTTCACCTTTTCTTTCTCCACCTCCTCCTCCATCACTTCCTCTTTCACCTTTTCTTTCTCCACCTCCTCCTCCATCACTTGCTCTTTCATCATTTCTTTCTGCTCAGCCGGGGCCAGCTGGGCATGGACCTCAGTGAAGGGAGCCTCCTGTTCAGAGCTACCAGGCAAGGAAAGTTGGATGTCAGCCTCGGTGGTGTGAGTAGAATCTGGCGGCTGAGAGTCTGAGCTGCTGCGAGGCTGAGAACACAGACACAGAACAAATTCAGAAAAAAATTAATGGAACATAACAAGAACTTGAAGCTAACTAGCGAGGCATCTATGTTTGAAAATTTTCTGGAATATTACGATAAGTTTAGCAAACATTTTAGAACATTTGGGCATGCTTTAGAGAACCATCCATCCATTTTCTACCGCTTATTCCTGAACAGGGTCACGGGGGGGCTGGAGCCAATCCCAGCTACACAGGGCGAGAGGCGGGGTACACCCTGGACAGGTTGCCTGCATGTCTTTGGACCGTGGGAGGAAGCTGGAGTACCCGGTGAGAACCCACGCTAACACGGGGAGAACATGCAAACTCCACACAGATAGGCCACCGACCAAGCCGGGGATCAAACCAGCACCCTGCTTGCTGCGAGGCTACAGTGCTAACCACCTCGCCACCGTGCAGCCCGCTTTAGAGAACCTTTCTGGAATAATAAGACCTTCTTGGAGAATCTTTCTGGAACATTAATGCATGTTGTAAAAAAAATTTCTGGAACTTTTAGTGAATTTTTGATGAACATCTCTAAAACATTGTAACATTTGTCCATTTGCCCAAGATACTTGAACTCTTCCAATTGGGGCAGGACCTCATTCCTGACCTGGAGAGGGAACTTTACACTGTAGGTACATATTCTCATCCCATCCGCTTCAAACTTGGCAGTGAATCGCTCGAGCGAGAGCTGGAGATCACAACAGAGATGAAGCCAACAAAACCACATCATCTGCAAAAAGCAGAGAGCCAATTCTGATGTCACCAAACTGGATCCCCTCAACACCTTGGCTGCACCTAGAAATCCTGTCCATATCAGTTATGAACAGAATCAATGATAAAGGGCAGCCATGGCGGAGTCCAACTCATACAGGAAACAAATCCGACTTACTGCCAGCGATGCAGACAAGCTCTGACACCAGCCGTACAAGAGACCGGAAAGCAAATATAAGGGGGTCCACCCAATACACCCCCCACAGGAGTTCCTGAGAGACACAGTTGAATGCCTTCTCCAAGACACATGTAGACACAAAACACATGTAGACTGGTTGGGTAAACTCCCATGCCACCTCCAGAATCCTGAGAAGAGTATAGAGCTGGTCCACTGTTCGTTTTTTTTTTTTTAACTTGTCTTGTCCAGCATAAATGCGGGCAGAATAGTGATCTGTCCTCTGTGCCATGCTGAGCAAATTTATTCTGTCAAGAGGAACTATGCACATATGAACACTCTTATCATCTGAACATTTTTTGAGAATATCTCTAGAACAACAGGGTCTGTTTGGAGAACCTTTCTGGAACATCAGAACACATTTAAAGAAACTTTCTACAACACTGAAACATGTTTAGAGAGCCTATGTAGAACATTTAAAGAAACACCTAGTCAAGGGGTTGTCAACTCTTGTTCAGCAGTACACCAGACACACATCAAAGTTGTGCAGAACTCCACACAAACCTGCTAATTATCCATTGATATGAGTCAGATGTGTTCCAGCATTAAAATTTAAATCACTTGCCGGACTACCACCCTTTAGGACTAGAGTTGCACACCCCTTACCAAGGGCTGGTCCATACCTTCCTTTTGCCAAATGTTGAGGCTGAAACTTTCAGACTTGAGGTTTTCTGCTTGATCTTCTCTCGTTGTTCTGGAGAAACAATCTTTGTTCCTATCTTGGTCATCTTCTTCTCAAAGTTCTGCCTTGAGAATGCCTTTTTCAGACTGTCAACCTGCAGAGAGGAAAAAAAATTAGCTGTTCTGAAAGAACAAGCAACTTACTGTTTCCTGCTTTGTACCTTCCTCAGACTTGATCGTTTCAGTTTCTCAGCTCTGGACTTCTCTGTGTTCTCCAGATCTTGAAGCCACACCTCCTCTTCCTCCAGGTCTGCCTCCAGTCCTACGTCTTCATCAGAGGATAGGTCGATGGTTTGTAGCCCGCTTTCTTGGTTGCCTTCAATGACGCCACTTTCCTCCAAAATCTCATCCCGAGGAAAAGGAGGGGGATCCTTCACAAAAACCGTGGTGGGGATCTCATTCTCTTCCTAAGCAGTGAATCAGAAAATATCAGCAAGATATCAGGAGAGAAATGGAGAAACCTAATACTGAAGGAATAATTCAGATTAGAAACTTTGTGACTATCTCACAACTTCAGGCCTGGTTTCACTTCTGAGCTCATCTGGTACAACAAGGCCCAGCTGGACCTAAAGTTTTACTAAAAAAAAAACCAACTGGTAGTTTGATCATCCATGAATTATATATACTTAAGTTAAATACTGATCTGAAGAAGAAATTTTGTGGAACCAAAGAAGAACTTATAACGTATGTAAACAACTTGGTCTTGTGATGTTTGGCCAGGTAGGAAAATTGTCTTCTAGAACAGTAATGATGCAGTTTGACGATGTCACAACCACAGGTTTATTGGAAGTTGTCCCAAACAAACATATCTGGAAAACTATACATGGCATCTCTTTAGTAATTTTGAGTTAGAGAATATTTAAAACTTTGATATCTAATATATAAATTGTAATTAATGCCAATATTAGCCAATAATATCAATATGCCGACAATATGTTGATCATAATGGACATTGTTCATATATCTTATCTTATTTTATATCATACCTTAGATACACTGAGACATTTAAATGCATTTGAGGTTCTACAGACAGCATGTAATCATATTATGAGAAATCTGGTTAACACGTAGGCCTACTTCTCCGAGGCCTAAATCTGAACAAAAAAACACAAGATGAGCGAGAGACCATATCTTGAACCAAAGGGATCAGAATCTCTTGAACCATAAAGCAAAACCTGAACCAATAAGACCAAAACAAGAAGAAGAAAACATATTGGCAAACCAGAGGGACAAGATCTTGAACAACAGAACAGAACTTTGAAGTAAAGATCACAAATTAACTGAAAGAATCAGAACTTGAACCTGTAATGGATTTTCACCCCCTCAAAAACACCATAAACCTCCTTTTAAAAAACTTTGAAGAACTGTGAAAAAATAGGTGTGGAATTTTTTATGACTGTTTAAACTCTTTGCAGAAAGGACAGTGGAATTTATCTCATGACAACCCAGAGGCCTTGAATCCGGAACACAAAATTGCCTCAACTCTGTGTCTGACTGTGTAAAACGGACACACATTGCTGCGGGGGGAGTGATGTAAACCCCTCCCTCCATGCAGAAACCAGTGTGTTATGAATAAAGCTGACCTCTTTGCTTCCTGACTTCACACTTTCATCCAAGAACTTTTCTCTGTTTGGACTTCTCTCCTTGAGATGTGCATCAAGAGACTAATAAATCTGTATGTCCTGACCTCTCCGACCCCAGCCAGTCGAGGCAGATGGGCTACCTTACCTGAGCCGTGTTCTGTCGGAGGTTTTGCCTTCCTGTTAAAAGAGAGTTTTCCTTCCCACTGTTGCCTCATGCTTGCTCAGGATGGGAGATTGGATCGAAGTCATGATTCAATGCAATCTTGCAGGTTCCCCTAAATATGAATTGGCTGATCTCTGTGAAGCACCTTGAGACAACAATGACACAAAATGGTGCTATACAAATAAAGCTGAATTGAATTGAATTAAGGACCATGACAAATGGCCAGAGCATATTGAAACCTTGATAATGGATTAAACTTAACTACTTTCTGTAACTAAGTTTGAGCCTCTGACCAGAAGTTAGAGTGTTCCACATTCAAGCTTTTAAGACACAGTCACCACCTTTTTGGGATTTTAATGCACTTCTTTCCATCTTTGGCCTTAATGATCCATAATTGCCACCAAGCCATCGACCCAGAGAGACTAGGCAGGCTACAAACACATTCTAGCAGGCAACAGCGGGATCAACACTGTCCCAGCACCTCAAACGGATCCTTAAAGCTCAGTCCACGGTCGTAAGCTTACTGGTTCTGAAAGAACCCTGTGTCCTCACCAAGGACTTCTCTGTTTCTCAGACGATGGTTGGCTAAATATGAATCTATTTCAATCCAGGCCTTGGGACGTTTTAAATTTCTTAGACATAACTAATAACCATCACAGTTTATTTAATTCAGGTTGAACACACAGCCAGATTTACATTTCTTTTACATAGAAACTTAAGTTGTGTATCATATCTATAGCTATTTAATCATTGTTTATGTTTGTTTTCATGTTTGCCTGATTATTTTCTTTCTCATATTTAGCACATGTATATCGACTACTTTAGATTAGATTAATAAATATTCACTTTATTATCTGGTTTGTCTATCTTCGTTTCCTGTGGTCATGATTTAGGTAAATTCAAACAGAACTTACGAACATTGATCCAGAGACGGATTGATTTACTGAAACTGATTAAATGATTAATTATTCTTTTATTTTTTGAGTTATTACCTCTAAGACTTTAGGTTTCCTATGGTTTATTATAGTAAACTAGAAATTAGAGGTGGTGCCCCAATTAAAATATTTATTAATGAGTAATATTCATGTTAATTTATGACATATTCCTTTCATAAATGCTACCCAGTGTGGCATTTCCCTACCAACCAGAGACCAGAATCTGAATTAAATAAAAAAAACTTTTATCCAGAAGACCTGGCTGGCATAAACACCTGGATGAACACAGCCATGTTTACATATGTTTTAATTCCTGTGAGTTCAGAATGAAAATAAAATCTTATTTTAAAAGATGAAAAATCACCTTGTTAACATAAAATTGTGGATTAAACTTAAATCTGTAATACACATCTGTTTTACTTGCTCCATCAATTCTGTTCATTACGCTTTTATCATAAGAAGTCTTGAAAGACAATGAGGAGAAACAGAAACTGCTCAGATTACACTGTGATGCATTCACTGACCTTATTATGACACTCCAGAAATATAAACTGACCTCATCCTCACAGACTCAGCCTCCATAACAACCGTTTTTCCTATCAACCAAATAAGGCAGCAATCTGAAGTTGAGACGTTCCAGCTGACTGCAGGTCAGAAAGGAGGACTACACTTTGCAGCATCCTGCTCGGAGCCCGCCTGTTCTGTATACCTCACCTGGAAGATGAGCACTCTGAAGTTGTTCTTGCTGATCAGGTGGGCATGGTTTGCCTCCAGCTTCTTCACCTGGGCACCCTGACGCTCCATCCTTTCACGAACCTGTAGAAACACCATCACAGGTACCTGAAAGTCTGACAGGTAACTGCTTTGATGCATTCACTGACAGATGTGATGGCCGGAATATGCTTGCAGACAAGTGTAACTGCTGTGATGTGTTCACTGACCTCTTTCATAGTGACGGACAGCTTGCGGCTCTTGTCCAACAGTTTGCTGACGGTGTTCGAGGTGTGGCTATGACTCTTGGACAGTTTGGTCATGTCCGCCTGGATTCCTCGGACAACGCCTTCCATCTCCACCTGGTGCCCCTGAAAAACATCCAATCAGCTGCCTCATCTGCTGGTTGCCGCACAATCAGGAAGTAGATTTCTGGATGGAGGCCAGAAGCCTTGTTTGTTGCTTCAGTATGTCACACCTGAGTGTGAAGCGGTTTAACGGCAGCAAGAAATGGATCCAAACAAAACAGGAATTTGGTCATGTGACTTCTGACAGAGCAGCCTGCTAAAATATAAGCAGAACTAGTGATTCTGGTTCAATCTAACTGATTGAAACTCTTCTAGAGTGAACCGACTGTACTCATGTCTGGTCTCGAGGCATAACCACGGAAACCAGGTGTTGTCTCACCTCCATCTTATGCTGGGTTTCCTGCACAGCATCCAGCATGTTAACCAGCTTGTCCAACAATGTGAGGACTGTGATGGCGTTGACGGGACCATCACTCATTTTATCCATATTGAATCCTGCTAACATAGAGGAGGGAGAGGCCTGGTCCTCCTGCTGGTCCTGCTGGTCCTGGTTTTCGGCGGGGACCATCAGGTCCTGGCTCTGGTGGGTCTCAGTGGTCACCATGTCGATGCTGTCAAACCAAAAAGTGTGAAAAGTCCTCGGACTCTTTTTAGAGCAGAACAAAGCTGAGACTCGCCTGGATTCTGTCTGTCTGCACTCTGATTGGCTTATTCCGAGTAAAACTTTCCAGCGAACTTCCTGACTGGAAACTTCCCCACCTTTAACTCCTTCCCTGCTGATATTCAGATGGACTGAATCTGCACTGTTGACCAACAGGAAACTGTAAACATCAACAACTCCAGCTATTTCCTATTTACAGAAAAAGGTAAACACAGTAAACAACCATCCACTAATCAGATACTGTAAACATGGAGACAAACAGATGACCTGAAAGGGTTAACTCGCTCTCTGCTCTACTGCCTCCAGCACAGTCTTTACCACACCCAGTGGAGAAAGGGGAGGGAGGGGGCAGTTACTATGGTGACATGTCAGGAGGGGCTGTTTGTGTTTGGTTAGAGAGAGAGAGAGAGAGAGAGAAAGTGTGAGTAAATGTCTCTCGCTCATGTTTTTCAGGTGAAGTCATCTGGAAGGAAACCTCGCTCCCTTCCTGTGTTTGTGTGGAACTTGCTCGTCCTTGCTCACATTCCTCCATAGGCAGAATTCCTTCATCTAATGTTTGGTTGCTGTGTTGAACTTTTTTAATATGTCTTACAGAATTAAAGTTAGCAGAATGATGGTCTGGTTGCTGTGTTGTGCTGAGCAAAGTTGCTCAAGAGGAGCTTGATACCGAGTGATACAAGTGTATGGTAGTAACCATCCAGTGTTATGAACAACATTCTTACAATTGGCAAAAACTGAAAAATCTGCTTTTCATATTTGTAATGGACAAAAAGAGGCAGGCCAGGAGGAACCCTTGACCAGAGTGATCAGCAGCCAGACTCAAGCACTGGACCCCAGCTACCCTGCTCTGGGGGACACTCCAAACCCACCCTGGAGGTGGCGGAGGAAGGCCCCATCCAGACCTCCCTCTGTAGTTTGGGGGGACAGTCCCCAGCAGGCCCAGTCTCCAGCAGTGCACACCAGTTAAACTTAGTAATGCAACAAGCAACATCCCAAATATCAATCACATTTTTTCTGATATGGGGGGATTTTCTTACTCAAGCAAGAGAACCCTAGTGCTTGATGAGATGGTAGGGCATTGCCACAAAGTGCATCAGCAACACGTTGGAAGTTCAGCAGTCAAGTTGTTACCAACATGTATGAACACAAGGTTGATCTGGTGAAATGTTTTAAGACCATCCGAAACAGAGCTGAATATGATGGCTCAGAGAGAAAATGGCAGCTAAATGAAAATACTTGCAGTAGCATACTGAATCTCTTTCAGGTTTCGATGGAGAATAATATTGAAGACACATTTATAGACACTGTACATCTTGTCAATGCCGTTGGACCACAAGGGGTCCAAGGGCATCTTCAGAATCAGATAGGTGCTTCTCAACTTTAAAGCGCATGCAAAGTTTTTTTGGGAATGCTATGGCACATGATCGCGTCATTGCTCTGGCCATGCCCTTATAGAGAAAAAATCTGTTATGGGACGTCCCCAATTGTACTGCTGTACATAACATATACTGACCCAGAACCACTTGGTTCTGGATGTGGTCAGTATGTTTCCAAGCACACACGTGTAAGGGATTAAACCAGAGGAAAATGAGCTCATCACGTGAGATTAAGCAAGTAAAAGACTAAAATTCAAGACGACAATTTTAATATTTAATAAGCTTGTTTGTATTGATTAAAGCTGTTTTCTTTTTCTCTTTTCATCAAGGATCCACAGTTGCACCTCATTTCCAGTAGGGGGCGGTAACGGAGCTTTCAGTTGGATTAGCAACAAGAAGACCGGTAAAAGGGGAAGAAGACAACCGTGAGAAAAGGAGGAAAAGGGGAGTAAAAATAATCAGCTGACCGACACACAAAGCTACTACCGGACTTGCACCCCAGCATCATCATAATTCTCATTATCAGGTGTCTCCGGACGGAGTCATCATGGCGTTCATCACGGCTAACTGGAATCCGCTGGGAGAAGCCTTTTATCGGTCAGTTCATCTCAGTTAGCTAGTTCTCCACAAGCTAACATCCACGGCTAACACTAGCCGTGGATGCTAGACTACGGGGCTGCACTCGCCCAGTCAGGTGATTGTTGTTCACGTGAGGCTAACAACCGATCTGGTTGATTAAGCAAAAGAAGAAGAATTACTTGCCAAAATTGGCAAAACATTCCAAGTGGTTAAAAAAACAGCTTTTAAATGAATGAGTTAGAATTGTTAAAATGATACAAACGCAGGATGTAGTGACAAAAACAACCCGAGTAGTTGCAAATGTAATCATCACAGGTGTACACAGGTTATTATTGGCCTCTAGGGATACTATACAGTCTATGGGTACCACATAATAAAATAAAAAATAAGAAGGAAGTCCAAAATACAAGCTCATCTTACATGCAACAGTTCCATTAGCCTCTAGAGCCACAATGAAATTGATAACAAGAGTAAATATTAGGAGAGCTTGGTATATTTTATTATGTGTAAAACCCACGAATGTACACAAAGGAGGACAAATTTATATATATATATGTATGTGTGTTTACCTAATTGAAGCATATTGTGTGACAGTATTAATTTATTTTAGATCAGTTTCCTTGCTGACCATGGTATCTGATACTAATCATGCTATAACTCCAGTGTCTCTTATTGTTTGTAGTGTTTGACTTTGTTGCCCCGCCCCCTCTTCTTGGCATCAAAACTGGCAATTTCGATACCTATTACTCTTGGAGCCTCATCACTACCGCGTTGTGCTTTCAGATAGGATAGGATAGTTCAAATCCCTTGACCGAAGGGCATAGCTGTGTTCAGCCACTATCCCACAGCTCACATAAAAGCAGCCACAATGCACTGCAGTCTGTATACTATTTATGAAACTAGTGATAAGGAAGTGTTCTTTCTAATCTCTGAAAGTGTGTGTTTTCACCATGTTTTAACAATAACCCTGGTTAATACAGCTGAAATGGCCTTTGGGTGCAGATTAGGAGCAGAAAGTAAACTCCTGACTAGTTTGTCCCCAATAATTGGGGCCCTTCTGAAACTGATCCCTTGGGGTTCAGTAAAAACCTTCGTGAAGACCGCTCACTCTCAGTGATGTCCCGGTATTTCTTAATGATGTTTTTAAAGCTAATTTGTAAAGATTCTTTGTTGTAATATGTAATAAAATCAGGTTTTTGAGTTTGCTCCCTGTTTTGGTTTGGAGCCGAGGGTTTTTCCTCCCAAATGACAGAGCTGCGTGTAAGGATTTTCTGTTGATAACCTCTTTGTGTGAAGCGTTACTGCATGTGTGCACAAACTGAATGTGAAACTCCTGATCAGAGTCACATATATGTCTTAGTCTCTGAATTTGCCCATAAGTAATATTGTTAATAAGCCATAATGGATGGAAACTGTCTGCATGCAGTAAAGTATTGCGGTCAACAGTTTTTTTTTCTCAAAATTGAGGTGTGCAAAAAGCTTTGCTCCCTCTTGGAGTTCTGTAGAATGTTGATCACTTGATGGGTATATTTCAAGGTGAATTTGATATTTTTAGTTAGACTATTAACATAAACATGAATATCCAAATTCTCTTTCGTAGCCTGAAAACAGCAAAATGACATCATCAATATACAGACCCCTCCACACTTATTTCAATGGGCTGTTTGAGAACGTGTAGTTCTTCCCAAAGTCCCAAAACAGGCGCTCACAGTTGTTCCTTTTCCTTGTCTGTACTGTTTTTCCTGGAATAGAAAAACCTTATTATTGAGCATCCACTCAGTGAGTTGCACAAAAACGTCGCTTGGAGGCATCAGATTGTCAGATCTAAACCGCAGATGGTGTCTAATGGCCTCCAGGCCATCATCATGTACAATATGGCTATATAGGGACGCATTTGTGCTACTTTCTTTAGAACCTGAGCGCTGTTCTGGCTGTAAAAAGGTAGTTTTTCAACAAACCAATTTGGATCAATAACTGATATTTTACAGTTCCATATAAAACTCTACTGATCACGTGACTGTTAGCTTCATGTTTACTGAGATGTTCAAGTGTAGAACAGATGATGTCATATGAAACACGTCTTTGAGTTGTTTCTTCTCAGAAAGACAGAAACGTTTCAAATGTAAAGGATCTAAAAAGGGAGTTTGGTGTAAAACTGGACTGAACTGGTTTCCAAACATTGTGTTTGTTACTGTGTAGGAAAACCGAGCTGTACAACATGTGCTGGAACGTCCGAGATGGACTCAGAGACAGTCTGGTGGCAGCAGCCCCGTACGGAGGACCCATAGGTGAGTTATCCTTCCGAATCTTAATGACGAAAAAGCTTTTTAACCCACCTTCCTGTGGACATTCATGATGATGTTACTAGTAGGGGTGTGTACGAATCTGGCTATACAATGTGTATTATAATACAGAGGTAGCGATACAATAAATTGCCATATATTGTGATGTTAAACAAGGTGATAAATTTCAATTTTTTTTCACTAGAATTTAATAGAAAATAGAATAGAAAACTTACAGCCTAGTAAATGTCCAACTTACTGAAAAAGAACTAGAGGGGGGTCTATTTTTCTAAAATAGAAAACATTTCAAAAACACTGTGTACAAGATGAATAAAGAAATTAAAATCTGCCTCATAAATAAAAATATGCTCATAAATAGATGGATACAATTCTTTTGCATATCGATATATTGTCTCTTTAAAAAATATTGTGATATATCGACATTTTCTTACAGCGCTAGTTACTAGTTAGGATGCTCTTGTCATAAAGTTCCTGGTTGCTTTTGTCCAATGATCCATCTCTCGCTCAGCTCTTCTCAGAGAACCCCACAGACGTTCTCCCACTTCTCGTCCTCAGCTAGAGATCTACTCTGCATCAGGCGTTGCCATTGCCAGCTTCCCAGTAAGTCCATATCTTCTCCAGAAACCATAACAATGGATCAGGATCAGTCAGATCAGCTCACTTCAGGTGTAGCTCAGGATTTCCAGAGTCTTGAAGCTCGTTCACTTATTATTGTCACCATGGCAACGTTTCCTCATCTATCCCCCATGACTTTACAGCTGTAAATGGTCCCCTAAGTCTGCCATAGTTCAACAGAGAGTTGGAACACCTGGTTAGCAGCGCTTGGGTTAGACAGAGGAGATAACTTAGTCATAAGGGTTAGCCGCTGCATGGTTTGGACCCTGGTCTGCATCGGTTGTTCCTGACCCGGTTGTTTCTGTGTACCAGTGGAAGAGCGGTCCTGTGGTCCATCTGGGCTGGTCGGTGAATGACGAGCTGCTGTGTGTTCAGGAGGACGGAACCGTCCTGATCTATGACCTGTTTGGATCATTTAAGAGGCACTTCAGTATGGGACAGGTTGGTGTGATAACCTCTAACTAAACCCTGGTTAACAAGTTTAACACGGCTCTGGTTTGTTACTGACTGAGTTGTTGGTTTAAACAGGAAGTGGTCCAGAGTCAGGTGTTAGAGGCCAAGGTGTTCCACTCCCCTTATGGAACAGGTGTTGCCATAGTAACAGGTTCTTCCCGCTTCACCTTGGCTACCAACATTGAGGACCTGAGGCTCCGCAGGTTACCTGAAGTCCCAGGTAAGTACCAGGGACGTGGATGTGTTTAGAGGTCAAACATTCAACATGTTATATTCCATCCCGCGTCTTAGGTTTTTATCCCACCTATCGGTCCTTCAGTTGCCTCTTCCCCCCTCAGGTCTGCTGGGAAAGCCGTCCTGCTGGGTTGTCCTCACTCAGGACAGACAGACCAAAGTTATATTGTCCAGTGGGCCTGAACTTTATGTCCTGGACAATACCTCCTGCATTGTAGTGGTGAGACGCGCGCGCACACACACACAGACACACACACACAGACAGGTGACCCATAAAACTAATTTACTTGTCTGACCCCCTGTATTCAGTCTCCTCCAGGTCTCAGTCCTCAGGCCGGCAACATCGTCCACATGTCTGTGTCTTTAAGCTATAAATACTTAGCTCTCTTTACTGACTCTGGACACCTATGGGTAGGCTTGTCCAATCTACAGGTGGGTATCCTTGTCAGATGTTGCTTGAAGGGGGGTGAGGGAGGTGTGATTAAACGTGTGTGAATGACAGCTGAGTCCCCTATCCGCAGGAGAAACTCAGTGAAGTCGACACGAAAAAGAAGGCAACACCCAAACAGATGGTCTGGTATGTTGACATATCCTGCTAACCTGTCTTTCCACCTGTTTACATGTCCACCTATCTTCTGGTGTCCAGTCTTTCCTCTTATTTTAGCTGGTTTACCTGTTCAGGTGTCGCAGACCAAAGAGCCAGCAGCCCTCTGTGGTCTTGATGTGGGACAAACTGCTCATGGTGGCTGGAGCATGTAGAGACACCATCCAGTATCCTTGAACCCAGAAACGGGTCCTTATGGTACTGTTGGAGTTCCTGGTTCTCCTGGTAATGTATGTACCATGACAAAGTTAGTTATAAAGTCCTTTAGAAAACTGCAGCCGACACAAAGTGCTGATTGTAGTGCGTGTTAGCTTTAGTCATCTTCCGTCTAGACCCTTGACGCAGAACTCAGGTTCCCCATCGAGGACCACTCTGTCTTAGTGGGAGAACTGGATGGAGTACGGATCATCAGCTCAACCAACCAGGAGCTGCTACAGGAGGTTCCACTGGTGTGTCAGGACATCTTCAAGATTGCCTCCATGGCACCTGGAGCTTTGCTTCTGGAGGCACACCGGGAGTATGAGGTACCACACAACCCTCCAGAACCAAGGTTTTTCCTCTGGCCCAGGTCCAGAACTTCACTGCTCTGTTTGCTGTTGGTACAGAAGTCCAGTCAGAAGGCCGACGAGTATCTGAGAGAGATCAAGGAGCAGAATGTTCTGGGAGAAGCAGTCCGACAGTGTGTGGAGGCAGCGGGACACGAGTACGATACTGACACCCAGAAGTCCCTGATGAGGGTGAGACCACAGTCATCGTGTTTACAGGCTGATGCATGATCAGTGTCCCTGTGTAACGCCATTCTTGTCCACCAGGCGGCCTCCTTTGGGAAGTGTTTTCTGACAGATTTCAGTCCGGATCTCTTTGTGTTGACCTGCAGAGAACTGAGAGTTCTGAATGCCGTCAGAGAGAGCAGCGTGGGAATGCCGCTCACGCACACTCAGTATCCTATCTCTCTGCACAGATGCATCATGGGAGAGTTGGTGCTTAACCAATGTCTTCACAGTAGAGTTTCCATGTTTCCGTGGTGATGAAGTCCTTGACCTCTGATTCAGATTCAAACAGATGACTCTACAGGTGCTGATTGATAGGTAATACTGTCTTTATACTTGTATCTCATCCATCTCTTTCTGTACCTGTGTCTCACCTGTCTGTCCCCGCGTCTCAGGTTAGTGTATCGGCAGTTTTATCCTTTAGCAATAGAAATCTGTCGCTACCTGAAGACTCCAGACTATCAAGGTGTCAGCAGAGTCCTGAAACACTGGGCCTCATGCAAGGTAACTGGACTCACCTGTCTCACCTGTCTCCATCTCTGTACACAAGACTCACCCGTGTGATGCGTTTGTGGGTGTCCAGGTGCAGCAGAAGGAACTGTCCGATGAAGACATAGCTCGAGCCGTTTGTGTGAAGGTGGGGGACTCACCTGGAGTTTCATACTCTCAGATCGCAGCCAAAGCTTATGAATGTGGACGAACCGAGCTTGCGATCAAGGTACATCAACATCCCACAAAGAACATAACGTCCCATATGTTATTGGTGGATGTTCTCTGACCTTTATATTCCATCACAGGTCCCTGCGTTTTGTCGCAGGTTAACTTTTGTTCTGTTCCGGGTTCCGTTCTGATCATCTGCTACAGTCTTTTGCGTTCCACTGCAGTTTCCCCACGTTCCGTCTCGGGTTCCCCTTACGTTCTGCCACAGGTCTCTGCTATCTTCTGGCACATTCTGCGGCAGAAACCATCGACTTTCTTCTCCAGGTTTTGTCCAGATCTTCTGCAGGTCACATCTTGCGACAGGCCTTTGTCATGTTCTGCAGGGCTCCTAACTTGTTTTAGTGGGGTTTCCATCGCATTGGGTCGGTTGTTTTCTGCTGCAGGTTACTGCTCTTTTCTGCAGTTAATGATAAAACAATAATACGCGCACTCATGGAAGCTTTGTTGCTGATGTGAAATCCCAAACTGTTACAATCAAGACATAAAAATCACCTTTTTAGCAGATTGGGACAGCAGAACACACATGGGTAGTAGAGGATACAAAAACAGTATTCCTGTACTAGGACAGTAATGCTCAAAAACAAATAAGCACAGTAAGAAGTCAGATCACAACAGAACCATTCAGATGTGTGGGGTGGTCACCCGTGTCGGACCCAGCTTCCCCACACAGTATCAACACAGGTTCCACACAAGTGGGACACATTAACGTACAAGCGAGGCAGGGAGACTGTTAGGAGGTGTGTGTGTGCCCAGTAAGGTGTGTAAGTGCGATATATGCTTGCTTATTCAACTGTCCAGTCGTCGCAAAGGTAATGGTACGTTCTTGAGGAGAAGCGAGGCAGGCCAGAGCATCTATCAGCATTCATTCCAACAGGAAGGTTTTCGAGGCCGGTCAGAGGTTCCATATTGAATAACAGCAAACTGTTTGCGGCAGGCTGGTATTTTTCAACCTGTGATCCGGGTCTTTGTGTCTTGTCAGCTGCTGGACTTTGAGGCTCGGTCGGGAGAACAGGTTCCTCTTCTGCTGAAGATGAAGAGGAGTCATTTGGCCCTGAGTAAAGCTGTGGAGAGTGGGGACACAGACTTGGGTGAGTGTTTAAGCCCCATTTCCTGTCCTACCCATTTGACTGCTGGACGACATGTCTGATTTTGTGTGTGTGTGTGTGTGTGTGGTCAGTTTACACAGTGGTGACGTATCTAAAGAACGAGATGAACCGAGGAGATTTCTTCATGACACTGAGGAACCAGCCGGTCGCTCTTAGCCTTTACAGACAGGTAGGCTCACCTGAGATGCGAGACCGGGTCTCTGCACGCGAGACCGGGTCTCTGCGCGCGAGAGACGCGAGACCGGGTCTCTGCGCGCGAGAGACGCGAGACCGGGTCTCTGCAGGCGAGAGACGCGAGACCGGGTTTCTGCAGGCGAGAGACGCGAGACCGGGTCTCTGCACCTGTAACAACAAGCCGTTTTTTCTTCCAGTTCTGTAAGCTGCAGGAACAGGACACGCTGAAGGACCTCTACAACCAGGATGATGACCACCAGGAGCTGGCCAACTACTATGTCACCACCAGCTACAGAGAGAAGGTAACACTGATGTGATGTGCAAATCACAGAAACTTTATTGATAATTCAGCTGGATTGCAGGAGCGTCACCAACATGCCTTCCGGGGAAGAAGCGGAAGATGTTGATACTCTGTATACCTGTGTAGGTCCCTAAGGGAACAATCCTGGGTCGAATTTCACCATTTTGGGATTTCTGTTTTTCCCACCAGGTGGCACTTTGTGCACGGAAATTGATAGTTTTGGCTATATGGAACTATTTGTGTCATGGACCTCAAATAAAGTGCAAATGAAAGGTCATGACCTCAGGATGCATCTGGGAATGACATTATACCTGCCTGGATTAAATTCTAATTCGTTAAGCTATAATGTCTCCTTTCTTCATTATTGAGTTCAGTGAGGCTCAATGAATAAATATTATAGATGACTGGTAATATAGTTACAGGGTATTACGTAGGGGTGTCACAATTCTTCAAATCCTGAATTTGGTTTGATTTTCAATTTTTAGGTTGACTATTTGATTCTCAATTTCTACATATTTAAATAATTCCTTCAGCACAATGGCCTGTGAAATTTTTAGACTAGTCTATTCTATGTTTCTTTTCATCCGTTAAATTTTGCACAGTAAATCTTATTTCAAAAGATGTGGGACAATATAAGTAGCTTTCATTAATTTATTGTGTAATATCACACTAGGCACTCATAGTGTAAATTAAATAATTTATTTAAATTAATTAATTTGACCGTGATGTAACACTCTGTTGCTCTTACAGTATCTGTTAAGGCACCTTACGGTATTCTGCCTTGCTCGACCAGTTCTAACTTTCGCATGTCCTGTATTTCACTTCGATGCTCGGGAATGTGACATAGTTTCGATTGATTTTGATCAAAAATCTAAGTCGTGATACCCCTAGTATTACATGTGCGGCTTTTGTATTGTGTCTCTTCAAAGATTGGGTAATAGGAGGATTAGGGCATTTGGGGATATACCCCTAGCCATCACTTTCGATGGCATAGACCTTGTTTTTAAATACTCACATCTTGATGTCTGAGAGCATTTTCACCTTTAATGATCTTTATTTTCCTTGGATTTGGAGGAATCCTCCATCTGTTAGTCTGGATGAAATAACTCTTGGTCTGATGTTGGTATGGTGGGAATAAATCTGGATCAAAAGAAACTTTATTTATCCCAGAAGGGCAATTAAAAGGGCAAAGAGCAGCACATTGAGAAACAAATACAAAGATAAGAAAAACAATAAAATGACAAGGCAAAATAGAAAGGTACATTGATGGTGAAGGTAACAATAGATATGCAAATAGAATGCCAGTAAAGTAGATTAATAATTAGAAGTATTGCACAACGATTTTGATACGACTCAAATAATTCAGATGTAATATTTCACAGAGGAATATTGCACAGAGGATCCTTGTAAACCTTTAGAGTTCAGGAAGAGAACAGCCCTGAGGACAAGCCTTGAGCTCAGGAGGAGGAAGAGTAAAAAAGATTTTAGATGCCGAAAAGCAACAAGAAAACATGGAAAACACACCCCGTTTGTTTGGATTGTTAAATCAACATTTTAAATGATTTTTTTGTCATTGTCTTGTTCTTGCACAGCTGCCAGATTCCACTAATAAAAATCTGATTTTTTACCTTCTGGATTTTATAGTTTGGTCATTTGTGATTATGTTAGCGAACATTTAAATACTAACCTGAACCAGTAAACATAAATCCAGTCAAAGACAACCCAGCAGCTGGTGTTGTGGCTTCACCTTGTTCACTTTTCAGAGTGAACTGGACTGAGCTCATTGCAGAGCTGTGGAGGTGATGCTGCACTGAAAGCTGCTGGTTGTCATGGGAAGCATCTTTCAGTACTTGACATTACCTGCTGATGTGTGAATGTTTCTGCAGAGGCTGGAGAGCCGGCTGTCTCAGCTCCAGAGTGCCGTTGACGAGTACAACAAGGCAAAGAATGACTTTGCTGCCAAGGTAATGGAACCTGCACACATGTGCCTCTCTTCTGTATGTGTGTGTGATCCAAACCGGACATTACTCTGTCTCATTTCCAGGCCACAGAGGATGAGATGCGTCTACTTCGTTTTCAGCGGAAACTGGATGATGAGAAGGGGGCGGGGCTTCTGGGGCTATCACTACAGGTACATAAAGGGGTGTGGCTTGTTTTTCGCCAGACCTTTATATATAAATGTGTGATGTCACTTTCTGTCCAGGCGACTATAGAGGTGCTGCTGTCTTTGGGACTTCACAAACAAGCTGAACAACTCTACAGAGACTTCAAAGTACCTGACAAAAGGTAAGACGGATGATGTCATACTATGCACATGCTGTGCTTTGCCGCTTCTCATCCACCTGTGTACTTGTACAGGTACTGGTGGCTAAAGCTGAAGTCTCTGGCAGAGAAGGAGGAGTGGGATGAGCTGGAGAAGTTCTCAAAGAGCAAGAAGTCTCCCATTGGTTACCTGGTAAGGGAAAGTCCCATCCTCTGCAGCTGCAGCATGTGCTACGTTTAACTACATTTCCCATGAGACCTTGTTCCATCTATGCCTCAGGCCTTTGTTGAGGTTTGTATGAAGAACAACAACAGGTATGAAGCCAAGAAGTATGTCTCCAAGGTGACGCCTGAGCAGAGGGTTAAAGCCAACCTGGCTGTGGGGTAAGTTGCTGCTCCTGTGACATCATCAGGCAGGTGACATAAAGTACTTACTCCTCTTCCTCTTCCCATCAGCGACCTGGAGGGAGCAGCAGACGCTGCTATTGAGCGCAGGAATGACTCAGAGATGGGGGCAGTCCTCTCCAGATGCTCCGCCTCTGATCTTCTCCTGATTGACAAGTTGAACCGAGCCAGAGTGACTGCTGCAAAGAAGTAATGTCCATTTGCTTTGGGGTCATGAGGAGCCATAACCATAGCAACCAGTTCTCCCTATCAGCAGACTTATTGTCTTCAGTCCGAGTCGTTTTTATTCAACACAGATGCTGTTAATGGCATGCAGGTTATCTGTTGCCATGACAATGTTGATAAGTTGTTTACTGTAAATAAATGTTTTTGTTTTTTTTGCTTTACCACATGGTTAGATTGTTGGTACCAGAGTGCTCCAGTGAGAGTGGCAACACTTTCATGGAAAGACTGGAATGTTGAAGTCACGTGCCTGATGAAACTCCAGGATTCCTTTGCTTGATGCAGTTTTCCAGACACTTTTTCCCATTTTCTGCTTCCGCTAACATGAGAAATATGATTGTGTTGTTGCTCCACTATATCCAGGCCATGTGACATCCTCGGAAAGCTTCTGCAGCTCAACGCTTGGTGTGATTATCATCTCATCCAGTTTGCACAAATTCTCTCATTTCTGTGAGACTGTAAATAAAATTATATTGGATGAAAAATGTTTGAACATCTGATAAACTGAGTCATATTTGGATAATATTTTGGACTAATATGTTATTTTATAACAGTTTTCTGGCTAAAACTACAATAAAGGTCACACATTTAATCAGTTCAAATAAAAAGTTAAATGTGTGGTAAATGTTTTAGGTGTTCTCTATATATTAGGAGAATGCTTTCCAAGTCAGTCAAAACATCTACAGCACTTGTTTAAATAATTTTGAATTAAGTTTAAATACCTGCTTTGCCATTTTGGCAACATATGGAAATAATTGGGCCTAGTTTTTTTTTTACAACTGGAGTGTTTGGGGGTGATAAAATCCTGGGAACACGTCTTCCTAGGGGACTTGGCGACTCTACGTTTCTCTCAGAAATGTAAAACTGATAAATAATATCTGCTGCTCCGAAAATTAAGCTTTTAGATTTACACCAAGTACAACATTCAATATACATTATTGGGTAAAACTGGGAGGAAAATCGGTCAATTTGATGTAAAATGGACTGACATCACGAGAGTTTTTGGGAGTTTTAACGGCTACATGGACCGCGTGACCCGGAGTTCAATGAGTGTCCTAACTTTTGTTAAATAACACCGTTATAGAGGTTATTTGCCCCTCTACTGACGGTCAGTTTTTGGTGAATAATGAGTAAACAACCAAAAAGAAGAAGAAAGGTCTCACCAGAACATAAATAAATGGAGCATAGAGGTTTATTGTCGGGTTTTTTCCTCATTAACTGCTGAATCATCCCATTTGGCTGCGGGACGGGGGCGGGTCGTCTGGAGTGGGGAGTGTGTAAAAACAGCAGGTCCAGAAGCTGGTGGTTCAGCTGGTCAGCAGAAAAGTTCTTCGGAAGTTCGGAAAGTCCTGCAGGTAGGTAACCCACGGCCTCACGTCGTTCCACATTGAGAGCAGCGCGTGGTGAAGTAGACCAAACCAGGCTGAAACTTTACAGGATTACACAACGTGCTAGCGTGAAACATGTTCTGTATTTTTGTGACGGTTGTAAAATCAAAGTTCCGTAAATGAGAAACTCCGATGTGGGCCATTAAAGTCATGCGACGCTTTTTAACCTGCATGTCCTGCAGCTGAAGATTGAACTGATTCTGGATCAGTTCAGACCTGATGGTGTTTGTCGGACAGACCGAACACTCTGCGGGTTTGATTCCCGCAGAGCGCGTGTATGCGCGTGCACGTGTGTCATGATGTAGAGCTGGACAGTTGGATCTATAAACTACTGTAAATAAGAGTCTTTTATGAAGAACATTAACAAGTAAAATAATTCAAGATCTGTTTATTTAATTAATGCACTGTTCTCATCATGGCAGCATTGTTTCAAACTACTCTCACCACTCAGGCAGGACAGTCCTTGGCGTGGTTTTGAAAAGACTTCTGGTGGGCCAACCATATTTGCCAGCCATAAAAAAGTGGGAGGAACAGGGCTACAAATTTATTTAAGTAGGTATATATATCCCCGAATTCGAAGTCTCTGGGATATTATGGTTTTACCCCCAGTAAATAAAACGATTTTTACAATTTGATTTGGACATTCACATGTTTAGATGACCTGGGTCTAATTTCCCTCCAGGTGATGCTTTATGATCAAAAATCAGATTTTTGTCTATATCTCTGGAACTATCTCTCATTTACCTCAAATCAAGTGCAAAAAAAAGAGGCCACGACCTCAGTCTGGTTAGTAGTGAGGTGTGAATCAATTCTAAAATACTTTCCTACACTATCGTATAACTTAAAGAAGTAATTCTTACGCTTACCATATGAGTGCTAGAATGTGTAGCGCGCTTTGCTGCAGCACATTGTGCCTTGTTTTGCATGTCTGTTTCCACGAGTACCTCTGCTCTACTCTATACCAGCTCTACTGTACTGCTGGTTTTCTGTTACAATTCGTGACCCTATAATGTGGGAGGGGTCGCACATCCAAGGCGGATCGAATGCCCTGTTATGTCATTTGTACGCAACACAAACACAACAATGGAGGACATTGATGTGATGTGTACTGACCTGTCAAATTGGAAACAGTGCCAGTAGGAAATAGTCCCAAGCAAACTTACTCTTATCAGAGGGGGCATGTGAGCATGGTGGACTAAACCTTCAATACCATTAGCCAGATCTCTTAGCACTTCCCCAGGTTGTTGTGGTCAGTTACATAATTCAGACTGCAATAAACTAGCAGCAGAGGAAAGTCCAAAGCTCAGTTTTAATGGTCCAATTAGTGTCCTGTCCTTGTATTAAGAGTAGCAGGTCGATTTGTTGTCCATGCCTTCTCTCCGTAGTCGGGGAGCCAAAGTCTCAAAAGCTCAATAAAATGTGTTGAACCTGACATGGTCTGCCATACTGTTTTATTTTCTTTTAACTTTGATGCTAAGAAGCAGTAATTGGAGGGTCTGCTCTGCCAGAAATATCATTGAAAAAAAACTGTGGCCATTTTAGTGTCTGCAACCTGTATTTTTTGTGAGAAAGATGTGAAAAAATATTTCTAACCTTGAATTCTCAGTGGGTTGGGTAGGTCATCAATAAACATATTCCATAAACAAAACATGCTGAAAACGTCCATTGGGGGAAAAAAAACTCATAAAAACACATTTCTACAAGACTTTACATCAGTTTATTGCAAAAAATAGGCATTTTCCCACTTTTTTTTATTATCTTAATCTTTATGTCACTGGCAATTGACTATTGTCCCAAGTTATGGCATCAGTAAATATGGGATTCTTTTCACCTAACAATATACTCTTTTCAGAGAAAAAAAAGCAAAAATTTAACAAATTTAACTACTAGCCAGAGATCAACATCCTCAGAACTTCAATAGAATTTTAGACCACTCCAAAACTCTAGGAATGCATACATGAGGGGGCAGGAAGAAATGTGAAGGGAGAATCATGCGTACACATCATGCTTCAGCCTATTTTTTGTTGTAAACTGTTTTCTAAATGAGTCTGGGTTGTCAGCAGAGCCCAACGCCAAGAGATGGACTGCAGTTTGTGAGGCTTCTACCCTGAGACCTGTCCAGCTTGGGTGTCACACCTAAAACCAAAGTTCCGCTGGTATAGCTGTTGGAGCAGGGGGAAACTAGATTCGTCCTGGGGCCAAAATTAACTCAACTTGGCCTTTCTTGAGGCTTAAAACTGGCCTTAGACTACTCTTGAATTCTGAAAAGCATACTGGATATTTGGAATCATGGTTGGTCAAATAAAGATAGCTAAAACAGGTCCTAGGTGGCAGGACTCCGGCAGTGAATGAGATCCATCCAGTTTCTTAAGGCTCTGGATAGTCTGGGGTTTCACTCTGGTCCTGGTGGTGTCCCCTGTGCAGTCTGGATTAATCTCTAAGTGGTGTAGGCAGTTAAAGCATGTCTTCAGGTCAAAGGTAATTTCTATCTGTGTCCTTGTCCTGAGCTGAGGTCTGAAAGACTCTGGAGTGCTGGACCAAACCGCGCCGGAAGACTCTGGAATACTGGACAGACTTTATTTTAATATGGCCAATCGACTTTGCAGATCGTCTGGTCAGTCAATTTGAAACCTATCAATGCACATCAGCAGCAATGTACAGTTTTTATTAATAGCAGAAAGTCATGTTAAGCTGGGAAAGGATGTCCTGTCTACCCCTCATAGACACCTGAGGGGGTCTTTTCCTGTCCATCAGGGACATTATACCACTATAATACAAAGCAGCCATACACCTACTGATTATTAACACATGTCCTGTTGTGTCTTTTATAAAATCATCTTTTATTTGCCCCAATTGTCTTCTATGTCTACCGAAAGACATAGAGGTGTCTGATACAGCTTTAGTAGCCACAAATACATTTCCATCATTCCGAGAAGCATGACGGTTCCATGTTTCCTCATCCTGCCTTGATGAATCCGTGTTTCCTCATCTCGGCACGATTAATCAGTAACTCTGTTGATGTATCGCTATACAGCACTCACTATAAAGCTAATGCTGTTGTTTTCATGGAAACAGGATGACATCATCAATGAAGGTGGAGTGTGTGGTAAAGGCAAATGCTCTGGTTGGTGAAGGGCCAGTGTGGGAGGAGTCAGAACAAAGGCTGCTGTTCGTTGACATCATCGGGCAGAAGATCCATCGTTGGAGTCCAGCAACCAACCAGATTCAGTCTTTGGAGTCAGGTAAGGACATGGCTTGTGAAGTCCTGAACCCGCCTGTCTCACCTGTCTGCATTGTGGCCCGCCATCATTCTTCCTCTTATGCATCTTACCTGTCGGTCTTTCCTCAGCTGACACTGTGGGCTTTGCAGTACCCTGTAGATCAGGTGGGTATGTTGCAGGTGTTGGTCGCAGCATTGTGGCCGTTGATTGGTTAAATCAGAAGATGACATCACTGGTGGTCGTTGATGAAGACAAACCAAACAACCGATTTAATGATGGGAAGGTTGATCCAACTGGGCGGTTGCTGGCAGGTATGGTCGAACCTGGTTACCTTCCTGTTGTGTAAGTGTTGCCATGGTAACAGTTTCCTTTTCCAGGTACAATGGGGAGGGAGGGGCAAGCTGCGCAGGTTGAGAAGGCACAAGGATCTCTGTACTCTGTGAATTCTGACCTCACTGTGACCAAATACCTGAGCCAGGTAGGCTCACCTATGGTTCTGTACCGTTTGGTTCTGTACCTGTTCAGCTGCTAACCGCCTAACATGACCTGTTCGCCTTTCAGGTGGACATATCTAACGGATTGGACTGGTCTCTGGATCAGAGGACCTTTTTTTACATCGATAGTTTAGCTCTACGTGTGGATGCTTTCGACTATGATCCAAACACTGGACACCTGGGTACTTGAGTTCTACACAACGTCCCTGGTGGACGAGTTTTTGTCAGCTCAATAACGTCATTAATAGATGAGTATGTTTGCTAGGTAACCGTCGAGCGGTGTACCACCTGGAGGAAGAAGAGGGGCTTCCTGATGGGATGACAGTTGATGCTGAAGGTCGTCTTTGGGTGGCCTGTTACAACGGAGGGCGAGTCATCAACATCGACCCAACCACTGGTCAGTCTTACTGGTTAATCTGGTGAAGCCTATAGTTTCTGTGTGCTTAGCAGAGTACTTGTCCTCGCCTTCAGGTGTGCGGCTGCAGACTGTGTCCCTGCCAGTGACAAAGATCACCTCATGTTGTTTTGGAGGTCCAAACTATTCCGACCTGTACGTGACATCAGCCAGTTATGGTCTAAACCAATCAGAGAGCAGCCAGCAGCCACTGGCGGGGAACATCTTCAGGGTAAGGATACCCCTTTAGCTCACATGTTTTACATGCTCCACCTACTGACCGTATATGTGTGTGCAGGTCAGAGGACTCGGGGTCAAAGGTCGGCCGTCACACTCGTTCTCAGGATGATTCTCAGGAGGCGGATGCTCGATTCAATGCTGGAAACCCTCAGAGATGATTGATAGATCACTGCAAGCGGATCAATTGATGGATGGATCAATTTTTGATCATATGCCATGTGATTCACTTAACCAGGTTTAAAGAAAAAATAAAGGAAAAGTGTTGACCTGAGGATGATGTACCTGATGAATTAATGAAACAACATCGTGATATAGACAGGATGTGCTTTATTTACACACCAGGTGGAGAATCACAGCAACAACCAACAAACACACATTACGTGTTGCTACAACTGTCTAGAAAACATCTGTACATGTAGAAAATTTTGTGCTATTATTTCATTGAAATACTTTCACATACATCAGTGAAAGGTGTGTGTATGTGTTTTGGTGGGGTGGGGGCAAGGCTGCTGAGACAAAGACACTGACTTAATAAATACCACAGAGAAGCACCGCAGGTGTGTCCATGTTTAGACCGATGTCATGTCCACAGAGCTACATCAGCAGATAATGTTCATGTCCTTCAGGGCATGGAGATCCGCTCCTTTATGTTTAACCATTACAGCTCATCCCCAATTGCTGTAGGAGATGAAACGGGTAGGCAGGTTCTGCTGACATGTGGTAGAAGGTTCTGGCTCTATAAGATGTATGTGAAGATTTGTTCTGATGAAACCGTGAAATAAACTCGGGCTGCTGGACTCTGGTTTTGTAAGTCCATTTGGTACACTAGAACACAATGCAGAGTACAGAACCCTGTTGACCACAGGAACCCACAACAAATACATGATTCCAGAACTGCTGATCCAGAACCAGTACTCTTGTTTGAGTTGGAGACAAGAACTGTCTACCAACAACTGGACAGAACTAGCCCTCGTGTGGTTTTAAAACATGGATCTCCATCCAGATTCTGGTACAATATCAAGAACAACAATTGTGTTTTGTACCCCCAATGAATCCTCCCGAGATGAGTTGTCTCAGGAGAATTCTGCTCCGCAGGACAACTGCTGTCATGTGGTCTAAACGAGGCACGACGTGGACTGACAGACCCACATCAGGTTTCTGGTTTTAGCACCATTTTTCTACAACTGCAGAGTTTCCTTTCAGAGCTGCAGAATCTCTGAGGACAGCCGAGGAAACTTTCAGTCATGTACTTCCTCAAATGACATCCAGATGTTAGGAAGTCCTCAGTACTGTTTTTTTTTTTAAATGGTGCTGCTGCTTAAGAAGATCACGTGACACGACGAAAAGCTCCAGATGTTTTGTGATCCTGTATCTGCTTCCTGTCTGGTTTTACTTATGAGCTGGAGGTGGTGTCTTCTTACACTTTAAATGGTCCATTTTCCGAATGCTGATGTCCATGAATGAGCTGAGGACAGGTGGTGTCCGTAGACCTGGTCTGTGCAAATGCACCAATAACGTAACATACAAAACATGATGTCATCGGTTCACATTGATCAAAAATGTTCAAAGTGCTATTTGGTCCCGACTGTTTAAAGTGGGCGTGACCAGCTGTCGTGTCTCAGTAGTGCTCCTCGGAGTGGGCGGGGTCACAGAAGAAGCGGGAGCTGCGTTTGGCCGATCGAGCGGTGAATGGGACAGTCTTCAGAGCTGCAGGTGGGAATATCCAACATTAGGTCAGATTACAGATAAAACTCACCTGAGCTGCAGTTTACCTGCATCGTCACAATTACCTGTGATGATGTCTTCTATGGCACCGTCCTTCCCCTCGTAGACATGGCGGCTGTCTTTACCCTGCCGCCGTCTGAGCTCTGTGATCAATTCCTGCTGCTGCCTCTTCCCTTTGTGAGACGGAGACTGTACGGGAGGGAGCGTCCTTTAAACTTCCAGTCAGATCTTCAAGCAATCATATCCTGTGTAATGATAATAACTCACCTTGGTCTCCTCCTCCTCCAGCTGCTCCTCCTGCTCCAGTTTTTCCAACAGCATCTGCTCCTGACGCCTCCTTTGCTCGTTTTCCTCCTCTGCCAGCTGAAAACACAAACATTTGTTAGTTTAATCCATTTTCCTCCAGTAAGAGTTTCTCAGCTGCTGTCTGGATGCTTTAAAATCACTGTAGAAGGTATTTAAAGCAAAATGGCCACGCCCACAAAAGGCAACACCTGTCACTCACCCGGTAAGCTTTGATAAAACGGACAAAGATGGGGAAGAAGACAGATGGTGGCATGGTCTTCGAGCTCTCTCCAAAAAATTTGACCACATCTTCAAAGGCATCCTGAACACAGAATTGTTAGGTTTCTCTAAAATGGATCGAACTACAGAGACAACTGGTCTCTGTGGACAGGTGTCTTACCTGAGCAATGCGAGCGTCCTCCTGCAGCTTGGTGAGACGGGACTCGTTCCTGCTGATGAAGTCTTTGAGCGTGGCATTGTGGGACACGCTGAACTCTCTCCAGGTGAGCTCCATGCCACGCTGCAGCTCTTTCACGTCACACAGCACGTTCTCCAGACTTACTGCACAGGTAAACACACGCAGGTGAGGCTCATGCTGCATGTCTTGTGTCCTGATTGGGCGAAGGACCCACCTGCAGCGGCCTTGTCCACATAGTGAAGCTCATTGTAGAAGAGAGACACTGCGGGGTATTTCCCTTTCACCACGTTCCCGATGTAATGAAGCAATGTCTGCGTCCTGTCAGTCGATTTTGTCTCCAAGAGCTACAAACAAATAATCACACAAACCACTTTTCATCCATGACCTCATCAGAATCACATGACCAGTTTAATAAAACTTCTATTTTTCACACGGCGACAGTATGAGGGCTTGTTTACTTCTGAGGACAGAGAGATAGAGGGGGGACAGGTTGGTACAGGTGGAGGGCAGACAGGGTTAATGTGTGTGTATCTGTGTATGTTACCAGGTCTAAACTCTGCAGTTTGAATCCATACACAGCTCCTCTCTTACTGCTGTTCATGTAGTTCCCCAGAGCCAAGATTATCTGCAACAATAATACACACAGTTACTCACTCTGACACACAGATATACACACTACACACACATACACACAGCTGAACACACACCTGAATACATTTACACATACGGAACACACACCTGAACACACTTACAACACCTGCAGGTATCTGCTCAGACTGACCTCCAGGATTTTCTTGAGCTTCTGAGAAGATTTGATTGACACTGAAGCTGCGATGATGGCATGAAGTTGCTGAAAGGAAAACAAACACAGTGAGACAATGCTTGTCTGACTCCCACCTGTCTCTCTACATAGATGAGCTCAATCACTTTTTTCTTAACCTGTCTCACCTTCATTTATCTAATCACTCATCTTCCAACCTTTAAGTATGAAATTATATGTACTGACATACTAAATAAATATCCTCGGAAATATGCCAAGTTTACGACACAGATATTTGAAAAATAGACAAATCTCTGCAGATACCGATAATAGCAACGATATATCGTGCATCCCTACACTTAACCTATATGTATTGCATCTATTTGCCCTCCACCTGTCTGTGCGCCAGGTTTACAGACTTCCACCCTTCTCACATCCACTTGTATGATGTACACTTATCTGCCGTTTACTTATTTGCCCTCCACCGGTCTTCGTCTTACCGGTGTTAGCATCTGGACATTGTCTGTGAAGTTGCCCATGAAGGTCATGATGGTCATGCGCTGACTGAGTCTCTCAATGCGACTGAACTGCATCATGAACCGGTCTTCATCGCTCAGAGCCTCCAGGGGTTTTCTGTCTCTTTCGTATTGCCGTAGTAACTTCACCTCCGCCTCTGTTGGCAGGAACCGCATCAGACACTCCACAAAGTCAACACGAACGGTCCGGAGGTCAAACCTGCACAGAAGACACCATCTGTTGAGGACTCCTGTATGGGTCAGTGATACGGTCTGTAGGCTCAGATGATCTATCATGAAGCACTTGTCGAAACCAAAAGCAACTTCCATCAGAAAATGCTAAAATCTATGCTGGAGTGTCAGACATTGCAGTTCACCCCTCAACCAGTAGGGGCTTCTTACAAAGCAAATCTTCATACACTCCTATGTTAAAAAGACCAAATTCACAGGGGAATAAACATGTTTACAGTTTGGTATAAAATAACATTTTATGTATAATAGGTCAACAATTGTGAGTCCAAAAGGAGGGGGGTGTATTTTTATAACTCATCTGTTTATATGTTTTTTAATCTTGGCATTCTGTATAATAGAGATGTGTCCTTTTCGTCGACAGGTATTTGATATATATTAGCAAGAAGGCAAAGTGTAGCACAGCTCGATTTTTAGCTTGCACTTTTTATATACAGTCTATGATCAAAACACCTGTTGCACACCTGTTCAAACACCTGTCACATACCTGTAGAAACACTCATTGAGTTGTTGACATACTGATAAATAATCACATGACATTGTACAGGACCGAACACACTGGTGTCCACCCGCAGTGAGCTGACTTCAGGTCAGGGTAGACCTACGTCTGAATGGCTCGGCAGATGACCTCCGACCCCTGGCCAGCCTTCCTCAGGGTGATGGCCAAATTTTTGGCTCTGTTGGCCTCCAGTAGAGACACTTTGGAAGGAACTTTCTGTGGAAGCTTCTGTCTGGATAGCGTCAGGTCTACCGCTGGACCCTGGGCCTTCGTCTTGAAGAGTTCCTCAAATCCCTCCATGTCAAGGTCCTGAGAGAAACAGAGAAAGATCCAGCAAACTACAGACAGGGTTCCTTTGATGAAAAATTTGGAATATGTTTATTTGTTGTCGAAATTTCATATATTAGCTTAATTACCTTACTATTAATTAATGTCTAGCTGAAAGGTCTGACCATAAGGCTCCTAAACTGATGTCATTCTGACCTTAGTAAACCATCTGCAAGGCCAGCATCCTTCCATGAAAATGAAATGAAATGAAAAATGACAGGACCTCAGCCTTTATCTGTCATAACATAAAACAGGTTCCAGACTGACGCACACAACCAAAGTGCTTAAACGAAGGTCTCTCTAACTGACTGGGCAGAATAGTTTCGGACTTCTGTGTGACAACAGATCTCTTAAGTGATTCTCCCCGGGTTATAACCTTGTACCTTGTCTGTCTGTCTTTCATGTATTGTCTCACTCCATGTTTTAATGTTTAATGTATGTTAAGCTTCTTTTATTGTTCTTTATTTAATTTATATTCTTCTCAATCTAAGAAACCCATTTCCTCGTCCTTGACAGGAAAAACGGCCATTACATATCCCTAAACGTTGCCATGAGTTTCTCCCTCTAGGAGAAACTCCAGTTCTTTGTCTCTCACCTGCAGGATGGACTCATCATCAATGTCGTTAAAGACCGTTCCATTGATCTGACTTGGCTTCAGAGCCACCCAGTTCAGAACCGGCATTCGGAACTTGGTCTGGATCGGTTTTTTTATCTTCACAGCTGCAGGAGACAGACAGGTAAGATGTACGTAGATGAGACATCACACAGACAAGTGAGACACACATATATAGATGACATGAAGATCGACAGGTGACACAGGTTTAGATGGATAACAGACAGATAGGTAAAAGACAGACAAGGACAAATGTGAAAGATAGTTTTGTGCAGATAACATTTTAAAGTGGTGATCAGAAGTCATACTAAAAGACATCATCCATGAAAAGGACCTTTTATGTTTGAGGAAACTTGTCCATTTAAAGAACTAGCCATAAGATTACTGCAAACTGACAGCAATATGGACTTTATGGTGCCGCAGTTGGTTTTCCAAAACAAGTCCCTGTTTACTGAGATGTTATCTGCACAAAGGTCATATTATGAAATATCTGCTCAGACTGATGATGTGAGTCCTGCTTGTCTTCCCTTTTTTTTCTTCAGTTTTTGGTTGATCTCAGAACTCTGAATCAGATGCGATAGGGTTCTGAGGAGTAGGTCCAACTTACAGTTCTCTGTCTAGTCTCTGTAATGACCCGAAATATTGTGATGAACCTGTTTCACTTTCAGTCTGAACAAACACATCATGCTGAACACAGAACCAATCAGGAGAAGAAGGAGCTGAATGTTTTCAGACGTACAGAATAACTTGAGAGGACCCTCTGGAGGCAGAAAAGGAGAAGAAAGCACATGTTAGAGGACCAGAGTCACAGTTACCATGACGACAGGATGGGCGGTCTGGGTAACCACACTGATTCCTCCATCAGGTCGAGTCTCACCTGCGAGTCCCGAGTTAAAGATGACTGTTGGCGACCCCCCTGAACCTGGGAGCGGGGGAGCCATGGGGGGAGGAGGGGGGGGCATGGGAACAGAGGATAGCTCACTTGTCCGACAGGGAGGGGGAGGGGGAGGGGGTGGAGGAGGAGGAGGAGCGAGAGGAGGAGGCGCAGGATATGACCCGTTGGTTACTAAGGAGAAAAGAAAAGTTTTTAGTAATACAGTCATACTACAAATCTAGCTCTGATTGGTGGAGATGAAACGTACTTGAGCCTGGCATTGTTGGAAGAGGGGGAGGAGGAGGCGGCAACGGCATGCCAGGAGCTCCGCCCATCCCAGGTCCCATGCTGTGATAGGCTACAGTCTCAGGACTGCAGAAACAAATCGGGTGATTAGGCATAAGAAACCACTGACTGTGATCGAAGCTATGATCCAGGTCCAGGCACTTACCTGGGGGACAGGTTAGGACAGGGTGGAGGTGATGGGGAGGCACTGTCAGCCACGCCTCCATCCCCCTCCCCTCTCTGGGGTTGAGGAGCCCCAGGTCCTCCAGCCTGCTGGGCTTCCTGAGCCTGGCGCTCCAGACGACTCTGCCGTCGGATGGTCTGGTCCTTCTCCCGGACCATCCGCCTCAAGGTGTGCACCTGGGTGTTGGCGCTGGCGTACACCTCCTGCACAGGAGAAGCTCTGGTTAGGTGGAAACAGGGTGGAGAACATCTGAAAGTATGGTTTCCATGGTGAGGCCACTCACCCGGAGCTGGTCCAACTCCTTGTTGGTCTGCATCAGCTGTTTTTCTAATTCAACAATCTTCAGCATGGCTTCGTTCTCTACATCCAGAAGACGTTCGGACATCTGGAGACATACAAATCCCAGTTCTGTCAGAATATAGCAATCCACAAGACATCTCTTCTGTAGATTTTTTTTTTACCGTAGATAAATTCTCCTCCAGTTCCTCCACTCTCTCCAGAGCAGCCGTCTTGGTCTCTGCGTCCTCCAGCAATGTCCCCACATCAAAGACGTTGTCCAGGTAAGCCTGGATCTGAACCTGCAGCCTATCGCTCTCAGTGTGCTTCAGTCTCTGAGGTGAACAAGGTTTAGAACATGACTCAGGGACAACATCAGCAGAGAGAAGGGGTCATGTCATGTGACGGTGTGTGATGTCATATAGTGATATGTCCTCTCCTGTGACTTGATGTTACCTCCAGGTGTTCATCCAAGTTGAGTTTGGTGAAGTCGTACTGCAAATGGACTCTGAAGTTCATGTCCTCCACTGAATGAACTACTATGTTGATGAACTGCATGCAGGCCACCTGGAAACAGTTTCCATGGCAACAGAGAAGGCATGAGTCAGCAACTTTTTGTTAATGCGCTCGTATGACTTACTTACCAAAAAGTCAATGTTGTCATCTTCATTCTTAAAATGTTCCATCAACTTTTCAAAACGCAAGGACTCGGAGCAGACCTGCAGCAGATAATCAATCAATCAATCAATCAATCAATCAATCAATCAATCAATCAATCAATCAATCAATCAATCAATCAATCAATC
>JBAMHX010000027.1:1878286-1898911 GCA_037177515.1 Pseudomugil tenellus | reverse complement strand
GGGGGTTGGGGGGGGGGGTGGGAGGGGGGTCTATTGAAATTCCCCAACTTTTGGGGGGACCTCAGAATCCGGAAAAATTGCCTTTCCCGACCCCCCCCCCCCCCCCCCCCTCCAATGACAAGCGACCAGTGTGAGGTGATGTACCTGTCCTCCATCACTTTCCGCCTCCCCCTCAGCTCTGCCCCCCTCCAGATCAGCCTCCTCCAGGGTGAGACCACAGACGCGACAGCACATGGGGAAGAGGAGGACGGGAAGGGGGCCAGTGGGAGAGCCGAGGCCCCCCAGGGTCTGGAGGAAAGCCGAGTCTTGGGACAGTCTCAGAGTCACTGCATGACACAGAGAAAGGGACTTACAGACATGTCTTCCTCTGGTTTACCCAAACATGAGACCACTTCCTGCTTCACCCTCACCCTCCTCTTCGTCAGGTGCTGATGAAGGCCGCATCCATATGGATTTTTTTGAGGCTGATAATAATTATGAAACATCTGATAACCGATTTATCTGACTATTACATTTTAAAAAATCTCATGAATGATAAAACTTAACTTTTGGTCCTTTATTGCCCACAACAACAAACATATTAGTTATAGATTAAGAGTTTCACTGTTTCATTTTTATCATTTAGTAGTTGTTTCAATGTACTGGAGAGAAATTATCAAGGAAAAAAATCAAACAGCTGGATACAGCCCACTCATTACGGTACAGCTTAATCCAATTCAGAGTCGCTGGGAAGCGACAGCTTATCCTGCCATTACCAGGCGAGGTCCAGGTAGAGTCCATCACAGCTGGATACAGCTGTATTATTTATTATTAGATTTAGACCGTAGGGCTACACAAAAGCAACATAATGAGCGAAGTTACTGGGAAAAACATCATTTATGGAGCCCTCTGATGCAATGTCATGCTCTATTATTTGCTGACAAAGTAAACTGACAGACATCATGATGGCATAGGTCCTCCTAAAATACATCTCAACACGCAGCTGACGAATGGTTGTTCTTTACTCTCAACTGACACTTGACTGTTCTTTGAGATATAAAGAATAAATCGACGTTTAATCGGCAAAGCAACAGGCGATATTTGAAATTGATGTTACGAAAAGAGCTAATATTGGCCAATTTATTCTGCTAGCCGATCAATCGGTCTCTAGTTCTGATCTTACTAATCGCTAGGTCCCATCCTGCCTGCACTGGTCACGGTCATGCTACTACTATCTGCTACGTACTGCTGGGTCTATGGTTTGTAATCAATTAGCAAAGGCTGTTGTTGGAAAAGTCTACTGATACAACTCAACATTGTTATCAGGAATCACTTTCGTGACTCATCCTGTCGCGTAAGTTCTGACCAATAGTAGCCCGCAAACTGTAAACATGACATTTTCAACCTGAATCCGCACTTTCAGAACAACAGAGTAGGTGCTAAAAATGTGTCTACCAGGAGGAAAAAGGGTTTTTTTCTGAATGCAGAATCTATTACTCTACATTGCAGAGGATCATTCAAGGAAAAACTATCTGCATCCTGATGCATTGAAAGATTAAAACCCACCATCATGGACCCTCTTCACTTTTTACATGATTTTTAGATTGACAAACAATGACAAATGCTTACAACAAACTATAGAACACATTTACACACACACCCCTGAATGAAATGGGGGAATTTCCTCATCTGGACATCATTCAGAGGTCTGGTAATGAGTCGTTTATTTGATTCAGGTGTGTCAGACTAGGACTGCATGTAAAAGTGCAGGATGGTAACTCTCGATGACTGAACTTGGGCTGCTTTATATCAGCACGGTTGGATTATTGCGACTCTGTACTTTATAGTGAGCCAGTCCTTAGTCTGCTGAAGCTGGCCCAGAATGCTGTTGCACGACTTTTAACAGGAAATAGGAAACAAAAGCACATCACCCCCATTCTGGCCTCAGTCCACTGCCTGCTTGTGCACTTCAGAGTCCATTTTGAAAGTTTTAAAAGGTCTTGTCACGTATTATTTATTGGCGCTTCCTCACCGCTAAACTCGTTCATCTGAACAGCTTTTCCTGGTTGTCAGAGGCTCAAAGGGGGCAGTGCTTTATCTGCGTTTTCTTCACCAGCCTCCCTCACTGTCTATTTTTAAAACTCACAAACAAACAAGCTTTGGCGCCTATAAGACCGACTGATCAACAGGTTCCGCTTGTGCCTTTTAGAAAACTAGGAAAAAAAAACTAGATATATATATAAAAAAACTAGATATATAAAAAAACTAGAGGCAATGGCTAGAGGTATATCCCCTTAGATTAGGGCTGTAAGAAAATATTGATATATCGTTATATTGCAATATTTTTAAGAGACAATATATCAATATGGAAAAGAACTGTATTGATCTTTTTATGAGCATGTTCGTACTTATGAGGCAGATTTTAATTTCTTTACTCTTATACACAAAGAGAACCTTCTTTTGCAGTAAGTTGGGTATTTACCAGGCTGTTAGTTTTCTTGTTATTACATTTTAGTAAAGAAAAATTGCAATTTATCGCCTTGTTTACAGCATCGCAATACATCTCAATATATTTATTTATCGCTATCCCTGTATTGTAATACACATCGTATCACCAGATTCTTGCTGATACACACGTAATACATACTTATAGAAAGATTTGAGATCAATCAGATTCATTTCAGAGATATAGTCAAAACAGTTTCCAGGTTTGAGCGCCCTCTAGTGGCCAACCTGAAAATGATAAAGGGTTAAAAATCGAATCAGTTCATCCTCTCTATGCAAAACTCGAAATCTAAATGGAATATTGTTGAAGTTAACGCGTTAACAGACGATCAATCAGTGACTGTATAAAGCATCTTCATAATCCTGTCTTAGAGATGAGAAGGAGGAAAGTTATAGTTCCTCACCTTCCTCAGCTCCAGCGTCAGCTTTCCTCCTCCTCTCGCGCCTCCTCTCCCTCCTCTGTGCTGCCTCCTGCGTGTGCATGCGTTGGTGTCTCCTCAGGTTGCCGAGGGAACTGCACGCGTAGCTGCAGTGAGGGCAACGGTATGGTTTCTCCCCCGTGTGCGTGCGGGCGTGGCGCTGCAGGTTGACCAGCTGGGCCGAGGCGTAAGGACAGACGGGACAGCAATACGGCTTCTGCCCATCGTGGATCCTCATGTGGCGTTTCAGGTGATTGGAGTAGCGGGAGGTGAAGGCACACAGTGAGCAGGAGTACAGCTTAGCAGGGATGGCGGCAGCGACCTTACCTCTCCTCCTCCTGGTGGTCTGCTCAGACAGGCGGGAGACCTCCATAGAGGTCTGCTGCTGACCTTCCTCACAGGTCAGACAGTAAAGATCCGTCCCCAGACCCATGCCCACACCTGAAACACAAACAGCCAATCAAATGATGTCACACAGACAGTTGGGGGGATCTTCAGGCCATTTTTCATCAGTTACCCAGGTCCAGGCCTGTTCCCAGAGGGGGGTCCCCTAAGATCTGACCACATCGCTTACAGCACATCAACACTGGAAAGTCTGACGGTGTAGATGGATCTTCCTCCACACTCAGTGAGAACAGCGTCACACCTGTAGACCACCAAACACACCTTATTGGACACTTCTGCAAACCACCAGACACAGTTTGTAACCTAAAACATTGCTGACCCGTCTCTTGGTCCAGACTCATGACGTCCGGGTCTCCAAACTCCAGCTCTCCGCTCAGCAGGAAGTCCCTGTCCAGAACCAGACAGCCCGGATCACATTCTTCTGAATGGCCGTCTGCTAAAAATCACACAGAGACTTGATCAACACAAGTCCAAATACTTGGGCTATTCAAAGACCTGGTTAGTTTGCTTCCTCTTTCCATGTATAACAGTTACATCACACCAGCATTTAAAGGGTTAAAATGGTTAATTAAGTTTCATATTGAGCATTAATGATCCAGAACGAAATTGTTTTTAATGTTTATGCCTAAAAAACAGAAAAAATAGATCCATCTGAGATGTTTTTAGAACAGGTTTACATTCAAGTGGTTGTTAAAAAACACAAATGAAAAGTAAAATCTGATTTTTTTCATAACTAATATGCCGATTAGTTACAAGATGAACACATTACTGGGATACAGCGACAACACACAGCATGGAAAGCACGTCAGCTTAGACATTAAAGTTTAAAATAACAATAAAGACATCTTTACTTAGACCGCAGAACAATGAGAAGATGTAGGAGACTGAAGATGAAGAGGAGGAGGAGTGGGGGAGATGGCAGGAAGTCAGAGAGGATGAGATAAGTTGAGAAGAGGAAAAGGAGTCAGGGAAAGGAAGAGGAAATGATAGACCGCGTTTTTAACCCAGTAGAAGCCGGTTTTAGGTCACCTCTGATCTAAGAACTCTGAGTCTGCTGGTAAGAAAGGAGGTTCTGGTCCAAAAGAAGGAAACCGGGGTACAGCAGAACCAGACAGCAACAAACAGGAAGAAGAAAGAAAGAGAGGAAGGATGAGGGGAAGGAGAGGAAGCGATGTAGGAAGGGCAGAGTTGATGAAGGCAGGAAGCAGAGGAGGAAGAAGTGGATGAAGGTTCAGGATGAGATAAACCCAGAAAGAAGTCTTCCTCTGACTGATAGTGAAGAACAGACCCAGTTACACCATTTACATAGCTCTGAAAACCAGTAAAACCTTCACATTAGGTTAGAAACCAGTCTGATCAGAGTCCGCATAGCAGACTCAGAACAACTTCCTCCTCATGAGACCGTGATTTCTGTCGCGTGGACTTGAAACTTTGTCCACGCCACAGAATACTCACTCTTCACCGGCTGTGGGTTAGACTGCTTCCTCCGCGGCATCCTCGCTGCTGTCCCCGGATCCTCTGCGGGTTTCAGGGTAGTCCTCCTCTCTCAGCGGGCTTTGGTTCGTCTGTCAGCCAGCCAGGCAGCCAGCAAACTACATCATGTCATCATCATCATCACCTCCTTCCTCTTCCTCCAACGGACAGCAGTGGTGTCATGACTAACTGTCATAGACAAAGAAAAGTCCAAATGTGACTCAAAACCACCGCTTCATCGTCTACAGCCGCTTTTAGACCAAAGACCTTAAACTGGTCTACTTTTAACTTTTAATTGGTGCACTAACAGTGCTAGCCAGCTAGCTAACTTTTACCTAAAAACACCAAACTGCTACTTATAACTGAAACAACAACCTCAACCGTTACTGGCGCGCGCAACCTCTCAAGAAGAAATACCTTTGTGGAAGCCCGCATGAGTATTGAGGTCCAGAAATATAACGAAGAACTCCAAAACCAAGATTTTGTCGTTTCCGCAAACACATTACTGACAGCGATGCACCGGGTCCGGGGAATCTGTGACGTCAGTGACAGGAGCACGGAATTGTGGGACATGTAGTTTTTTTCAGGAATATAGAAGTATACAGTTAATGATATAGACATATACACAGCAATCTTTTTCAGCAATAAAAATTTTTAGTTCTCAATGTTGTTTTCGCTGACCGCCATATAATACAAATAGAGGCTTTATTGTGCGCTGGAGCGTAATGTACATAATGCAGGGTCGCCGCCATATTGGATGGGTCTCTGCATTCAAGTCCAGCTACAGATCGATTCGCAGTCAAGAGAAAGCCAGCACTTACACCTGTGTTTTGTCCAGCCTACGGTTGCTATAACCGGCAAAATATTTAAACCAGATTACCTTCCAAAAGAAAGATTGAATAGTACATAATGTTATGAACTTCTATTCTTTAAGCTTTACTTGAGAACTAAGTTATGCATAGTTGGTATATGTATGTATCTGCGCATGTACTCTGACTGACAGGCATTATTTGTGTAATTTAGGTGACTTAAATTGACTGTTGCAATGAGATTTAGCAAAAGGGGTAGGATTTAATAAGTTCTGTGCTTCTTCCTACTCCCTTTTCAACACGTAGAATACTTTTTTGTTGTTGGTTTCTTCTTTTTTTATCTTTGATTTTTTTCTGCTTTTATTGTTGTGTTATTTTGTAAATGGGTTTTTGGTAAAACTTGTGAGACACGTCAAAATTCCAGTTTTTGTCAGACCTGATAGAAATAAATCGGGGGAATGTGACGCTTGACTGTACTGAGACATCCCAAACAGAGGCAAGAATGTCTCAGTACAATCAAGCCAAGTTGATGTAAGACCCATTTGTTTATTTGTTCTTAGAGTAAAAGACTATAGTTAAGCTCTCATTCATGTTGAGACACACCGTCCCCACCATCCCACACCCTGAGAGCCCTGCAGTGCCGCTTCAGCACCAGACTGATGAATCCAAAGCTTGCAGGTTTTTTATTCCTGCAGACTGAAAACCACAACTGCTTCCAGTACTCAAAACTCAATGAAGTCCATTGAAATGTATTAATGTGTACATTATCGTTTCATATTTTTAAAATTTGTATGAACAAGTGGATTCTGTGTAGATTTCACCCTGCACAGGTTCTTTCCAAACTTCCTTCTAGTCAAAAAACCTGCATCTTAGACTGATTTTAGTCTCAAAGTGAATGTGAGTCTGACTGAATGTTTTTCTCTCTGTGTGTTGGTTCTGATGGGATAAGAACAGCTACAGCCCCTTCAAAATGTTGCATTTGAAAAATCCTTCATAAGAAATCAAACTTTGTTTTCTCAAGATCACAAGATAAATTATCCTGTTATCACGAGAAAACAGTAAAAAAAATAAATCAGAAAAAAACATGCAAGCACAATTACTGTCAGCTTTTAGATGTTAGTGAGTATATGAAGTTTGTTAATATAGTAAATTATTATTATAATTTCCCTTAATCAAGTAAAAATTCTAATCTGTTGAACATCCAGTTGATTTTTAAAATTTAATGTAATAAAACAAAAACCATAACATAACGTTAAATCTTTAATTCAGCAGCAAGTACAGTGTACTTCAGTAAATAAACATATTATGGAATGTAGATGTGGGGTTAATAGCACCAAAAGAGATGCACTACAAAAACTGTATGCAAAACGGTAGATCCGTGTCATTACATCAAATGACACCCATATTAAGTTCATACAATGAAATTAACCTACAACTATTTTTTAACTCTGATTAAAGTAAAAAAAACAAAAACAAAATCAAAAACACATTTCATAGAGGAAAAAAAATACCAAAAGTAATAAAGGTTGCAGTACTATCACCAGATCTGTTCATCTATTCAGACCAGGACAACCAGATGAGCTCAGGTTATGTCCCAAGTGGGATGAATGTCTCTTACATATAACTAAAAACAGGAAAACAACATAAATCAAAAGACACATAATGGCTATATCGTTTTCTAAAGCTGCTAATTACATAACTTGTCAGGACCAATAAGGTGGCATAAAAGTTGGAACCCGAGACCAAGATATGTTCGGCTGTCATCCAATTACTGCACTTTTATTAGTTATAAAATGTGTATTTAAATGTTATATGTTTGGTTTTTTTTTATCATGTATTTTTATTTTTTAAATAAAATATTATTTTATATTTTATTTATTTAAACTTTATTTATACTTTATATTATAGTTTTAAAATGTTGTTTTATTTAAGAAATAATGTATTTTAAAATACATTTTGGTTTTATTGTCAAATTCTTTCTAAAATGTTTTTCCTTTTTCAAATTAGAAATCTTTTAATTGATGAAAAATAATTTAATTAAGAAGTAATCATAAAATAATGTGATTAATTACATATTTTATACAATTAAACTTCACATCTGTCTGTTTTTTCCTAACAAAATGACATTTTAATATTAATCTTGAAAATTATTAGCATATTATCCAGAAATACTGGCTACATACAGAAATAATTTAAACATTTTTATTAATAATTTGAGCAAGATGAGCTTTTAGCGTCCACCACAGTGGGCAGCTTTTAAAAAGATGCTTTCTAGTAAATGCTGAAAACTGAAAATTTGATTTATTTTAACTTAGAGTTTAATAAGATTTGTTCATTCAATGAGACAAAAAGAAAATTATAATTAAGGATATGAAGAAGTGACAGTTGTGGCCATGAAGACAGCTGAAGAACCACAGGGCTACATTCTGGGACCCCAACATTTCTATAACTCATCTGTCATCGGGAGATGGCCATGGCTTCATACTCATCAACCCTCTGCTTGGTATTTCCTCTGCGGATCCTCCTGTACGACACAGTTTTGTATTTTGAGGATTGATAGTTGCCCGTCTTCTGACCATTGTTTTCATCTGCTTCACCACTCGTCGTCTTTTGACTTCCACCCTCTTGATTTCCTTCCATCTTTTCATTTGTTTCCTCTAACATTTGGAAGGACTTCTGGGACAGCCGATTAGTGGTGTCCATTAGCCTGCCAACAGATGTCCTCAGGCCTGGAAACAAAGATTTCATTAGCTACATCATTACATGGAAAAATATTTTCTAAGTCTAACTGGAATTAATCTGATGAGCTATTCCAAATAGCATGTTTAATGGAAGCTGGAGAATCAAGAAATGTTCATAAAGCTAAGCAAAAAGATTAGCTGTAGGAGTTCGACAGTCTTGTCATGGTGGCAGAACAGATCCTGATGTGGTAGTAGGGGACTCAGGTTAGGTCCGCTGTTTGGTGGTGTAGGCAAACTGTATTTTGATGTGGTAGTAGGTCTGGTTTACTTCCTGGTGGTAGACTGGATCCTAATATGATAGTAAGAGGATCAGGTCTGGTCTGTGTTCTGTTAGTGGTGGAAGGCTGCATCCTGATGTGGTTCTATCTGTAAATATTTTAGTACTGTGATATACTTTTATACCAGCTAGCATCCACACTATTTTCATATTTACATGAAATTAGATCTTGTAGCACTAATTTAGTAAGCACTAAGGTAATCTTTGAGTATCTTTTTAGTTTTATCTTCAGCTCCAATGATTTTTAGTCCCTGAATACACTCAGTGAATACTAAATACAACATGGTTTCCTGTTGCTAATCTAGTGCTAGCATAAAACTAGATTGGGACTGCTATGTAGCTTCATGCTAACATCAGGTTAACCGCCTTAAAAACATTAGAAGCTGCACTTACACAGGGAAAAAATGTCTTCTTTAAATGTCAAGACACATAGAAACATTATTTGTAGTAAAATAATTCAATGTGGTTCAGTGATACTGGTTTAAGTGATTCTGTTTTTGTGGTTCTGGTTTAATATATAGCCTACCTGTGATACTAGTTGAGTGATAATGGTTTAGTGGTGTTGATTTGAAACTGTTCTAGTACTAGTTGATGTGATCCATGCATGGTTTGGAAAGATGTTAATCTCCTCCAAGGACCTGTTAATCACCTGCCCCCCTCCAGCCCCTCCCTTACTGTCAGCTGCTCAATGACATGTTGATTTAGGAATGTTGATGAGGGTTTAATGAATGAAGTGAGGCCTGAAACTGGTTTCTGAGGTCCAGCAGTACTGGTTGGTCTGTTACATAACATTCTCTCAGCAAACCACACTGAACCAATTTCAAGTAGAACTCATGTTTTATATGTCCTATACCTTCTTCATCTCCTACATCTTCTTCATGTCCTTGATCTTTTCCATGTACTACATCATCATAAATATACAAGGCTCATTCGTGATGGACTGCCCCCTCGCCCTTCCCAGCCCCCCCAGTCCTCTTAGTCTTACCAGACTCAAAGTAGTTGTCACACTTTAGCTGTTAACAGATCTGGTGTGTCTCTTGTTACTCCTCCTGGACGTCCTGGATCAGTTGATGTGTTTCCTCCTGGATGAAATAAACCAACAAGCTGTGGTTCAAGCTGCTCCTCTTGTGAAAGATGGGTTTCTGTCTCCATTGCCTAGTCAGAGACGTCCTCTCTGTCTTTGTATTTGCTCAGAGGTTGGTTTTGGCAGGGACTGGGTCTGTCTCTTCATTCGTGGGGAGAGTTTCATGGTTCAGCGGTTCAGCAGATCTAGGATCTGGTGTAGGTCTCTGGTGAATAACTGAGAGGTTTCTTGTTTAAGTCCAGTTTCTTGTCCTTCTTTTGAGACCTGTCCTCTCTTCATCCTCATTTTCTGTATCTTCATCTTTCTCATCCTGCCAAACTTTTGTTTCCATCTTTGTCATCTTCCTTTAACTCTCCTTTGTCTTTGTCACCATCTTGTTCCTCCTGTTGTTTTCCAGCTTGTCCTTTCCTCCAGGAAACTCCACAGCTTTTTCTAACATGCCTTTAGGCTGAGTAAAGTGAGACATTAAAGCCTTTCTGTCTAATTCCAGACTGTTCAGCGCATTTGCAGGTGTTCTCCAGCTGTCTGTACTGCATCAAACTAGTCCTTCAGCTGAGAAACCTTCAAACCAGCATCAGTGTTTTTTCAATGCGTTTGATGGACTATCTTACAGAGGCAACATCTTCATGTGATTAAAGTCTTTAGAATCTGGCAGAGACTAGAGCTTCACTCCAGTGAGATACAGAGAAGCTAAGATGTAGAGATGCTGAAATGCTGAGATGCAGCAGAGACCCGGAGATACAAAGACGCAGAAACACACAGCAACTAACAAAACTTAGAAAATCCTGCAAAGAGAGTTTTCACTAAAATTGCTCCTGGAAACTCCAGTCTGAGACAAACTGGATCTAATAATTCAGAAAAATCTTCTGACTATCAGGAGGAATCTCTGTATGCATGGGACAAGGTGGGATGCTGATGATTATCTGCATTCAAAGAGATATGATTATTTACTGGAAATCACTGCATAGATTCAGGAAGACTTCCAGAAATCCTCATCTGTGAACACAGTTCATCCAGAAATCAACAAAAGCAGGTTAAAGCTCCAACATGGAAACAAGAAGCCAAATGTAAACAGGATCCTAAAAGACAATTGTCTTCTCTGGACCAAGGCTCATTTAAAATTGTCGGGGGCAAAGTGGAAAACTGGATGAAAATGTGAATGTTTTTTGTGGAAAAACATGGACGGCTTGTCATCAGTAGACAGTAGAAAAGCTGCATCTCTGATGGTATGGAGTTGCAGTAGTCATTATGATGTGGGAAACTTCCCCATTTGTGAAGCTCCATCAATGCTGCAAAGTACATGGAGGTTATAGAGAAACATCTACTCCCATCCAGACATCTCTTGCAGGTAAAGTCTTGGAGATTTCAACAAGACAATGCTGAACGACATCCTGCATCCACCAAAACGGAATGGCTGAACAGAAAGTTACAGAAAATCAAACTAATGAAACTGAATAAAATGTCATTACGATTAACTAAAAGAATGATTTCTTGGAATCTAAGTTTCTGAGTTTTTCTGAGACTTTAGGTTCATCTGGGACATGGACTCTGTGTGTAGTTCCTATTTCAGTCCGTTAGATGGCAATACAAGTCGATAAATAGTCATGTTAACAGTTAACATGATCAGAGACCATTTAGTCCAGTGCTTCTCAATTCCGGTCCTCAGAACCTCCTGCGCTGCATATTTTAGAGGAAACACGACTGAATTAAACGAATGGCTCATTAACAAGCTGCAAAGGGCAGGTTCATGAAACCGAGTCAGGTCCCCTGCATGTCCTGCATGTCTGAGGCAGTTTAAATGGACAGTCTTTCGTCTTATTTAAACTGTACAAATGGTTCTGTTTTTCATTATAAATTGTACTTTCGTAATATCTGGTTTATTAATACCAGATTCATAAATATTCCATACATATTAGTTATAACACATCAAACATGTCTTATGCCACATCAGGAAGTTTTCTTTTACAATAAATCTTTAAGGCTTTTTAATAATCAACTGTATTAATGCATAAAATAGATACATAAAATAGAGCAGCAAAATCAAATACATATAACAGAAGGTAAATCATACAATGTAAAAGTGGAGAAATAAAGAGACAACACAGACCACAACAGTGTATTACATCACAAAGAGGACTTCAGATCAGATGGCTTTCTGCTTTTTTAGTCCGTTAAAAAGTTCAAAGAATTGCTTCAGTTTATGCGTAAAGCGTTGAGTGGTGGGTGCTGTTTGCAACAACTTATTTATGGAAATATTTATTATACAGAAAATATAGAAAAGGGTATATATATATATATATATATATATATATATATATATATACATATACTCACAGCAAGCAGGTTGCTGGTTCGATCCCCGGCTTAGACACCATTTCTGTGTGGAGTTTGCATGTTCTCCCCGTGTTTGTGTGGGATCTTTCTGGGTACTCCAGCTTCCTCCCACAGTCCAAAGACTTGCACCTTGGGGATAGGCTAATTGGAGACTCTAAATGGGAATATTTACTTTCCTGTGAGCACTTTTCACCTCATACGATCTGCATGATGGCATAATCACAAAGATTATTCAGTAGCACAAATCTCTCTTTTGTGTGTATATGCCTCAAATTTTTATTTCTATTGATAAATTACTATCATTCTTATTATTTTCTTCCTCATTATATATATTCTTTGCACCTATTTTTTGACTAACTCATCTGTGGAGCTCCTAACACTTCTTGATTCCTTGGTTTCTGTGCTGGTGTGACGAATGACTGGTATGGGTGGTTGGATTGCGGTCTTTCTTTTGTGGTGTGTTTCTGTCTTTTCTTCTGTCTTCTTATTTTTTGTCTGTCCCCTCCAGTCATGTCCAGCAATATGAAAATTCTGTTGAACTTAGATTGTCTGGAACTGAACTTTATTTTCCTCCAACATGTTGCAGATCTCTGAGTATTATCTTCTTCTTTTCCGTATTAGTGGTGGGTATGATCCAGGTTTAAATGGTTCCCTTCCCAGGTAAACCACTTCTGCTGCCATGACTTGTGGAGTGATGACTGTAGTTTTAAAGCTTAAGAGCTTGACTATGATGGAGCAGAGTGCCTTTCGATCGTCCCACCGATTGATGGGCTCTTTCAAATCTGCAGGTGGGGTGTATCTTCAGTTAACTCTGTTGGAGTTGACATCTTAGGCCCTGTTTAAACAACAATGGCAACGGGGAAAAACGCAAAACATTTTACCAGATGTCCATATCGTTTAGACGGCAACAGAGCACGAGCCTTTTCAAGAAAACAATAACACAACTTGGCTTGAACTTCAAGTTACGCTAGCAGCAGTATATACGACGCAGTGGTCATGTCGGCAATTGACTACATTCATCACACAGAATCATTATTATGGCTGGTGTGCTTCGCCATGTGGTTTTGATTTGTCACGCTCATAGACATGTATATAATAACTAAATGCCTTGCCCGTGCTGTTTGGAGTCGAACAGGCTCACTCGGGGGATATCTTTTGTCAGTCATCTCATTCATTACATTAGCTGTGTCCAAATTCAGGATCTTTTTAATACTTTAAAAACACAACTTGCTGCCACCTACACACTGGGCGTGCATACTACAACTGGAAATTGGAAGTTTTGAGCATTTTTGAGTCTCCGTATGCAGACAGATTTCCCTGACCAAAACACTTGTGTAAACGCGAAATTAAATTGAGAACGAAACGCTACTTTTGCGTTTTGCTTCGGACCATTTCCGTCTAAATGTAGCCTTAAGGGCAGGATAGCCGGATAACTTGGTCCCTCACGGAGAAAAAAGACACATACACACTGCTTCATCTGTGCCTTTAAACTGGAAGAGGAAGAGCCCCTACTTCCTTCTTTTTTATACTGTTCATGCATACACGACTGTGATGTCCGCATAAGAGCACACACCAGCAGCTTTTCCTCCAACTAGGTATGTAGCTTCAGCATGGCAGCAACAACTTCAGTGTTTTAAATCCTCTCTTCTGCTTTCTAAATTCACTCTTCTAGCTTAAACCCGTCGGCTGCTATTAAAGCTGCCTCTCGTCTTTTTCATTTACCTGCATTCAGGCAGCGTTTATTGCTCAAAGTGATGTTTCAGGTTCCCTTGTAAAGTAATTTACTTGAGTATGTATAGAGAAACTTGATCGATTGCTCAGGTCAAACCAGGAGTTCTCCTACTGTGCGTCCACCTTGATAGTGTTCCAACCCGGAAGTCCCACAAGGTAATTTTTAATGTTGCTTTCAAATATTTTAATATAATTTCTGATTTTATTGTGATTTTTGCAATTTTTTGCAGCCTTCTCTTTACAACATCTGTAATACTTTGGATCTTTTTACGTAAAGCACTTTGAATTGTTTTATACATGAAATGTGTTATACAAATAAACTCGCTTTGCCTATGTTTCTGCTGTATGAGCTGCTCAGAAGAGATTATACATCACATTCCTGTTTTCTTTTTAGCTTGTTTGATGTTTACAACCCCCTCATTTAGCTGGGGAGCTTGGGACATAACTAGATTAGAGACCCAGACCAGAAGTTACAATTTTTCCAAAGGTTTATTACAACAACATGACAAAAGAATACAAACTGGAGGTAAAGTTTATTAAATCTGTGTGATTTAGGAGCAATTTTACATCCAACAAATGTGCATACAAAGCCATAAATGATGAAAAAAACTCCTAAAATTATTCTTTTGAGGTTTTCCTGTATATGGAGTTAAAAGTATTTATTTACCCTTTACATTTAAATCCTACAGTGTTTTTTAATAAACAATAGGGGCAAAAACAATTCCAAAACATCTGAGATGCGTAACATTTTAGTCCAGAAGGAACAAAAATATCTCTTTTCAATGATATGTCATACTTGCCTGGTAGGAACTGAAATGTAATTGTTTGAGGATAATATGTCTTATTTTAGCCTGTTAAAAATGAAATCATGTCAATTTCATGATAATATTTTGCGTTTTAGCCTTTTAAGAACAGAAATGTATCTATTCAATATGTCCCCATTTAGATTTGCTGAAATGGAAACATCGCTTTTTGAAGACAATATTTTGTATTTAAACCTGGTTTAAACCCGGTGCAGAAATGGCCCTGTTCAAAAGTGATAAGTCTTTTTTTTTAGCCTGGTAGGCTAAAATGTTTCTTTTCAATGGTAATATATCAAGTTTTAGGATGTTAGGAACCTCAGCATCTCTGTTTGATGATCTTCTACGACTCATTTCTGCTCTGAGCCTTAGCTTCCTGCTGTGCCCTCCATGCTACAAGCACTTCATCGTCTTCGGCTTCAGCAGCAGCTCGAGCTCTGATCCTCTGCCTGGTCTGAGCGATGAAAGCTGATATATCATCCTCCTCTTCTTCAGTAGCATTCCCCTTCCTGGTTGTCCTTTCTCCCGTGTCACTGCTTTCATATTGTGAATGATGAGCAAACTTTCTCTTGGTTGAGAAGTCACTGTAGCCCTCTGTTGTGTCTTCTTTGTCCTCATAACTCCTGCAGGATCTTTCTGCTTGACAGTGGGACTGTGCAAACCCACTGTAAGAGTAATCACTGTTTTCACTGGACAGATTTTCTCTTGGCCTCAACTGGTATTTGGAGGTGACGCCAAATGCTTCCTCATCACCATCGTCAGTGTAGGAAGCTCTGCGGCTTGAGAAATCAAATTCAGAAGCTGAAGCATCGATATCATCATATGGGTCCTCTAGGGGACTGGTCTCCAAAAGTGAGGAAGGCTTTCTTGGAGGAGGCCTGACACTTTTCAACCAATCATCGACGCTGGTTTCCTTTTCTTTCTCCAATGCTGGATTCAGATTTAGGCACCCAGAAAGACCAAAGGTCCGCTTTGGTTTAGGCTGTTTCTTTGTCTCTTCAAGAAACTCCTCTTCTTTCTTCCTCTCTTCCTCTTCTTCATCTTTATCCTCCTTGGGTTTTTTTTTCTTGTAAAGGGTACTCCGCTTGTTGTCCTCTAGGATCTTCTTCTTCTCATAGGTTGCCATCTTGTCCCTCATGTCAGACTTGATCTCCTTGTCGATGGCATCCAGTTTGTCCAGATTGACCTGGTCTTGGAAGAGGCTGAACAGAGGTACGCTGGTGGTGGTGATCTTGTTTTTCTTTGAGCCCGGAGTAAAACTGGAGCCAACGCCAGAGCCCAGCGCCAATCCTCGTCCACTGAGGCCTGAGATGCTGCTTGACCCACTGCCTGGGAGAACAGACGCTGCCCAGCTGTGACCCTTGGACATATCACTGGCATAGGATGCCCCACTCAGTAAGGATGCCTTGTCATCATCAACACCACGACCTGACAGCACACTTGGAGCACCACCAAAACTAAACTCAGAGCTGGTACGTGATGGAGGAGGTAGGCTAAGCTCACTCTGCTTCTGTTTGATTGTCTCAGTGACCACATTGGCGATCCAGTTTTGGATGCTGGCCAGGTTGACCATTGGCTCACCTCCAGGTCCTGTAACTGGTGGAACTGGGAGGATGAGAGGAACCGGATTCAGTGAGACTGCAGACTGTGAGGATCTGGAGCTACGAGCTTGTGAGACTGAAGATATAACAGAAGATCTTCCACTGATGTTAGACATGATGTCATCATTGGCAACATTTGGCGGGCCAGTGACGCCGGCCCCTGCCCAGAAAGAGGATAGAGGTATGGTAGCCCCACTAACACTGCTCTCTGTATCCCAACCACACATGGACTGACTCTCCTCCAAAGTTCTCTTGGATCTCTCTAGAATCTCCTCCCGTTTCTGCCTCCTCTTGATAGTTGCAGAGTCCTCTCCCCGACTCAGCTCCAGGATCTCATCTGTGTTCTCTTCACCAAGACGTTTCTGCTGCCGGAGCTTCCATGCCTGGTATGCTGTTAGGTTGACATCTTGGAAGGATGGTGTCTTGGCTTCACCCTCGCCATCCCCTTTCTCTCTGTCACTGACAGAACTCTTCTCTCCATCCTCCCGATCTTTCTTATTCCAACCGAATTGGATCCTTTTGACTCGCCAACGCTCCAGAGGCGTCATCTTCTCCTTGTTCTTCTGACAGAAATTGTACATGGAGCTGGTGTCAGACAGGATGCTGTTGACTTCATCGTTTATTTTCTGAACTTCGTCCCCATTGGTAGCAGTGCTTTCACTGCCTTCATCATCTTCTTTGTTGTGGTAGCGAGCAGCAGCTTGTTCTTCAATCTCCTTTAAGCGCTGTTTCCAAAGATCTGAATAGCTAGTACAGCTGGAGGTGGACACGGCGTCAGAGGGAGGACGCCTGCCACAATGCTTTATTCGCTCTTTCACAGCTCTTATGTCCTCACTGGTGACACTTTCCAAGTCCCCATCTTTAATCTCCTTTGTCTTCTTACGACATTCCCCTGTGAGAGACTCGCCATCTTCCTCGCCATTAAGCTGCTCCTCCCACCACTCATTGCTTTGGTACTTTTCATTTCTACGCTGCCACTCGCGGATCATGCTGTCAAGACCGTCATCATCGTCTCCGTCTTTCTCACTATTCTGCTCTATCAAAATCAGCTTGTCTTCATTGCCAGCTGGACCCTGTGTGTCCACCCCATTCTGAACTCTTCCCTGCCCATTTCTGAGCACAGCAGCTGCAGAAGAAGCGATGCTGCTGATCATACTCTCTCCATCCTCCTCTTCCTCAATCATGATGGATTGAGCTTTTACCTCCATCATACTCATCTCTTCCTCTTTATCTGTATCATCATCATTATCATCGTCAATATCCCCGAAGATCCGAGCACGGGCCCGAGCGTCAATCACAGAGCACTGGCTCAGGGTCTCATCGTCATCATCCCGCTCTTCCATCAGGTTCTCATTGAACTCGCGTAGCTGCTTCAGGAAGCCTTCATTGGGGTTGATAGGGCGTTTTTTCCTGATGGAAGTCAGGGCCTCCATTATGCTCATGTTCTGGAAGATCATCAAGTAGGCCCCCACCAGGACTGCAGAGCGACTGATGCCCATCATGGAAACCACAAGAACCTTCCCTGCAAGCAAAGGAAATGGTAACTACCAAATGACCCGTGCTGAATTTTTATAAGTCAGTGATGAACTTGCGTAAGATTAGAATGAAGAGAAGAAGCATCAAAACTTCACAGCCCACAGCCATTGGATGAAATATTCAGTGTTTGCTGACAAACGTTGTGACTATCACCCTCTTTGGGAAAAACAGATGCACCTTGTGAGGCCATAAAACATTCCCAGAATAAGAGCTGTTATATTACTAGAAATCTGCTGTTTGGGATGTTTTAATCCATCTCTAATGGATGCCACTGGGGGATGTGCTGACTACACAGAGGTTTATTTCATTGTAATGAAACAAGTATGTTTTGTATACCCATCCTCTTCAGCAGGGATGGGTAAGTCCGGCCCTCAAGGGCTGCAGTTCTGCAAGTTTCTCTGTTGCCACACACCTGACTCAAATCAATCGATAATTAAGTTTGATGTGACTCAGGTGTGTTGCAGAAGGGAAACTTACAACACTTGCAGGACTGCGGCCCTTGAGGACTGGAGTTGCCCATCCCTGCTCTTCAGTAACTGAAAAGTCTACCAACAGTGCACATCAAGACAAGAGTAAAACCTTACGTGATTGTTCTGTTATCCTAAAAAAGATGAGGGACAGAATAAACTAGGTTTCACCTTTGTGGGTGAGCAGAGCCTCATCCAGGAATTCAGCAGTGGGTCGGAAGTGCAGGGAGATATCAGCATCTGGAAAATCATCCACCTCGATGCCCATGTACTGGATATTCATGCCGGCGTAGAAAGATTCATTGGTGTAGACTCCCGTACCATGAGCGGTGTTTAGGATGTGCGTGATTCCCATTCTCTTGAGACGGGCCTTGTTGACTGCAACAGACCTGAAAGTAAAATTTAAAAAATCAGAATGGGACATACATGAAACAAAAGTAACAAAAACTACAATTGTAAGTAGTTATGATTGGTCTGAGCCCACAAAGCAGTACTCTCCCTGGTAATTGCTAACTCCTGCTGTGACCTTTCATGGTCGTCGCAATCGCCCTGCTTAACCCTCTGTCCACAAATCCCTTTCTCAAAAATCATAACTCTTGAATAGTTGCTCCAAATAATAAATTTGTGTACCCTTATATTTGGACAAATAATCAAACTTGAAGATCTTTACTTTGACAATACAATGAATTATGTTGTTAAGTTTGTTATTAGTGTAGCAATATAGAAATACTAAAAGTGCATCAAAATATCAAGTTAAGTCCCCAGGAAATGAAACCTTCAAGTGATCAATTCTGAAAGTTTCTGTTCTCTAAGACTGCTGATTTGTTTTGATTTCCTGAAAAAAGTTTGGGAAAGTTAAGCCAATCCCAGCTGACAATGGGCATGAAGCGAGGTACACCCTGGACAGGTCGACAGTCCATCACAGGGCCACACACATAGACAAACAACCACACACCTATGGGCAATTTAGAGAACCCAGAGAGAACCCATGCTAACACAGGGGTTTCTTGCAAACTCCACTCCAGGGCTCGAACCGGCAACCTGCTTGCTGTGAGTCTACAGTGCTAACCACCTCGCCACCGTGCAGCCCTGCATTGATCCCAAAGAACTAAGCATACTGAGAATTATTTGAGACTGGTTACTTTGGATATCCACCAAAATTAGAGAAATAAAACATTTATTTGTGTTTTTTTTTTTATTTTTGCAAATCTTTAAGTAAATCAGATGTTTTATGACTTAATATAAACAAAAAAGTTTTTTATAATCTTAACCAAATTTCACACACATTACAATCACGATCCAGAAAATGATTGTGGAAAGTTTGGTACATTTCAGTTATTTATTAATATATATTAAATTTGTTTACATATTACTCTTTAATCTATCTTTCTTTCCACTCTCTCCTTCTATTGCTCCTGCCATCAGGTTTAGGATCAATGGGAAACTTATAATATTAATGATGAATATCAGGCAACTTATTTAAAAAAAAAAAGACCTGAACGCGTTGAGGTGTCCACTTACTTCTCAGCTATGAAGATGTTTGGCCACACCTCATCCACAGGGTTAATGGGAGCCTCCAGGCGGTCCTGCACCATGGCCCTCTGGATGTCCATCACACAAGGGGTGTTGTAAGGGCTACGATCGTCAATTATGTCCCGGACACGATTATAAAGGTCTTCTACCATCAGCTGCTCTGCAGTCTCTAGCATGGACTCTGGAATAGAATCGGTGCGAGCACCCCGAGATGGAAGCTCTGAGGAGAAGAACCCATTAAATCAGAAAAATAGTTCTACGATAAACTGACAAGATTTAGTCAGTAAATTAGTAGATGCGGTAAATGTTTCTCTTCTGTAACAAGACTTTTCCATAGCAATTCTCTTCCTTTCTCTTTTACTTGATGCCACAACTGGAAGGAGAATCTCTGGTAGTCCAGGTTATCACAGACCTGCCATAGCACTCAGGTCATGGGATCAAAGTGTGGAGACGACATAAAGACCCCTACGCTGCAGCGATGGGCTTCCATCTGCTGGTGGAGGTAAAGTCATGCTGTGGTACAGAAAATCAGGCTGGTTGTCGATGAAGGAAATCTGAACCCAGAGAGACTCAAACTCTAGAAACCATCTCCAAAGAAAACCTTCAGAGACCATCTCAAAACTATATCAAGAGACTACCTCTAGAAACCACTCGCAGAAACCTCCTGTTGGAGGAATTCTATCTAGAATAATGTTCCCTAAATAAGAACAAACCCAGCAGTTGGTACGAAAATATGAAATACAAAAGACCAGATTATACTATCAAGGAGTTTTGACACTAAACTAATAATGATGCAAAGTTCAAAACTAACAATATCCATTCTTACAATTGTCTTGATGTTGGTTTGTGTGATGGCAGCCTGAGCAGCCACACACACACACCATCCAATGGTCGGGTAATCCTTTTTCTTTTTGTTCCTGTCTTAAGTTAA
>JBAMHX010000027.1:1821722-1832104 GCA_037177515.1 Pseudomugil tenellus | reverse complement strand
ATTGTCTAGTGTTTTACGCATTAAAGCTGTGATTCTCTCAACAAATTCATCAACCTGTGTTGGATGAGAGCTCGAATATTAACATGTGAGCCGGGTGAAGTGCCCGAGATGACCTGTTCTTATAAAAGGATGCTGTGCAAATAAAACTGAATTGAATCAACTCATGAGTAAGTGAAGCTGCTGAGGGGAACATGATTAATGTTGTCCAGTGTTAGCAGTGTAGAAAGCGCGTTTATGATATTTAAAGGAAAAAATTCTGAAGCCAGTGACCTCAAAACACCTAATCAGATCATCTCAGCCTGTGTACATCTGATTAACAGCAGGGTGCCATTTAACCCAGAGAGGCTTGAATTTTTATTTCATTAAAAACCTTGTGCTGTGTGGAGATGCAGTTTTGAATTTAAAATGTGTAGTAAGGAAACATGTGCGCTGAGTTGCCGAATGCAGATTTCATTTCCATCCTAAAACTTAGTTTTGGGTATCTCAGCTCGTCTGCAGATGAGAGGTGTGCAGCTCATTCAATCAGACGAGCTCTACAAGAATGCTTAGCTTGTTACTGTGGCAACTAGCTTCTTTTCCCATTCACATACTCTGCAATATTTTAAAGAGCAAACACCACTTTCATTTCCTCGAATCACCTGTATTGATAACCTTCCTTCCACGTTACAGAAGCATGAATTCACATTTTATCCACGTTGCTCATTTATCTTCAAAATCACAACAAGCACCGCCTCATGTGGAGATGCATCTACTGGAAATAACTGGGTTCTACTGGGCTCAAATATTCTTTTTCTTGTAAATCAGTAGCAGGAATGAAGCTTCAAGGTCAACAGCAGAAATTGAATCCAAGTAAAGATGTATTCACAGCTTTCATTTCTTTTCTTATTGACCACTGTAGCTTCTCTCACATGATGCAATGCATAATGAATCACTGTCAGACTGCATCTGGACAGTATATGGTTAAAGGATGCAAACAAATGATCAGCCGACCTGTTCCTGCTACAGAACTGTAGGGCTGGGCGATATGGGTTAAAAGTAAAATCTCCGATTTTTTCAAACCAAATCCGATTTCCAATTTTACATCGATTTTTTTTCCCCATCCTTTAAAAAAAATACAAACGACAACAACTATTTTTTTTTTCAAAAAGGCTTTTTACTTTAATGGCTTTCCATCGTACCCGTCTCGTCTTAGGGGACAGAGTGAAAATTATTTCATGGTGGGGTTTCTAGGTGGTTGCTGCTTTGAGCATGTCGTAAACTGCACAATTTTTCCCACTTTGCTGTGTGTCTCTGTTTCAGGTGTTGAAATAAATTTGTTGTGCTTCCACCTTTGGTTGCAACAGCCAATAGATTTTGCAATGAGGCAAAATTGCTCCAAATCCTTGTTTGCAAAACCAAACCAGTTCCAAATACTAAAGAACTGGCAATTTTTGGGAACAAGCTCTTCTTTGCTGCCATGTTGATGTGTTTATGCGGATTTGTGGGAAATCAGCAGGAGTACGCTGATGTTACTATGATGTAAGAAGACCCAAAAGGTGCTGGGGAGGCAAAAAAAAAAAATCTTCATTTTCAGAAAAATAAATCTTCATAAACAAAAAAATTTGAATTAATCGATTAAATCGATCAGTTTCCCAGCCCTAAGTTTAAACCAGTAAATCCAGCACAGACCCCAGCAGCGATGTACGTGTACAGAGAATCAGCTCAGAGCACAGCTATGACTCAGACCTGCAAAGTAGCTTCACTTGTTTGCAGGAGAGTCTATCGAGTGGTGAAATCCAGAACGCTAAAGCAGAGAGTCCCCAGAGGTGCAGCTGCTAAAACCAGGAGGAAGTGTGAGGACACGGAAACCCTACAGAACCCTACAGGCTGTTGCTCTCAGACACCAGCCCTCCAAGCTCAATCTATGACTATGACTCGTCATAGATGATTTGTTTTAAAACTGGGAATATTTGCTGGTTGGTAAGTTCTCCATAAACAAAACATGAAATTTTTCATTTCTTCCTTTAACAGACCAATGAATTTCATGATTGCTTCTAACAAGCTTCATTACATTTAAACCACTTTAAATTGATGCAGCAACCCACACTTTACTTTTCTGGTAATATGGGAATCATGGATGCTGATTGTTTACGCTCTTCTGTATTTAGTCCTGCAGGAAACAAAATTTCACCTTCTGTGGTTATTTAACTGGGTTAAAAATATGGAAATACATTTTTATTTTGGCTAAAAGCTGAGAAACCAACAGATGTAACTTCAGTGAAACCACATTTGGGGGACGGTGCCACCCATGTGCCACCTATTTGCGTCCGTCCTTGATGTGACTAGTTCGCAACAACAGGCTGCTTCATAAAGTAGAAGCAGGAGACAAAATTTATTTTGTATTCTTGTCACTGTCTGTCTCAAAACCTCACAGAAAAAAGAGTTAAGCTGGTCCAGAACTGGTTCCATCTCACTAACCAGTTAATATTCTAAGTTAAATGTTTCTGTCCCTGGGAGCCAAACTGCAAACTGATTAATATTCACTTTGAGAGAGCAGACATCCAGAAAGCAATTTACAATATGAGATAAGACTTTTTCAAAGTACAGAGCTACTGCTACTTCCTCATGGTGGAATCCCTGCAGGCAGACAGCTGACCTTTACTAACAATGTTTCTAATTCACTCCCGACACACAAACAGGAAAGAGGCTTTTAATCTAAAAGCAATGCGTTTAACATTCAGCTTCACCGAGCTGTGAGACGTTCACATTTAATTAGTTTAGCAACCACTTATGTCAATATGCAGGAAACAAGTTGTCAGGTACATCATTATCATGGCTGCAAGTCACGCATGCACAAATCCTAAAATCTACATTTTATATTTAGATCAGGAGTGGGGAATTCTGGTCCTCGACTGGCCGGAATCCTACAGGTTTGCATGCATCCCGGGTCCAGCACACCTAACTCAAATCAAATGGATTCAACAACTTATCAAGATCTGTACAGTGATTCGTTCATTTGAATCTGGTGTGTTTGAACTGGGAGACATGAAAAACTCAGGACGAGGACTCTTTAGATTTAGATTCTTCCTGTTTTTTGTTCATTAGATCTAAAAAGTGTTACAACTACATGATCTCTGCATTGTAGTGAAAGCAACAAATTTATACTATGAATGTTGGAAGAGCAGCTCTTTATGTTCATTCTCCATAACTACCTGACTTCTTTTTACAGAATAAAAGCCTGGAAGACAAATCATTTCTAGACTAAACACGTTACTAAGTCAGGACCAAGTGTTTTAAATTATGGACCATGTTTTACTAAGTCGGGACCAAATGTTGCTACATTTTTCTAACTAACGACCACGTGTTACAAATGTATGACCAAGGGTTTCTAAGTAAGAACCGACTTTACTAAGTCAGTTCCACGTGTTGCTAAGTGAGGACCATGTTTTATCACGTCAGAACCGAGTTACCAAGTCAGAAATATGTGTTTCTATCCAACATAAATATTCATTTATTTGTACTTGGTGTAATATTAAATTAAATATTAATTATTTAAATTTGCATAAACCTAAATATCTAATGTTTGGTCACAATGAAATAACAGACTTTATTTATGTAAATGTTTTATTTATAAACATTAATACAGATTAATCTAAAAATAAATACATTTTTTCAATTCAAATACATATTTGTTTGAATAAATCAAATATTTCTATTCATTTAAATCATCTTAATAAAATGAATTCAACTTGACCCCCCCCCCCACCCCCCCCCTTCTCATGTTGCTGCAGGTTTGTGACTGATGGTGTATTCTTACATGGCTGCTGTTATGTGTCTGTGCTTCACAACATGAGATTTATGTGAGAAGCCAAATATCCATCTGGAAGTTTCATGTTTCCCAAAATTTTATGGTTCATGTTTTGAACTCAATCAGCTTAGACTTGCCGACAGGAGACGTCTGAAAAAGCCTGACGGTGCAGCTGCAATGCCGGACGTGAGGTCCACTCTCACAGGATTTGAACCAAACAGAAAAACAAACTGGAGAAAGTTTTCAGCCTGTCAACAAGTGGCTGCGAACTGGTGCATGTGCCTCCCACAGCCAAGACAACCACCAGTCTGGACCACAGTGATTTTCCTCTTTCCACGCGACAGTGAAGGTTACATGACATCTCAGTTCTGCAGTGTGGCCACAACATCAACCGTCCAGCGGTGATAAGTCTTATCTGGAGGATGTTCACTACTCTGTGGCTCTGAACATCCTCCCAGTACGACGCCTGCGGCACACAGGAAATGCAGATGTGAGCAGACAGGGGCATTCGATCTACTGGGAGTCACATGTTACGGCTGGCATAAACACTCAACATTATATAATCCTCCATGAACATGCTCTGTTACTAATTCATGGACTGCTACTCAGTGATCCTATCCAGGACATAATGAGCAGGGCAGGAGTTCATCTTTAGCCAGATTAGACAGGAGTTCAGTGCAGCTGCCTTTAAAGGAGTCCTTGCATGCTTCCCTTGGGTGAATATGAGAATCAGAACTGGAGTCTGGAGCCACAGCCGTTCTGTCTGAGACCAAACCAGGATGTAAAACTGAGGCGTATTCAGGGTCAACTAGCTGGGATGTCTAGTCCTGGAGCACAAATGATAAAATACTTTCTAACTCTTACAGTACGGCCGTTAATTTTCCAGGCTTGTAGTTTATCTTGCTTTGATCAGAAATGCAGGATTTCCTGAAAAAACATTTTTCTGTCAGGTTTTTCTGCCTCTGATGAAACAAACTGCTTTAAATGTTACAGCTACCAAAAGTGTTGAATGTTACTGCTGTGATGAAAAGATTGATTAATCGATTCTGAATCGATTCTCGTATCAATTCCTAACGATCAAGTCGAAATATCGATTTTCATTTCCCTTACTGAACTTTGACCTTTTACAGGCATTCGTGTGACAACACACTACATAGATTAAGACATAAATCTCCTCATATGTACAAACAGAAGCCATCTTTCATTTCTGACATTTCATTAATTTTTTTGTTGCATAATACTATTATTAATATGTTTCATAACTATATATACATATAATTGAACAAAAAAAAACAAGATTTTTAGTAACAAAATCCATATCTGATCAGAACAGATCAGATCGTGAAAATCTCGAATCTTCTGAATCTTGAGAATCAGAATTGAATTGATTCTTGAAATCTGAATCAATACCCAGCCCTATTGAATGTCTGTAAAACGTGGATAAAAACAGAACGCAATAATTTTTCAAATTTCCTTCCATCCATTTTCTTTCTATTTATCCAAGTCAGGTTTGCAAGGCACCTGCATAAGCAGGGACGCCCCTCATTTCCACACCCCAGTCACATCTTTAAGCTCATCAGGGCATTCCCAGGCCAGCTGAGAAAGGTAGTCTCTCCAACATATCCTGGGACTTCCCTGGGTCTCCTCCCAGTGGGACATGTTGTCCAGAATGCATCCTAACCTACTTAGTTCATCGTATCGGATCTATAGTAAAATAATATAAATTATATTTAATGAAAACTACATATTTAATGAAACATATTTAATGAAAACTACATGATCAAAATCATGTCTGTTTTTAATGCAAAAGGTCACAATCATTCATTGTCGTACATATACAGATATTTCTCCTAATTCTCTGAATTAGTAGATGATATCATGCACCGGGTGTCCTCGGGGACAGCTGTCCTGGAGGTTGTGAATGTTTCGAGTCAGATGAATGAATCAACATGCTGTTAGAGAGAGATGTTTGATGTGAATCATGCATGTTTTAAACCCAGTTTGTCTCAGAAGACTGAAGCTCTGACCATTTTTCCATCTGAGAGACTCCACCTCTCTGAAATGCTTCTTTTATACCCAGTTTTGGTACTGACCTATTCCCAGTTAAACCAGTAAAAGCTTCTCCATGTCTTGCTGAATTAGATTCATGATTTTCTGTCTATAATTTCTGTCATCTAACATGTTGTTCTTCTACTGGGAAGAAAAGATGACCTGATGAGATTCTGGTTTCTTTACATTTCATACAGATCACAACATTGTTTTTGGATTTTGCTTTTCTACATCATGATCCCATGTTGGAAGTCTTTCCAGGGCTTTCGGACAGGCGGGAATTAGATCTGGAGAAGTGCAAGAGGTGTGTAGAAACCCCTGAGGAGGAATAGAGAACACATTTTCCCTGGATCTGCTCCATCTCTGCTATGCAAGATTGATTTTGTTGCCCCCTCTGGTTCATATGTGTCTTTGCATCTGCATCATCAACTGGCACAGACACAAGCTGAACAAACAGACCTTAAGCTTAAGTTTCTATGACTGAAGTTGAAGAAGAAATGAAGACAGAGGAGCCTTGTGTTCTCCGGCCTGTTTTTCCACTTCAGTGTGTGCTTAATTGAATTAGGTCTGCTTGTAGAGACACAACATTTCCCTGTAGAGGCACAAACAGCATGCCTACAGCTCTCTCCAAGCTGCTCGCATAATGAATATATGATGTTAAAGGTCATATGACACGATTAGTCCTATAGAACTAAATATGTGTGCCTAAATGGATTTTCCAGTCCGGAGTGCATCAGACATCCAGCACTGTACCGAGCTGCAGGAAATTCCCCGCTGCCTCCCTCTATTGAATTAGCATTTGTCCCTTTTATAATCCAGACTGGGAGATAAAAAAAAAAAGTGGCATTTTGCTGGTTTCAGGATCAGATAGGAACATCTGACAAACATCTGAGTTTCATCCGGTACTGCTCAACCTATTCATCACCTGGAACCGAACGGTGATGCTGCTGGTTTTAATGAAAATAAATAAATAAAATTAAATAAACAACAGGTTGGGACATGTTGCTCACCAATGAGTCGACTCTAACATCTGGCTGCACATCTATAATCCAATCAAAGTCCAGAATCTCATTAAAACCATTTATATCACCAAACCAAGATTCACCAAACGAGAAGTATAAGAAGCAAAGTTTTGTTTTTTTTTTCACCAGCTAGAAATACATATATTGGAAAACTTAATTCCCCATCCTCCGAGTGCAGTTTCCTTCCAAAATAAATGTTTTCCGCCCGGTTACATGGACGTGATTGGACAAAAACATGTGGCAGTCATTCTGCATCACAGATATCTCCTCTCCAAAGCCTTGATAACTGGTGAGAAGAATGTAACCATGGAGACATCAGAGTAATTCAACTAGATCACAGATTGTCAATAAGGATCAATATTGGAAATCGACTGATAGAAGATTTAACCCTCCAAGTTCAAATTTACTGAAGGTATTTACTGATTTTCCATATTTCTATCCAGATCTTTAATGCAGGGGTTTCCTCTACTTTTTATCCAATTCTGGAAAAAACAGCCTCAGATAAAATGAGTTTAAACACAGTTCAGCCTGATTTCACAAATGGTTTCTATGATTTCTTATGAACAATAATGCAGGCATTTGTAGATATCTCTCCAGAATTCTGAACCAATCAGTGTTTAGGTCACTGGAGCAGGTCTGTTTTTAAAGCAACAACAAAATGTCAGAGAAAATGTTTAATATCTTTATTAAATTTTATGATGATGTAACTGGTACACTGGAAAGACTTTTGTTTGTTAGTAACAAAGCTGTGTTTTTACATCATCAGATGATTTTGAATGAAACTACTGACTCTTGGATGGATTCATTTACAAGACTAAAAAGCTTATTTTTCTCATAGTACACACACACACACACACACACACACACACATCTATATAGGTGTGTGTGTGTGTGTATAAGTTTGTTAAATTACGATTTTTTGCAAGGATGAACTAGTAATTATTATGTTATTAAATGATTTGTGGTAGGAAAGCATAATAATGTGAGTTTATTTAACATTTTTAGCCAAACATTCAGTCAATTACAGCTTTTGTGTGATTTTGTGTCATTGGTACCATCAGCAGCCAATAGGAAGAGGAGGAAAGTTAAAAAATATCCCAGAAGAGCCTAAAACAGGAAGAATAATATAAAATCCAAACGTAGCATTGTGTGTCTTGCTGATTGTTACTGTAAAACTATTCAGTTCTTTATTTAATTGCTTATTGTGGTTCTGTAATCAATTGTTTATTAGTCAGAGTTTTTTTAAAGAAACAACTGAAACTTAAATAAAGAAATTACTTACATGTACACAAACATGGTGCCTAAACGAGGCTGAAATAAAAACTCAGTGAAAAGGAATTTAAAAACAATTTAGGAGTCAAAGCAGCTGAATTTTTAAAAGGAGCTAAAAGTTTCCAACAGTCCGCGACACCTCATTTTTCTACCCTCACTTCATGACATCAACATGATATGTATCCTAATATATGTTAGCCGATTGGTCAGTTTCACTCCAAAAAAAATCAAACAATCAAAGCAGACCGTTTTCTTAAAGAGTCACGAGCAAGAAAATGGAGAGTTTATTGTAAAGTTTTGTTTTTTTAAAACTATGATGCAGAGAAAATGACTACAGCACATTCTCTAGTTGACACGATCCGCATGCAAGACCCTAATCTGGGTTTTAAACCTCTTCCTGCAAAGTTTGAGATTTTTCTGCTCCAGTGCACCTGGTTTAATGAATTGGATCTGCACGCACATGGCTCAGAGTGGATTCAACCTCCCTGAACTTTCAGAAGTGACCAACACTTTCCGTCTTCTCCATACTCATCAGTCCCATTTTTAATCTGCAGAAACTGCCAAACATCCTCGTGCTGATCTGCAACGAGGATGTTTGGCTGCTTTCACACAAAAACACCATCATCTGACCACTTTGAAAAGGCCTCGTGCAGAGGGAGGCCATCTTCAAGGGATGAGGAGGACTACAGTGTGATTAAATTCCCTGTGTGAAGTGGGATGAGGTAAATGAAAAATGTGTTTATGCTCTTTGAACCAGACATGTGGGCTTCCATCTCGCTGCTGCAGTGTTCACACCTCTGAATGCTGATGCAGGTATCCAACATGTTCAAAGGCAGCACAGAAAACATGTTTATCTGTATTTGAAGGAGTGGCTGGAAGCACATGTCCTGTTAGCTTCTTATCTGTTACACCACATGGCCGAGACAGACACAGAGACAAGTCTTTCAAAGCATCATGAAAGAGGACAGAAAACATGTAGTTATAACTGTGTGACCCAGAAAGATTCAAATATGACCCTACAGGTTCTGGTTTACAGCCTTTTCTCCGCTCTGAAAAGTACAAAAATATTTCTTTTTTATTAGAAAAAAAGGCTCATTTGTTGACATTTGTTGTGTTTTAGATGTGATGGCTCAGAAGAGGAGCTGCGTGAGACAAGACGGTTAGGTGACCTGCAGCAGCTTATGGGGAGAAAAGTCAAATAGAAAAGAGTTTTTTGTCTGAGAAGCTTTTATAACCATAATATAGTTTTCATTAAACTACAGAAAGCAGATCTGAAACATTTGACTCCTGAATAAAGTCCTGAAGCTGCAGAAATATTTTATCTAAGCAATTTCAGCTCAGTTTCCCTGCAGGCTCCTGGAAGCCTTAAGAAGCTGTAATCTCCCTAAACACACCAAACAGCCATTTAGCGCACATGATGCTCCCGCCCTATCCGCTCCTTAGTTCTGCCGCACATCCTCATCAAGTTTGCACTTTTTTTTATCTGAAGCCAAACCCTGAACCAACTCCAGCTGGAAACTTTCAGGCGCACCTGAGAGGCAGGTCAAAAAGCAGAAATCCCTCTTACCTCCAGCTTCTCCAAAGCGTTTGTAGATCCGCCTCCTTTTCCGTGTCCTGCTGCTGTGCCTTCACGCGCAGCGCCTTTTTCTCACATATAAAACCGTAAAGCAGCACCAGGAGAGCAGAAGGTCCGGGATCAGTCCGCGTGCAGAGGGCGAAGCTCGTCAAACAGCTTCTACTGCGTTGCCGCCAGCGCGCGGAGAACATTCAGCCCCGTCAGCTGATCGCTTGAGTTCACCCCCCACATCCTCCTCCTCCTCCCATATGTAAAGAGCTTTTCTTCCACCTGATCCCACGTCATCCGCCAAGCACCAGCTGGAGCTCGTGCCCTCCATCCAGGACCAGAACCCAGACCAAAGCCAGACTGGACCAGATAAACCAGACGGGACTACATTATCAGAATGATCAGGTTCAGAACTCTAAACAAACGGAAGATTTCTGCTCTAAATAATGAATTAAAAAGTACACAGAAGCATATTATTGATTTTTTATTTTTATTTTTTTATCTATTTATTTATTTTGGATGAATGAAATAAGACTGAAATGGTCTTAAAGCTGCAGAAAAATATAATTATCAAAAACTTTGTTTCTGTTTATTTCTAACTTCACCAAAAAAACTGTTATGTTTTTATTTTCTTAGAATAAAGCATCTATTTCTGCTCATATGCAGTGGCGGTGTTATTTATTTATTT
>JBAMHX010000027.1:1803759-1813955 GCA_037177515.1 Pseudomugil tenellus | reverse complement strand
ACAGTATCCAGGCGCCTGTAAATGTTTAGAAACATGACTCTGTATGAGGCCTTCAGCAGCAGAGTCACATATTCAAAAGAAGTAAAACTTTGAAAACATATCTGCTTACACTGAAATAATTCATTATATAAGACTGCATTCCCCCCCCCACCACCGCAGATGTTTTGTGGCCCCGCTCTAGGACTAGAACTAAGGTTATGGTTGTAGAGTCCATTAGGACCCCAAATGATTAGTTTAGAGGGGGCTGTAGAATAAGAAGAGAGGTGTAATTGATGCTCTTTATGTTTCTGAAAGTAATATGCGGCTTAGGTTTGATGAGAGGAGAAGTAATGGAGACCTTTAGGTTGACTGCCAGGTAATCAGAAACACCGACATCATACACTTTAAGCCCGGAGACTTGGTGATGATAAGGTCCAGTGTGTGGCCCCTGGTGTGTGTAGGAGCATCAAAAGGTCAGAGGCTAACCAGCAGGTGGGAGAGTCCATGTGTATCCTGAAATCACCAACAAGTAGCAGTGGTCTGATTGGTGAGCAGGTCATGATGCCAACCAGAGTGACGGGACAGAGTCATGGTTACCATAATTAGACTACACAAAGCGGCAGATCCATTCATTTTTCTGTTTTCATTAAGAACTCGGAGCTGCTGCGTTGACGTGTCTGTCAACAACAACATGATGCATGAAGGGGTGCCGGTTCTAGGCAAGGCTAATTTATTTGTAAAGCACACTTTAGCCCGGGGTGATTCAAAGTTCTTTACAGGACATTAAAACATTAAAACAGAATCCAGGAGAGCAGGTATGAAGGAGAGCTAGTTAGATTGATCCACAAATAAAAGAATGAGAAAATACATATAACTGAGAACATCTTTTCTGAGAATCAGAATTTCAGTCCAGGTGAGTGTTACAGGTATGCCTCAACCTCAGTCACATAACCTGGGTTTGTTCTTGTCAGACATCTGCATGTTAACACATTTACTGGAATTTTATCTGGACAACACAATAATTAGTTATATTTTTCTTTATCTGGTGTTGTGAAAATAAGCTCCCTGTGTTTTGTCTTATTATATCATATTTTCTGTGTTCTGGTCAGTTTGCAGACAGACGCCTCCTCTACAGCTCTGCTTTGTGTGATGGGATGTTCTGTATGTAGACTGGTTATGACATGAATTTTCACACCGCAGCTAATGATGTAGAATGTAATTTCTTCTGATTAATGAAGTCTTCGTTGAAGCAGAGGAATGCTCCACACCCTGCGTTCATGTCCCTGAGGGAATACAGTAGATATGTAAATCCAGAGGACACAAATCTCTCCTTCTGTTGTGAATATGTCTGCATCTGATGACACAATTGTGGTTGATGGAGTGAGAAACGAGCAGACGGATGTGTCAGGTTTATTTAACAGGAGGCAGTGAGAACAAGGCCAGTAAAAGTCATCTTCTTCAGTTGTCAACTTTGACATGAAGAAAGCATGTTGTACAACAGCTGCTGCAGGTCAGGTGGTCTGAAAAGAAGCTGATTAAACAAAAGTAAACCGCCCTGAGCATTTATTCTAAAAACTCCAATCAGGATAATCTGAAAGTCCATTCTGATAGAAAGAACAATATGTTTTCATATTAAACTATGTTTCCATGTAAAGATGGATTTAAATTGTCACTCCCTCCATGTTTTCTGTGTTCCCACCTTTGGTTGTTGTTATTCTGGTCTAACAATGACCTCTGCTGGTCACAAATGCTCAGGTTAGAATTAATTTGTTACTTAAGAATGAACTTTTTTAAAACTCATCTATATATATATATGTGTACAAAAAAACTATGATATTTGAAAGAAAATACATTTATTCCCTTTACTTTTAAGTTTTTAGTCAAAGAAAAAAGAAGAAGAAGAAGAAGAAAAAAAGCATCCTTCAAAAGTTTGAAGTGCAATCTGATCTGGATAGTCTGGGATACTCGGTTCAAACTGGGTGGGAGATCTGCAAAATGAGTCACCTTCCTTTGATTTTACTTTGTTTTCTTTCTGAACTTTACTGAAGCAATTCTTCAAATGAACTGAGTCATCTGTAGCTATTACAACGAGGGTGACGTAAGAATTAAGACAGAAACCAGTGTTGGACGGCATGACGCTTCAGAACCATAGGCCACAACAGCATTTAAAGACTCTCATTCTTTATCACTCTTCATCAGTGTCCATAAAAGACTTCCTCAGCATTGTAGGAAGTTTTGGAGAGGCGTGATGTGTCCATCATGGTGATGTCTCTGTGGTTTTTCAAGCAGAACCATGTGAGCCGTCTTTCTGCATCGGTTCCAGTAGAAAACGTTGCAGCATCATTAGGACAATCAGACAACAGGCAGGAAATCCTGAACTTAGCAGGAATGGACGTGGATTCCTCTAGAAAAGTAAAACATCAGCTCATTTTTATAATGCTACTGGGTTGCCATGGAAACCTGACTCCATCAGTCTTCCAAGATTTGTTGCATGAGATCTTATATTTATTCATATTTTCTAAAACAAACAAAAAACAAAGAAAACTTGGTAAGGTTTGAGTCTTACAGCAGAGATATTGTCTTCTTTATGAGCTACAAAGCTGAAGTAATTTTGAAGTTACAGACATCTTCCAGGCGGGGGCAGCACAGATCTGCTGGCTGGAAGAATTCAGAGATGCAGCTTCTGGACCAGAGTCTGCATCTTTTCAACACACAACAACATTTTCTCCACAAGACTTTCAGAAGCAACAGTCAACAATTGTCTGATGATGATTATCTGATTACAGTATGAACACAGAACAAACTTCTCTAATTTGTTTGAACCTGCATCTCTAAAAGAGAAATGGATCTGGATTACTACTTGCTGGATTTCTATTGAAAACACAAAAGAAAAAAGATAAACAAATGTAGAGAAAGACACATTTGTATCAACATTCTTCACCAGATGCAGGAAACAAGACATCAAGCAGTTTATCTGCAATTCTGACAAAGAGGACAATTTACTTCAATGATTAATAATTATTTATGAGATTTTTGTCATATAAACATCACAAATCTGACTGCTGATGGCAAATCCACCACAAAGGAGGGCCAAATCAGACCCAATGGAGGGCCCAATCCGAACTACAGAAGGCCACATTGAGCCCAAAAGAGAGGCCAATGGAGGGTACAACCTGATGCAACAGACGCCCCCAATGTGACCAAATCTGACCCAATAGAGGGCCCAGTTTGGTTCAAAGAATATCCCAATCTGGCCCTAACAAAAACCCAATATGGAATAAGGTGGTTCTAATCAAGCCCCCTGGATAAATCTGAAAATAATATTTTATCCTAATAAAAGTAATGTTTACCTCCACAATCTTTTCAGTTTTTAACAAAGCATTGGGCAGATTTGAGCCCAGTTTTAGTTTCTGCATCTCCTTCCATGTTTTCTCACCCGTCTTAAACAGATTAACATCTTTTCCACAACCACGAGATGTGTCTTTATCTTTCCACATGTTTGTTTAGAGATGAGATCCTGTTTCCTGCATAGTTTGCTTCTGCTAAAAAAATCTTCTTCCTGAAGGAATTATCCAATGGGAAGCTATGTTTTGTTAGCTCAGCTGGTGGGGACTTTTGTTATGTGTTTTGGACTGAACATTTGCGCATGCGTGGTGTTTTTTACGTACCAGTCAGCTCGTCTCCTCTAAATCTTGAATTTTATCTTGTTTTGCATCCTTTTAAAGTGCAGTCTTTGTAACACCAACTAGTCTAGATTAATTTTAACAGAGAAGTAAGAACTTTTATTTGTTCAAACACTCAGTTACTTGTATTTTCCGAAAACTCATACAGTGACAGCGTGGGAAAATCTGATCAGCAGATTCCGACCAGGCCTACCTGTTGTTAGCCAGCTGCAAACATTAGCGGAGTGCTCAAATGGCTAGGTGAGCTGTTTACGTCTGGCCGAAAAAGTAGCTGAACTGGAGGCGCGGATATCTAGCCTGCACCCTTATAGTCAGAGATTCTCAGCCGGAGTCCCAGGCACCAGATGTAGCCGCTTCCAGTCGTACAGCGGTAAATATCAGCGCAGCAGCCCCCGGCCAGGCTAAAAATGCCCACGGCCATACTGCTGCTGAAGGCATCTCACAGCAGGTTCCACGAGATCCATGGATCCAACTTGGAGCTAAACACAAGGTCCCGGTTAGCGTCACACCATTCCAATAGGAGCCATGTTCTCTCGTTGATCCGCAGCGTGCGGGAAGGAGTCCTCACTTCACTACATCTTCATCTAATGGCTTCAACAACAGATTTGATGTACTGAGTTTGGAGGAATTCCCTCTCTTGGACCATGAGTCTCGGCCCAGCAGCACACCGCCACCACAGGTTTTTCCTTCTCATCCGGCTCCTGGCAATCTGGCCGGCAGCCACGTCTGCAGAAAGACACGCAGATCTGAGCCGTTTTTCACAGCTCTTAATTCCAGGAATATGAAGGATTCAATTCAACATCTAAACCCATGGGCGGCTGTAGCTCAGGTGGAAGAGCAGTCGTCTTTCAACCGGAAAGTTGTGAGATTGATTCCAGGCTTCGCCTGACTACATGTCGAAGTGTCCCTGTCCCCTAAGCTGCCCCCCGATGTGCCTATCGGGGTATGAGTGTGTGTGTGTGAATGGGTGAATGTGAACTATGTAGTGTAAAGCGCTTTGAGCGGTCAACATGACTGGAAAAGCGCTATATAAGTACAAGGCCATTTACCATTTACCATGAAACAAAGATGGCCATCGCTGTTGACATGAGGAACTCATGTTTGCCTGAGTTTTCAATGAGGAGGAACTCTAAGTCAGAGAATAATTCCAGACCCATGAGATTGGCTCCTATATTTGGAAGGAGAAAGTTGTACGAGCTCTGGTCCCATAATGAACAAAGAAGGCAACTGTCCTAGCCATCCTGATCTTAGAGCTGCCACAGCCATATAAATCCACTGCATATAGCTCTACTGTGCAACATTTAAATGTATTGAATGGATGGGTGTTGGCGCTCGCAAACTCCTGGAGAATGATGTCTCAGAGCTGGAAAGGGCTGAACGACAATGAGCTTTTAAGTCATTAATTATTATGTTGAGTGTATTGCATCTGTTTTATCATATTTGAGACTTGATTTTTGCCGAATGACAATGACAATGTCACATTTATTTCGATTTGTCATACTGAAAATGCAATTTGTTTTATCAAAGGTCTTATTTTGACATTTTGTCTACTTGAAATGTTTGATCTGATGTTGACAAGATTTACTGACCCGTGTTCTGCATTGTGAGAAGTTACAATAAATACTGATGGAATTTTTTATATTCCTGCTATCTGTCTTTCCTATGTATGAATAGATGACACTTTTGTGAGACATTATGCATTGCCAACTTTTAAATCTAATTTGTAAAGGCTTTGTAAGACATAGGTAGTGCACACGTCAGATGAGTTCCCAACATATACATAAAAAATTAGTTGTAAGTACTTTGTATCTTCCTGCAGTAATGAATTCCTACTTTATTAACTGCTAAAAGGATGTTGATTAAAAAATAAATGTGTAATTTTTAATAGTATATTTACTAACAAATGTATTAACCTTTAGTATATGCCTTAACACTGTAAGCACAAATAATGTCATAACTGGTTTGTAAAATATGCAATACCACATTTTGAAAATATAAATCTGTTTTTAAATGTCTGAAAACACAGTAACTGACATTGTAGATCGGCTTTTTGATAAAGAGTACAACATTTTATAAATGTGTCTATAAAGTATCTTCTAATGAATATTAATGTCAGAAATGTTATCTATAAATGATTAATCCAGGGTTTATGAACTCATAATCAGTTATCTTATAAATGATGCATAAAACATGCAGAGCTGTAGTTATACACCACATTCTAATGAATTTTGCTGTCATAAAAAGTGTTTTTTTTTTATGTCTGAGCCTTCAAAAGAAACAACTTTCTATTTGGACCCATTTGGCAGCTCCGTTTCACCGCTACAATTATTTTTACAGTTTATTGTGAGCCGTTCCCACACATTCAACCATTTTTCAGCTTCTAATCTTTATGATGTTTATTTAATTTTGGCGACAGATGTTGCATTGTTGAGAGATTGCAATGTTGCCAGCTTCTTTATGTTGGTTCCTCGAAAAGCCCTTTCAAAAGAAGGATAAGGAGAGAGGCCCCTGTTTAACAGGAACACAGTGGCGGTCCACCAAAACAGGACCTTCTGGTCTGGGGAGAAAAACTGCAGCAGCAGCTCACTTAGTGATCATGTATTGTGAAATGGGTCGAGCATGATGTCACAGTCGCTATGCAACTGATTTAATGTAATCCCTTTCTCCAGATTAGGAGAGAAAGTCAGCGGGGGCCTTTTGTCTAAATTACATGCACTCCCCGTGTTTCTTTAACCTTCAGACTCAATAGCAGGTTTCATCATGAAACATATGCTGATGATCTCCATCTCTGGCTGACGTTTGACCTCCGCTGCTGCAGCCAAAGAAAATCCAGAGTGAACTGGTGAGAGGAGAGGGTGCAGCAGAGATGGGGGGGTGGGGGGGTAGATGATTCAGTTCTAAGGGTTATTGAACAGAGGACTCCACAATGCCTCCATCAAAGCAGGAGCTGCAGGTGCATTATTATTTATTAGTAAGGAAGGCTGAGAAGCTGTCTCAGGACAACATGACGTGTAGACCACAACAGAAACTAAAACCAGCAGAGCAAAGATAGAGTTTAATCTAACATATATCCTAAAGCAGCCAAACACTGCACATGGCTCACACAAATCCTCAGTTATGATAATAACACTGCAAACAGCTGCTCATAATAATACTCTGAGATTTTACCAGGATGACGTTGTAAAATATTATCAGTCTTTATTTAAGCATCTCCTGCAGAATCCTCATGTTGACATGAGGCACAACTTATCACTGGAAACCTGAAGAGCTGCGTGCTACATTTTCATCATCACATCTTATTGGGTCACTTCATCAGAAGGTCTTACAGAGAACTCAAGGATATGCTTGTACTTCTAAGATTTAATCAAAATTGAAGCTAAAATGGTTTTTATTAGATAATTTTCATACTGTTTTATTTTTTATTTTTAAATTATATAGCATGCAGCTAAGTGGAGCTTTTAACCCCTGGAATTATTTAATTTGATTTTACAGATCATTCAAATCAGATAAATATGAACAATAGATATGAACAATATGAATGACAACATTTAAATAAGTCTCCCATAGATAAAATGTCGAATTAAAAATCCCATTCACAGACAGGACAAACCTGCCACTCTGTGGAACTTTTCTTAATAACATGCAGCGATTGGTGTCCAGGGAACTGTACAAAGCATACTGTACGAACAGCTCTACACACTGTTACTGTTCCCACATGCTCTGCATCATCAACATTGTACAGAATGTCCCCCCTGCACAGAATGTGTACTTTGGTGAGAGCTGACCCAAAGTTTGTCATATTGCATATGTGAGGTTTCAAAAGTTTTACCAAATAAATTAACGACTTGCCAGAAAAAATGGAATACTCTTTCAAATACTCTTCTGGATAAGACAGCATACAGACATATGTAGCCTCTCACTGTGAGAAAAGCCTTGTATTGTTTGTGCTTCAACTTCCACAGGATCAGAAGGACACGCCATGCTCAGTGATCTTTTTCAACATAAGCAGGTTATGTTGAGAGAGTATGTTGCTATGGTTACTTACATACCATGAAGGTTACCTCTGTTTTTTTAACCAAGACTTGAGGTTATCAACTAACTTAACTTACCCAGAAATGTCACATGGCCTCCTTTATGGAACAGGGCCTAGAAAGGAAAGTGAAAGTAAGCTCCCCTTTTAGACCATCTGCTACACCAACATAAAATGATTTCTCATGGTTAGGGTTAGTTAATTGAAGGCCCCAGCATAGACCGTGCACCATACACAAGACATAAAAGTTTTGTATGTCTTGTGAGTGGTTTTTGTGTTTTGATCAAGGCCGGCATCAGACAGGAATCAGAGGGGGCAATGCCCCTCATACAATCACCTTGTCGTCTCAAAATAAATCTGCGGAAAAAGGGATAAGCTTCATAAGCTCTCGCTCCCCTCCACAACGAGCTGTGTGCCAGCTGTACATGATCAATTATGGTCAGAAATAAAATTTGGCCCAGAAGACAAAATTTATAAAAACTGATCACTGTAATGTAGGAGACCGGGAACAGATGGAACAGTTAACAGGTTTATTAATGATGAGAGTTCGACTTCCTTAAGCCAGGTGGGGGTCAGAGCAGAGGAAGTGATCCGAGGGAAAACCAATAACAAGCGTCGGTCAGAACCAGTTAAAAGAACAGCATAGACTTTGTAAGAATGCTCAAGCTATTGTCCCATTTGAAAGGCTTCTTCAAATCCACCCTTCAAATGGATCATTTGCAGCTTCTTTCTCCCAGAATGCAGCAGTCATTGGTTGCCGAGGACTTTTTTTTTATGCATATATATACACATATATTTGTCCTACCAGAGAAGTTGAGATGACAGTAGCATTGCATCCCATGACAAAAAATTATTTAATTATTAATTTTATTTCATGCCTCTGCACAATTGTTTTTCACTGAAGTTAATGTCAGTTTGACAGGATGTGCTCATGTGGGCCCCCCACATGTTTTAATTTTGACACATCGGGAAATTAAAGTAAATTAATTCAAATAATTTGTGATATTTTCTGTCATTTTTCATATAATAGTTTCATGTTTTTTTGTAAAAGAATTGGATCAATGGATAAACAGCATATGCAATAGCTTGGCAACGGAGGACTGGAGCACTATGGGTAGTTCTAGGTAAGGTGACTCATTTCACTAACTGTAAGAGCACTTGGAACTGTGTAGACTCTGAATTGGGACACAGCTAGAGAGACACACAGCACGTCGGGAGCAGATAGCTGGCCTACCTCAGTCTGGTTCTGCCGAAGGTTTTGCCGTTTGGTTAAAGGGAGTTTTCCTTTCCACTATCATCTAATGCTTGCTCGGGATGGGAGATTGGATTGAAGTCAAGATTTTTTATTTTTTTTTTTGCTAGGCTATTTATTATTAATTGACTGAAATTGATGTGTTAAAGTAGACATTGTTGTGAAGTGGCACTATACAAATAAAGCTTAATTGAGTTTAGTTTATTTGATTGGATGGATGGCGTTATTTGATTATCAATTAATTTAGTTTAAATATAAATCTGATCAAAGACAATGTGAGGGATCACTTACTGATTAAGATAAAGGGACAACATGTTGAGTAGAGCTGGACTACAAGCTGTTGAAGAGAAACATATCGTATTTGATCAAATGTGTTGAAGCAGGGAAACATCTAAAACTTGCAAAACTGTGGCCTTGGAGAACCACAGTTGCCCAAACCTGATCTAGAAGGATGGTTTCCTCGGAACTAGTAAAGCGAGCTGCTTCAGTCCTGATGCAGATCAGGAAAAGATCTTCTAATTGAGGGTTTGACACCTTGTTATGATTTGTTTTTCTGTCCTGGTAAGATGGAGATCAAACATCCACACATCTTCTAACAGATAAATAGTTGGTGTGGCTAAACTAACATTCACAACTGGTTTGAGAGCAGTTTTTGGAACATCTAAAGCAGCATGTGGCCTTAGACAGTCTGTGTAAAAAGGTGAGGCAGAAAATAAACATGCACCGAAGATGTTGACAGCAATGTGACAGACAGATCGACACGAGTATAATTAGATCTTTATGAAAACGTCATCGACTCTCACCGTCAGCTAACAGCAGGAAATGTGTGTAGTATTGGACTCATTCTGTCACATCTCGTGTGTGTCGCTCCACCATTAAACTTCAATCTTGTTCAGTCTGAATAAAACATTTTCCCCACTCGCTTCCATCTGTCTGCTGGTGCTACGCTGGAAACTAAAACACACGACAGGTTTGACACAGCGATCTGGCCACAACATCATCTGTTTTTTATCTCAAAGAAAAGAAGCATCCATTTTTCGTTCATTCCTCATGTGATGGAAACATCTGATAAATGTTTCATAAGCAGTGCAGGACATTGCCTTGTTCAAACAAATTCCAACATTTTGGCCTGTTTATGAGTCCTTTTAACACATATTTAAGACACAATCAGAGTCAGATGGAATTATATAATGAGAGTAAAATTAAAGTACAGGTATATGATGGAAAAATAGTATACACAGAATATGCACAG
>JBAMHX010000027.1:1773849-1786736 GCA_037177515.1 Pseudomugil tenellus | reverse complement strand
AGTTAGGGATTCCAAAATAAAACATGACAAGCCAGAACAAGAAACCAGACATGACAGACAACACTCAACAGATTTGCCGAGACATGACAAATATTTTCTTGTTGATCCCAGATGAGACATTCATAACCTGTTTTTGATCATTCCGTAAACCATAAAATGAACAATATGAATAAAATCACATTGTAAGAAGTAGTAATTCAACATTTATTAATTTTTTTTAGAAATAAAATCAAATTTTATTTTTATCACCATTTTCAATAACTGGAAGGTACTCAAAGTGATTCAGTACTGAGCTGTATATTAGTACATAAAACGATACATGATGACTTTATGTATTTTTAAGTGTTAAAATATATTTAAGGAATAAAAATTAACCATATTCACTTATAGAAAAACCACATGTACTCTACATGTGCACGAATGTATAAATAGCTGGTGCAAACACATTTTACAACAATTCCACATGTGCTTCATGAAGAACATGAAAAATAAATGATTTACATGTGGGTTAGACTTGAGTTTAGCAGCGTGTCTCTCAATGTCAAATGAAAATATACCTTCTTGTAACATGAATGTTTAATGCACATTCAGATCCAAGTTTTAATGTCATTCTACAGAAGACATGTCAAACGTAAACTATTTTAATTTAATCTGTGATGATGATGATTATGATTATGATGATGGTGATATGTGCAGTCATCTAGGAAGCCAGAGTACCTAGAGAGAACCCACACTAACACGGGGAGAACATGCAAACTCCACACAGATAGGCCACCACCCAAGCCAGGTATCAAACCGGCAACCTGCTTGCTGTGAGGCTACAGTGCTAACCACCTCGCCACTGCGCAGCCCGTTAAGATAAAATAATTAATTTAATTTCAATAATTATTTTCATTTGGACTAAAGCCATACTATTGTGATGGATACAAGGTCTGCCCTGTCCCCAGCACACAAAGAAATGCTCCTGATAAATGATGGGATGTTCATGATCTTCAGACATTTTTAGCCCCAGCTTGTCTTAGATTGGTTAAACTCTGTCCATCTAAGAGACTCCCCTTCAATTAAATATTCCTTTTATATCATGTTACAGACATTTTCCCAGTTAAACCGGTCATGTTAATGGACCTGTTGTGATTGTGAATGTTAGCTTGCATCCCAGTTGGACCAATTGACACAGCTTGTCTACTCTGGATTGGCAGGGTGGCCATAGACGGCCCGTTTGGGACAGCCAGCGAGGACGTGTTTCGTTATGAGGTGGTGATGCTGGTTGGAGCAGGAATTGGTGTCACTCCTTTCGCCTCCATCCTCAAATCTGTTTGGTACAAACGCATCCAGAATAACCAGGATGTGTTTACTAAAAAGGTGAGAGATCTTGCTGAAAGATCTGGAAGCTGATGTGAGGTGATTATCTGGTTGGAAAGGTTACCTTACAGGCGTTCCATTTCAGATCTACTTCTATTGGCTGTGTCCTGAGACTCAAGCCTTTGAGTGGTTTGCAGACCTGCTGCAGTCTCTGGAGCGTCAGATGATGGAGAAGGACATGGCAGACTTCCTCAGCTATAACATCTACCTCACCCGATGGAAGGAGACCGAGGTATCAAACCCGTGGCGAATCGATGCCTGTTAATGTTCAGGGTTCCTTCTTTCATTCCCGGCCTCTACCGAACTAAACCTGCCGTGTCTCATCCCTTACAGGCGGCTCATTTCCGCGTTCACCACGAAGCCGAAAATGACCCGATCACCGGCCTCAAACAGAAGACTCTCTATGGGAAACCAAACTGGGACAACGAGTTCACCAATGTAGCGTCTCAACACCCAGGGTGAGGCTCCACTCCCAGCACATCGATAACCCACTTGTACTTTTCTACAGTGGCCCAGAAGTGTCAAAGAGGTCCTGGCACCAGGACACTCTAGGCCCCAGTTTGATGATCGACTTTGTAGTCATATCGTTGGACTTGCAGCCGCATGTCCTGGGCACTCGGGTAAAGAGAGGGGCGAAACTGTCAACTGATAACCACCTGGTGGTGAGTTGGCTTACATGGTGGGAGAGGAAGCTGGTCAGATCCGGCAGGTCCAAACGTGTTTTGAGGATCTGCTGGGAACGTCTGGCTGAGTCCCCTGTCAGAGAGAGTTTCAATTCCAACCTTTGGCAGAACCTTAGCGTTGTCCTTAGAAAGACGAGGAATATTGAGTCTGAGTGGGCTGTGAGTTCAGACGGCCAGCCGGTGTTGTGGCCATAAGGTCAATGGTGCCTGTTTTAGAAATAAATATAAAACTCAAAAAGCACTCAGGGAGCGCAAACTTCTGCCAAGCTCACAGTTCTCTCTCATATTGTGACTCGCATCCCAAAATATTGCTCCCACATATGTTTTAACTTCAGTTGTAGTAATCAAAATATTTGTCTCTGCTGATGTTACCTCTGGTACAGTACCGATGGAAGACTACCATGTTCCGGATCGTAGCATCAAAAATTTTATCAGGATCCAGAAAATAGCGTTTCATTTGGAAGTAATTAGTTTGACCATATGCTGCAACTTTTTCGCAAATAATCTGGGCATTTGCGATTGAGTTATATAGACATGTGTTAAAAATGTCCCTTTCTCGCAATGTTAAAGAATCCTCCAAAACATTCTTGGATCCAAACGGTGATCCGGATCACCTCCAAAATTTAATCATTAGTTCTAACAAACTATGTCCCAATGCCCTCATTCCTGCTGGACAAGAATCGGGATCATCCTGGTGATCTTGTGTTTTGTGTCTCCAGGACCAAAGTCGGGGTATTCCTGTGTGGACCCCCCCAGCTGGGAAAATCTCTGGAGAAACAGAGCATCTCTCACTCAGAGGCTGACGTCAAGTTCATCTTCAACAAGGAAAATTTCTAGAGGATAGAGAAAAGTTTCCTTCTCTTCCGCCTCCTCCTTTGTGTTGCTGCAGCTGATTGTAAAATGTCTCTTTTCTCAACGTGTCAGTGGTTATTTTATCCCCGAACACGTCGAGGATATAACGGTTTCATCGCGACCGTCACTGCCGCCAGATACCCTTCGTATGAGCACGATAACTCGCACAGTTTTCACAATTGGAATTTGATACTCTGTGTACCTGTATAGGTCACCAAGGGGACGATCTTTACTGAATTTCAGCATTTTGTCATTTATGTTTTCCTCACTAGGTGGCGCTTTATGCACAAAAAAATCACATTTATGCCTATATCTCTAGAACTATTTACAATTGGATTTTGATACTAAGTAAGCGGATTTATTCTTTCCCCACCAGGTGACGCTTTATTTATGAAAAATCTAGTTTTTGGCTATATCTCTGGAACTGTTTGTCTCATTGACCTAAAATCAAGTGCAAATAAAAGCTCATAACCTTAGGATGCATCCTGTTCTCATATTGGGCTGGTTCAAAGTTTCCACACCAGGTGGAGCTTTGTGACTGAACATGAGCGTCTTTATATTATTGTATTGTGTCTATTTGAGGATTGGGGAATTGGAGGATTGGCGTTGAGGGGATATAAGTCGCTTCCGACGGCATAGGCCTTGTTTCTTCCTGTTGTCTCAACGTATCAGTGGTTATTTGCTCCTGTTTTCTAAACATTTCAGTGATTATTTCCTCCTTATCTCTAAACTCATCACTGGTTATCTTCTCCTGTTTCTCAATATGTGATTCCTCCTGTTTTCTTAACGTGTTATTAGACCCGAGCACCAAAGGTGAACTTTTGGGTGTCTAAAAATGCATGAAAACTCACTAAATTTTGCCTATCCCGCCCAACATGTCAGTGGCTATTTCTTCCTGTTTAACACATAACTGGTCATTTCCACCTGTGTTATGAACATGTTGGTGGTTATTTCCCCGTTTCCTCAACATGCCTGTTATTAATTCCTTCTGTTTTCCAAACATATTAGTGTTTTTTTTCTCTCTCTCTCTCAGAATACACTCACTGTTTGGGCAAATCAAGAAATAAAACTCTTCCCAGAAATGTACAAAGCAGAACAAGCTCCTTAGTGTCTCTGCATCCTGAAGTAACCGCCAGCTCTACAAAAACCCTGTAATAGCTTTTTATGTGGGAGACAACCAATCACCAGATGGCTTTGAGCTTTACAGTGTGATCTTCTTCACATGGTTCTGACTCACTCAGAGGTCAGGTGGACTCGTTCTTATGGAGACGACAGAACGACTGCGGCTGAGATCAAAAGTAATGATTTCATAATCCATGGGTCTGTGAAACTAGATTCACCATATAAGGCTGCTCAAACTCACTGTTCTGTCTGTTGTTGACACCATGACAACATCATGACTCCGCCCACCTTTTGAGACGTGACCTGACGCTGATTATTTAATTTATCCTGATGCTTAAAGTTTGAGATTAAAATAACTTTCAAAATGTTTTTTTCTGTATAACATGTTTATATTTTTGTGTTTCTTTTACGTTTTTCTGTCACCTGATCTAATAAAAACAAGTAGAAGACAAAAATCTTGAGCAGTTTAAAACTGATTTCAGACTGAAACATCGCCAGTCCAGGACAGTCCACAATGCAGATGTGCAACAGGTCTGATGTGACCAGGTCTACATGTCTGGTGAGGGGAGTGGACCAGCTGGAGGATGTGTGTTGTACTGGTCTAGCTTTGTCCTGCTGGATTATGTCTATCTAGTTGCTTATAGATCAGATGTTAACGGAACGGATTGGAACAAAGATGTTCTCATAGCAGGATGAATGAGCATCGTCTTGTCGTTTGTGGATAAGTAATGTTAAGAAAAGCATCGCGGCATGATCCCTGTGTTCGGATTTTCTTTTGCGTCTAGTTTATTCAAGAGAATAAATGAAATGAGACTCTGCTTCTGAAATGCTCCCAGTTATCTCACTGGTCTCTTCCCAACCTACAGAATAGGTTTAGTTTAAATGGTTTTGTTAGAAGTTTGTCAACGTTTTACTTTTCTCCCAGTTTCCTGGACAGAGACAGAAGACCGATGTCTTCCAGTCATTTAAACCTTCATCCTCATGCTGGTGAAATCTCACCTCAGTCTGTAAATGGTTATTTCATGTTTGTGTGCATTTAACTGGTCTTCTACTCCGTCTGGAAATTATGTTTGTTCTGCTTATCTGGATAACTTGTAAATTATTAATAATTTCTAATCAATAAAGTTGTATACATCTGAAATTTATTTCACTTTGTACCAGCGACCTTTCCACCGTCTTTATGTTAAATGTTTCTGCATCGGATGCCTGTTTTCCATTAAATGATAAAAAGTTTCAGTTTCATCCTCTGACATGTTTATCTTCTACTCACCTGATGAGACTTTATTAATACAGAAAAACAAACTGATTATCTCACTGATTTTATTCAGCTTGTTTTAATTTGGTTCCATTTTTATTCTGAAAAAGCTTAAAAACAACTAATTAAATTAAAAACATAATTTTTTTTTTCGTTTATTTTCTGATAGAAAATGTCTCTCCGACCAGATTTGATCAGTGAACTGATCAACATGTGGTATGAAGCAGAAACGACCAGCCGTGATGCATGCGAAGAATCCTCCGTGGCCCTCGGGCCCCCCCTGCTGGTCAGATGAGCACACTGCACCTCTCTCTACGTCACTACGTCCTACACGGCCACAGCGAACACACTGACCACACAGTACATAGTGCGGTTCTCCCACCTGACAGTGCAGCTTCCTGCAGACACAACACATCATTTGAGAAGTTGAGACAGGTGTTACTGAGCCCACCAGTACCAAACAGGACTATCACACACAGGAAAATCATTTCAGTCTGGGACACGGTGGCTTGGAAGCTGAAACTTGACCTCAAGGCCGTCACAAACCACAGCCTCTTCTAATTATTAGTTTCAGTGAAAATGATCCAACGCTGAACAGATTTCCTTTTCAAGTTACTGGTGTTGTATTTTTTTTCTTTTTTAATATTTTTTTAATTATTACCCCGCCTATCGCCTATTGTCTGCTGGGATTGGCTCCAGCCCCCCCGCGACCCCGTTCAGGAATAGGCGGTAGAAAATGGATGGATTTTTAAAAAATCAAAATGGAAACAGCACCATTACCATCACAGGCACAACTGAACTGAATTTAGCATCATTGAAGGAACTTGTAATATGAATTATGGCTTAAAATTGATCCTAAAATATTCATTGGTTTGAATAAAACTGAACTGTTCTGAGATTTGAACATTAATATTTACAGCAACCGTTTCATCAGGACATTTAAAGAGTTTCTTGGTTTCTGTGCTGAGTGGGGTTTTGTTTTTTTCCCTTTTTTTCAGCATTTCTGGCAGTGAATCCAGAGAAGCTGTGTGTTTTTTATGATACTTCAGAAATGCATGTAGATGTGTATTATCTTATTACAACCAGATAACTTAATAAAAGGAGCTTAATGTTTTTAAAAACAGCCATGAAGGCCTTAAAATGAAAAAAAGTTGCAAAATTTGCTGCAAATTAAATCAAAATTGAATGAACAAGAACAGGACAAATAACAAAAAGCAACATCATCTGGGGAAAAAAGAGGGGAAGTATTGTTTCTAATTGAACCGAACTGAAATAGGTTGTTGTGACTCAAATCACCAAATTTGTGATGATAACAAATCAGTCATGATTACTTAGATTCACGACTGTTAGCCACATTAAACGCTGTAACTTAACTAATCCCTAAGAATAAGGAGTGTAAATGGTGAAGCCTGACTTCAAATGAAGGTCTCCCTGAGAAGTATGATATAAGTTTGGGATGGGTGGAAACCTACCATCCGTGGTGGTGTCCCAGTAGCAGGAGTTAGCCGTGTGAAGTCCAGCACCTGTTTTCTGCATCACAGCACATGTTACTATGGAAACAGAAGCTCATGGTTACCACCTACACTCCATTATATCCTTCAGATGCTCATCTGACCAACACACACACACACACACCTATGAACTTGTAAGGCTTCCCCAGTTTGACCAGCTGGGTGAGGCAGCGTTCCACGATGCCAGCGGTCCACTTGTTGACCTGGTTCTGGCTGTAGTCTGCAGCACCAACAACACTCTCGATGCACTGAGACCCAAACAAAGAATGCATTAGTCTGGAGTCATGTGGGGGCCATTGGGGGGGGGGCAATTAGCTCCCAAGGATGAAAAACAACACTGTTCAGCATCAACAGAGAAAATCATGTGAGACCACAAGGTTTATTTTGCTCACATATGTTCCACCAGCTGCCTTTAAACAAGCAAACAAACCGACACACGCATATAAAATTGTATAAATCTACGCAGACAACACTTATTTGACAAAAAGTCAGTCAAAAAGAGGAGACAAAAAGAATATTAGATGGTGGTACCTCTTTAACGATGCTGTCAGCTTCTTCTGAGCTGAAGGAACCCTGAACACAACATCGACAAGGCTGTTAGCATTTCCACAAGACTGAAATACCCATAACATAACACTTAACTTAAGATTCACACATTTAACCCAAAAGCGTGACTTTAAAGGAAACACAATTAAAAAGATAAAATATAGGCGTACACACATGAACATATACCAACGTTTGGAATGGCTAGTTTTGTTAGCTTCCAAGCTTCAGTTAGCTAACGTCAAACTACAAGTTTAGGAATAAACCTCGTTGCCGTTCTGGTACTCCTCCATCCCGGTTATCAGCGGCGGTTCAGGCTTCCTGTTGTCTTTGTTAACGTTACCAGAAAAGTAGTAGAAACCAGTTCAATTAGAGAATCTAGATAAATAAATCAAACAGCCTGGTCAGGACTTCCGGTTACACACTGACAAGTCTATGGCTGTGTTCCAATTCGTGCACTGCACTCTTCGAAGTGCACTGACGTCATATTGCCGCGCGAAGTAATGTCCCAAATCGAAGTGTACTTAGGGTCCACACTTCTAATGCGCACTTTTATGCATATAAGCGCACATTTGTTCCAGCAGGCAAGCTGGGACGGCACCAGGACTGTGTACCGTGACTACAAATGAATTTTATTACATCCATCAGACCAGGATTAGTTTTCACTGACTATGTTTTAGACAGATAAGTAAAGAAAAAACAATCCGAAGTAAAGAGGCAATTTTCTGTGATTTTTTTATATATATACGTCTTTGTGGTTTTTTTTTAACTATTGGGATCAATAATTGGATAAACAGCATATGAAGTTGCTCAACAACGGAGTTCTGGAGCACATTTGTGATGCTCTTACTGTCTCATTTCAAATGGAGTGGAGTGCGCAGACTGCGGATGCCACTCAAAGCGTGCAGTGCATGAATTGGAACGCAGCCATTGACGTCTGTAAAGAGCGGCTTACGGCGGAGCAGCGGCTTGCTGATGGGCGACACTTGCTGGTCGGAGCGGGAAGAGCATGCTTGCTTGGTTTTTTGTTTGTTTTTTTACATGGCGTGTCTATGGTTAATGAGGGTTTATTCTTTATTATGTCTGTATTTTTAACAGGATGGAGGGAATGACCTGCTGTACCATGAAGCGTGATAAACGTACCCTGATATCTCTCAGTTAGCTGGGTTAACTTACTCAGACATTCAGGATCTGGATAAGTGGTACTAAACTTGCTGTCAACACAGTAACTCAACCCAGAGTTTCCCTAACAAGATCAGTGCACATTCACATAGAATTGGTTGTGTTCTCTGATTAGTCACAAACATGGAGAAAACCTGCAGAGCTTGCAGAGCAGGGACACTCGCAACACTTGGAGGAGTCGGTCCTCCTCCTTAGGAGTGAGCACGAGTGGTTCTCTCTGAGTGAAAAAAAAAGGTTGTCTCTCTGAGTTGGTCCTGCTACGGTCTGGCGATGCGTTCATCTCTACCTGTCTCTCAGCTGATAACTGGTCGAGAATTTCATGCTTAAGCAGGTGAAAATGGAATTACAGTAATCAAGCCTGGATGAGATGAAGCATGAACGATGATCTTCAGTTCAGAGAAACCATTAGTCCCAGTTTAGCAATGTTTTCAAAGTGGCTCCTTCCTTATGGAACTCCCTTCCTCTCAACTGGGAACTGCCATTTTCAATACTCTGTTTACAAAGCAGCAAAAAAAAAAAAAAACACATTTTTTGAAAACTTTGCTTTTATTTATCTTTTTTTTGTTTGGTGTTTTCTGTGTTTTGTGTTCATTGTTAAGCACTTAGTGATTTTTATCTTATGAGGTGCTGAATAAATAAAAATGTACTTAATAAATGAATGTAAAAAGACTGTCCACACCTTGAAAATATGCAAACACAAATAGAGAACCAAAATAAAAAATTAGAAAATAAACAAAACTTAGGTTGTCCATTAGAGCCACAACTAAATGAATGAGACATATCTGTCGACCACAACGTCCTCCATCTCACAAGCTTTGGGTTTTTTCAGACACACTAAATGATTCTCTTCCCATAAACTGTGTTCAACAGGATTCAGGTCTGGCTTTTTTCTCTTCTATGTTTCTTCTCCATGACCATGATGTAAATCTCCATTTCAAGCAGATATGCTAACAAAAGCATCAGGCATCTGTTATAGATGTGATTAGTACCATTAGCATCACAAGATTATCCTTCAACTTTATCCCTTAAACATTTCTCTCAAAAGTCAGTGTTTCATATAGTTATTGTAAGTATACACCGACATGTGAACTGTGTATGAATCATGTTTCCTCTAACAATAAAAGTCCAAATTATAAAAATACAGACAGTTAAAATGAGATTATCTGATTAGACTGATTAGAAATTGTCTCTTAGAAATTAGAAAGTGCATGTGTGCTCCAGGAGCATGTTGAAATAAATAATTGCATGTTCATCCTCGCTGTTTTACGCACGTTGAGGCTCAGCTGCAGGAACACGTGAAACAAAACAAAATGAAGTATAGCCCACCAGCAGGCTTCAGTCTGCCTTCCTGCTTCTAAACCACACAGTGTCTTCATTCGCTGTTTCCAGAATCAGAGCACACTGCAGGCTCCGGAGCGGGGCCCTCTGGATCCAGACCCCCGTAGAGTCTCAGCAGCCAGGGAGGAAGGCTCCCCATCCACCGGAGTATCATTTAGTGTCTTTGACCTGGAGAGCCGTCTGAAGAGAGACAGCTGAGAACAGAGGACACATTTTCATATTTTATTTCATTTACACCTGTTTTATTTACAACTTCATAATTATCACGTAGAAGTCCCAACAGAGCACGACCAATCACAGCATCCGTAATGTTTTAAACACGGATTTAGCTTCAGTTTTATCACTGCAAAAACCAAAATCTAAGATTAAACATCTCAAATCAAGAACACATATGCTTATTTTTTTAACATAAGATAATTATTCTCACTTAGTAGGTTTTTAAAAGATTTTTTTTACTTGTTTTAGGAATTCTTGACAGGTTAATGTTCCTTGAAATAAAATAAATTATCCGCCAACAGAACAAATTTTTTTTTCTTATTTCAAGGAAAATTAACGTAATTTTTGTAGGTTTTTTTTGTTTTTTAAAGCCAGTTTTTGTAGTGCAGAATGTTCTACAAATCAAATCAAAGCAAACTTTATTTAACTTAATTCAAGTAAAAACTGACTGTGTTTTCTAAAATACACGTTTAGGTCTGAATATCTAAAAGTTCCCACATGTTTCTATATTTCTCATTTAATAATTTATCCTCTGGACATTTATGATGTTATGCATTTTGCAACATGCACCAAACTATTGTTTTGCATCCTACTTACATGTTGCTGCGAGGCCTCTACTCAGAACGACTTGCTATAAACAAATCTTAAGTTATTTACCTTCTTGTTGGAGGCTGTTTGGCTTCTGGAGCTGTTCTCTGCCTCTCCACTGGTGCGTTCAGTGTCTTCCTCCGTCTCTTCCTCAGTGGTTGGTTGAGGCCGTTCACCGATCTCAACTTCTGGGAAACAGACATCAGTCTGTTACAGGCTGGTCTGTCCATCAGATGAACAACTGACTGAAACTTAACTCACGTTTCTGCTCTCCGCCAGGATCACGCTCTTCTTCCATTTCGTCTGGCTGTACGACACATTACGTCACCAGTTAAAGCAACACGACAAGACAAATAAATAAGCATATATGAGTAACTTACAGGAGCTTCCTCTGACGACGAATCATCCTCCTCTTCTTCTCCTTCATCGTCTTTACTCCATGTCTCATGTGCATCCTGGCATCCATAAAAACATGGAAGTACATAGTCAGTGTGTCTGTAAAGTCCAGTCAAGTCTGTTTCTGAAACTGCGGAAATAAAAACAAACTGACGAGGGAGAGAGCTTTTCCTGATTACTGTAGGGGACAAAGGGAAAGGGACTCAGCTGGAGGGACAGGCACAAAGACATCGGAGGAAGAAAACAAGTCCAACCTTATCCGGAAACAGATCGAAGACTCTAACAGGACCAGCTCCTCCTGTAGCATCCCATTCTGAGATCAGGTTTCTGTCAAATACTGCAAACTGGTCCTTGTTTCTTCAGAGTTCGCATCTTTTTATCTGACTGGAAGGTGAAACTGTGATTTATTCTGACCTCTAACTCATTAATAAGCTGCAGCTGTAATTCGTCATGGAGTACCACAAAGAAACGGTGAAAGACCACAACTATTCTCACCAGAGCAAAATAAATTACATATGATCCTGTATGCAGATGACAAAATTATATTTTTACCAAATGAGGTGGTGCAATGGCCAATGTGTTCCAGAATATAAAACCCACACAACAAATATGTCTTAACTAATGTACATGAAATGTACCTAAATCACTCTGAGGAATAATTTCACTGCTAACATACTGATCCGTTAAAGGCATCAAAATGCTGTTTTTCACTTCAGAAAAATGTAGGAATCCCTTCAAATAATTACTTCAGAGATATTCACCGTAGTTTGGATATATGTAATTTTTACGATAAAGCTTGTTAAATACTCCACGATAAACACGAACTTTGTTCTCAAGGCAACAAGAAAAAAAAGGCATATTTTTGTAAATTTTGTTGTAATCACGATGTGGGAGTTTTGGGAGAAGGGAGTTTTCCCTCCCGCTGTCGCCTCATGCTTGCTCAGGATGGGAGATTGGATTGAAGTTAAGATTCGATACAATCTAGCTTTTTTCCTATGCAAGGCTATTTTTTTAATTAGCCGATCTCTGTGAAACATTCACGACATTGTCGTGAAATGACGCTATACAAATAAAGTTGAATTGAATGTGGTTGAAAACAGTTCTTGACACATCGGGCTGGCAGAGGTTTTTTCTTATTGGGCTTCGAGAAGCATGGTGTAATTGGTAAGACATTTGGTTACCACTAAAAAGTTAAAGCGGATTGTTGCTGCAGAATATAATTTTTACTGATCTGAAGTGGAACGGGTAGTTTTGATAGAACAGCTGATTGAGGTGGTGAAAAAATACGAAAATGTTTACAACGCACACGCATTTAAAGACACAGTCGTATGCACCACTTGCCCTCCTGCAGGTAAATTATCTCACAGACATCCCACCCGCAGTCATCCTCACTCTGTTGCAACAGGCCACAAAGAACATTTTTCTTGTTCTTGCCATCTCGACAGCAAGAACTAACTCTTTGCTTCTCGTGTATTATGTGACCAGCTTTAGTCTAATCGTGCATAACTTGAGCAATTTCACCATCAATTTTAATCTATGTTTTCAATGAGATCAGGTTTAAATCAACTGGACTAATCTAACAAAATAATGAAATACTTCGACTGAAAGTTGTTTAAAAAAAATATTTTACCAATCTTTCCATCTGACATACAGCACGTGGAAAACTATCACCAAAGAACCAGTTTGAGAACATCTGAGTCAGTCAACAATCTCAGATGTTTTTTTATAAACATTTCATTTTTATGAAAAACTATATGACATAAACTCTTTAAAAGTGATTTTATACATATATACACACACACACACACACATATACATATACATATATATACACACATA
>JBAMHX010000027.1:1751593-1764601 GCA_037177515.1 Pseudomugil tenellus | reverse complement strand
TTAAATTAAATTAAATTAAATTAAATTAAATTAAATTAAATTAAATTAAATTAAATTAAATTAAATTAAATTAAAATTAATTATATGGAAAATTAATTAAAAAAATAAACAAATTTTAATTAATTATAAGAAAAATTTTCAATAAAGTGAACAAGATAAAAAAATAAAATGTAAAAATTATGTACGAAAAACTAAACTATTAAAACTAATTACAGAATAGGATTAGAAAGATTAAAATAGGTGACCTATCATTTTTTTCATTTTCTATTGCTCTTCATCTAATTCAGGGTCTAAAGGATGCTGGTGCCTTTGCCAGCAATCAGCAAGCGAGCGGCAGGTTCACCCGGACAGGTTCACCAGTCCATCGTAGGGCCTACATATAGTGACAAACAACCACTCAAGGACAATTTCATGACCTATCAACCTAACATGCCCGGAGAAAACCCACAGGAGAGAACCCGGACCTCCCCAAGCCGAGGCTCAAAGCAGCACCGTTTTTGCCGTGAGACCACAGAACAAACCACTGCTCCACCGTGTAGCCTTCTTATTTTTCAGTTATATAAAATTGAACCAAAATGATATGAAAATTAAATTAAAGTGAAAAATTGTGTACTTAAATCAAAATAGAGTCATAAAACAAATTACTATAAAATAACAAATAAAATCATTAAGATGCATTTAAATTAAAAGGCATAAAAATTTAGTTATATTAAATTTTTTTCAAATAAATACATTTTTTTAAACTGAAATTAGTTGGAAAAATCTTTCTATGTTGAGAGCTGAGTGAACAGGATGAGGAGGAAGAGAAGTAGGAGGAAGAGGATGTGGATGTGAGGTAGGTACCCTGATGGATTGACCCCCGGCTGCCCTGTTGGCGAGTGCCGTTCAGCACCTTTCTGTGGGTCAGCTCAGCTGGAGGTAGTCTGGGTGGGATGGTCTGGCTGGACACTGGTAATGGTGGCTGAAGGAAGCCAGGTGTCATGGCGGGCAGTGCCTGGAACGTGGCTCCAAACTGGTCCGGAGATCGCTCCTGAAAGGGAGGAAGTATTAGCATGGCTTCATTACCCTAGGAGGAGTAATCAAAGACGGGTCCAGAACCAGTACCCACCCTCTCCCTCCTGCGAACCCGAGCAGAGAGACTCCTGTGCAGAGACGAGGAGCTGTTGGTGCTTCCCAGAAGCTCCACATACGGTTTTTCAAGAAAGTCCTCCGTCACATCGTCATCCTCCAGAGTCACGTCGTGGCTCCCAGGAGCCCTTGGCCGAGCCAACACCACCATGTGACAGCCGCCGCATGTGGCCTGCACAAAAGAACCAACGTCAGACCTACCTGACCTCAGGTAAGTGTACATGAATGGAACCAGGATTGATGTAAAACACCTACTGCATGAACATGGTACTGGAGGAATCGTGGACACAGAGTGGGTTTAAACTGGTTGGTGAAATTTTCCTCACCCAGACCCAGTTTACCATGTCTGCCGTCTCCAAATGTGTAGAGAAGTCCTCCGTCTGAGGAAAGACACATGTTTTTAGCTGTCAGACCAGCTGAACAACAATATGTGGTAGTCCGCTCACCTGTGATGACAGCGGTGTGGTTTTCTCCACAGAACACCTGACGCACCCGACCTTTCCTGAAATGTTCCACAACACGGGGCAGTCGGGACTCAAAGATGAACGTCCCGTGACCGAGCTGTCCGAACTGACCCAGGCCAAACGTGTACACATCGTCCTCTGAAAGACAACAAGAGACCTCTGGAAGTTATAAAAATCTATTGTCTGGCTGATAATTCAAGTTAATCCCTTTGAAAGACTAACTATTATAAAATTTTATTTTAGCTTTGTGATGCACACTTGAAAATAGAGGTGTGTATTTTGTAAAAAATCTAGGGCTATTATTTGTATTGCGATACAGAAGCACCAATATGATGTATCGCAATATATTGCAAAACTACAAGCAAGATATTCTGCTCAAAGCTGCTACATTGTTTACATAAACTCACTAAAAAAGATCTACATTTAACTTCAGGATAAATAAAAACACTTCATCAGGGTACGCCAGTCCATCATAGGGCATGTAAAAATATGTCAGAAATAAAATTTGAAAAAATTATAATGGTCTTTTGAATGCTGATATAGTCACACAACAATATATATTTCAATATATCGATATTTTCTGACAGCTCAAAAATGAAAACTGCAGCGCTACTATGAGAGCTTGGTTTTGTTTAGGTTCATTCAATACCTGAGCCATCAGCAGTTTTTGACTAATTTTGTTAAAAGGAGCATTTAATTTAATATACAGCTGCTTTAATTTCAGTTAACTGCTTTAATAGCAGGTGCTGCTGATCCTTCCTAAAAGTATATTTAGCATCCAAGGCTGTAAACTAGAATTTTGGTTATTTGACAATAAAATAATTAAACTATTGAGATATATAATCTTATATTGTCATTTTGGTAGAGAATTTTGAGATATGAACTGTGTGATATCAGGCTTATATTATTAATTGCAGTGCACCAAACCAATGCATTGTTATTAATAGATTAATAGGTTTGTAGGTTTTTTTTCTTTTTCTTTAATGAAGTGAGATTTTGATGTGTAGGAACTGGGTAAGCTGGGGTGTATCGCTTCTCATGAATTCTCTTTTAGCTTCTGGTAACTGATTTTAATTGTCAACATCTTTTTCTTACTGTTGTTTATTAGTGCCGCTGCAATCCTTCCTGCAGATCATTACAAGCCACCTGTTCTTCCATTATGGATCCCTTAGAAAGCCCTTCATTGGGAAGTCAATCTTAGACTAGTTGGAGCATCCAAATGTTGCACAGCTGACCTTTGACCTGACCACAGCTGACCTGTTTTTCTTGTCAGTAAAATTTGATATGAATCTATAACAAGTAATAAAAAAAATCACAGCGTGGGCAACCACTTAGAGATGTTCATCAAAAAATGTTATTTTAACGGTTTAATCATTTATTAAAACTGTCCTTGTTTCATGCACCAGTAACTGACTAGTAATCATCTAAATTAGATAGTCAACTTATATTTCAGCATTTTCTTGTGCATCTCTGTATTCATTCACTATCACTCTTATCTCTTTTATTCTTGCACTACTTGACCCCACATACTTATTCACTGATATTAGCTCATGCTCTGTGTTCTGTTGTTACTTTTACTATTATTTTCATTTTTACCTCCACCAAAGAGGTAATGTTTTTTTCTTGTTTGTTTGTTTAATTGCAAGATAACTCAAAATGTTATGGATGGATTTTAATAAATTTTCAGGATATCTTTGTTCTGGGACCAGGAACACATGATTAAAATTTGAAGATCATCCGCGGAGGGGGGGGCTTCCCATTTCCCATTATGCATACTGAAAACTCCTTTATTGCATGTTAATGTCCAGGTCATTAAAAAATAAAGTTTCTTTTTTTAAAAAAGGTGTCCCTTGTGTTCCTAATGCCTGTCTCACTAGGAAGTAAAGTAAGTTTTAGTTGAGCCAAGTTGTTTCTTTTTCCTTTTACATTTTTTATCATTTTGGTCTTGGCATGAACACGGTATGTCTGAAAGATATTTTTGATATTGTATGCATCATGCCTTTGACATATTGTCCATCCTGCTGGGACGTGACTTGCTCCCACACTGCAAACCTTACTGGTTACATGAAGCCCAAACAACCTAATTATTTACCCTTATAAAAGCTACATTTTTATGACCACAGTAAGAAATATTGAGGCAAATATGATAACAACCATCATGTCTGATATTCAGTAAATGCTGGCAAGCTGATATGAATATTTCCCTCCAAAAATTTATAAAATTTATTGCTATTGTTAAACATTACTTGTCAGTAAATCAACATCAACTTAAAGATTCATTTAATGACTTTCACTTGTATATGACACAATACTATGTCTAGTTATTATTAACCATCATCAGATATCAGATCGCTGCTGTCTGTTGCGTAGTACAATGTGACAATGCGAGGGTTTGTTTGGAACTATTGAAGTCTCTATGTCCCATATGACTGCTCAGCAAAGTCAATGGAGGTTGGAACCAGATTGCAACTAATATGAAAGCGTCTGCCTCTGATTGGTGGATGCCTACCTGTCAGCACCACTGTGTGCCCGCCTCCACAGGCCACCTGCCTCACCGGATCCTTGATGCTCTTCACCCGCTGAGGCAGTCGGTGTCCAGACAGCTGCTCAGTCCCCAGGCCCAGCTTACCACTGTCCCGCTCCCCAAAGGTGTAAAGGCCTCCGTCCACTGCAACGACACAGACATGAGTCAGTCTAGAGACCCACACATCTGGACAGAATCCCAGATCATGTAGACTTACCCGTAACCAAGGCAGAGTGGTAGTATCCGCAAGACACCCAGCTGACAGGACGTCCCACGCTGACCTGTTGAGGGGTGGAGGCCTGGCTGTCCTTCCCCAGACCGATCTGCCCCTCCGTGTTGTCCCCCCACATGAAAAGCTTACCACTGGCTGCAACAAAAGCCTCAGTTTAAACCCAGTTTAGATGAGAAATAGAGCACTGAAGGCTCCGACCTGCTGACCTGTCAGAGCAGCGGAGGTGTTTGAACCGGCAGCCAGCATCTTTATCGGTCCCTGAGAATCAAAGAAGTCAACTCTTTGGAAGGATGTCCTCTCCTCATAGTCTCCGAGCCCCAACTGACCCTCGCTGTTCCCCCCAGAGGCGTACACCTGTCCTCGCACTGCAGACGCACAGACCAGGTGAGTTTACGTAACACTGAGTCCAGACCGGGCTAGGAATCTGGTTCTGACCTGTGCAGATCAGGGTGTGGTTCCGTCCACAGGCCACCAGATGGACTCTCTCTGACTTCAAAGCTTAAATGAGATAAAACATTACTTATATACAAGCAGTTCACACATGAAGATTCTGAGCCTCCTCGCCCTAAAAACGCCCAGATTTACAGGTCAGAAAAGGAACAGAGAGAAATGGAACATGTTAAGACCAACCTTTGACACAGGTGGGCTTGTTCACCGTGACCTTAGAGCCTAAACCCAGCTGGCCCCAGTTGTTGCTGCCAAACATGAAGAGCTTCCCATTTTCTGAGGAGACAAAAACCAGGACTGAACTAACCATCTGCACATACTGCTTTAGATTGGAGTAATGAGCTTTTACAGAAAATGGCCAAACTTAGAAAATTAAATAAAAAAATAAATAAATAAACAACTAAAGGTGATATTTACAACCCATCTCAGGAAGCTGTAAAATAAGAGCCATAAATACTGATTGACAAATATTGAAACAAATATGAAGTCATATTTTATTTCCAGTAGAACTAAAGATGTTGAAACTGACACATTTGTCCCGTGCATATATTATATTATTGTCCCGCCAGGGTTGTACCTTATCTCTACTTTTATTTTAATTGTCCTTGGAACCTCTTGCCTATGCAATACAGCATCCGAGGTTTTAGAGCCAATTATTAGTAACAAACGACATTATATCTTTTTATATGCAGATGACATCCTGATTTTGACCAAAAAAAATACAAAATCTTCAACAGTATTTCAGGTTATAAGATAAATTGGTCAAAATCGGCTGTAATATCATTGGGTGAATCTAGCGACAGGATGAGGCTCGGCGAATTCCAAGACTTAGATAAACAACCCAGCTCAGGATGCTGTAAAATAAAAGCCATAAAAACTGATTGACAAATATTGAAACAAATATGAAGTCATAATTTATTTCCAGTAGAACAAACGATGTTGAAACTGAGACATTTGTCCCATCCATATATTATATTATTGTCTCGCCAGGGTTGTACCTTATCTCTACTTTTATTTTAATTGTCCTTTATAACACATCAGGCACCTTTTTTTACAGTTATGGGCAGCCATGCGTGTTCAAGTGTTCTGTGGGGTACTGAATAAAAATAATAAATCACCTACTCTGTGGTATATCCGACCCCAAAATCAAGAAGAATGTTATTGTCTCTGACTTGTATAAATGGTTAAATAAAGCTTCCTATAAACCCTTACCACTTAAAAGACTGTGGAGGATTAATATTAACCCTGACTCAGATCTAGACTGGCATGTCATTTGTTTAAATGTATCTCTGGTATCCAGGAATCTTGATCATCAAATGATCCATTATAACTTTATCCACAGGTTCAACTTAATTCCTCAGAAATTACATCCAATCAAACTCAAGAGATAATCCATTTTGGGATTTATGTCCAGACAACACTATTGCAACTTTCTACCACATGGTCTGGCAGTATCCAGAAGTTAATAGATGTGGTGTAAGGTTTCAAGCATTACACCATATATATTGTCAGGGACCATTCCCCTTACACAGTGTTTGTTTTTACTTAATCATACTTCCTCCTTAAAGCTAACAATAAGCAGTAAATGTTTGTTAGTGGCTGGTTTGACAGCCGCCAAAAGAATGATAGCTTGTTGGTGGAAACCGCCACACACACTATCAGTAAGAACATTTTGCAGCTGGAGCTCCTGATAGCTTGTTTACATAATGCTAAAGTGTCACATACTCATTGCAAGTCTGTGCCATCGTAGACAATCACGAATATGTTGCAAACACATATGACTCCACCTTAACTGTCCTTACACATACCCAGTGCGTATTAAATATTTATACATAAATGTGCATTGTATCTATACACCTTATATACACCAATTTTTTCCTTTTGGCAAATCATGCATACATATCTCAGACCTTGTTTATGGTCTGGTAGACGGGGCCCCCCACCCCCACCGCCTTTTTATATTTCATTTAATTGTTATGTACTTATCAACTCGACGGTGGGCTCTCCCATCTTTGAGGTTGAGGTCACTGAGGTGGTTAAAAGCTCCTTGGTAAAAGGGCCCCGGGGATGGATGAGATCCACCCAGTTTCTTAAGGCTCTTGATGCTGCGGAGGCTGACACGCCTCTACGGCATCCGATGGACATCGGGGACAGTGCCCCTGGAATGGGAGACTGAGGTTGTGGTCCCCCTCTTCAAAAAGGGGGATCAGAGGGTTTGCTCCAACTACAGGGGGATCACACTCCTCAGCCTCCCTGGAAAAGTCTATTCAGGGGTCCTGGAGAGGAGGAACCGCCAGATAGTCGAACCTCGGATTAAGGAAGAACAGCTCTAAACAGTCTGCGGGGACCTGGAGGGGACATGGGAGTTCGCCCAACCAATCTACATGTGTTTCGTGGACTTGGAGAAGGCGTCCGACCGTGTCCCTCAGGGACTCCTGTGGGAGGTGCTCCTGGAGTATGGGGTACCGCATTCGCTAGCACGGGCTGTTCAGCCCTCGTACAAATGGTGTCAGAACTTGGTCTACATTGCCGGCAGTAAGTTGGAGTCGTTGCAAATGACTACAGAATTTGAATTTCATTCATTCATTTCATTTCCGGTAGGGTTGGACTCCGCCAAGGATGCCCTTTATCACTGATCCTGTACATAACCTATATGGACAGGATTTCTAGGCACAGCCAAGGTGTTGAAGGGATCCGGTTTGGTGACCTCAGAAATGGGTCTCTGCTTTTTGCAGATGATGTGGTTCTTCTGTTGGCTTCATCTGACCGTGATCTCCAGCTCTGACTTGAGTGATTTGCTGCCAGTGTGAAGCAACTGAAATGAAAATCAGCACCTCCAAACCTGACACCATGGTCCTCACCGGAAAATGGTGGAGTGCCCTCTCTGGATTGGGAACGAGGTCCTGCCCCAAGTGGAGGAGTTCAAAAATCTCGGGATCTTTTTCATAAGTGAGGGAAGGACGAAACCTGAGATGGACAGGCAGATCGATGCAGCGTGTGCAGTAATACACCGCTGCCAGTGTGTCGTGATGAAGAAGGAGCTGAGCTAGAAGGCGAAACTCTGGATTTTTGCTCCTATCTTCACTTATTGTCATGAGCTATGGGTAGGGACCGAAAAAACAAAATTCCAAATACAGGTGGTCGACATCTGTTTCCTCCGCAGAGTGCCGGGCTCTCTTTTAGACATTGGGTGAGAAGCCTGGTCATCTGGGAGCCACTGCTCCTCCACATCAAGAGGAGCCAGATGAGGTTGCTCAGGCAGCTGTTTAGGATGTCTCGTAAACGCCTACCTGGTGAGGTGTTTCGGGCATGTCTCCGCGGGGAGACCCAGGACACACTGGAGAGATTATCTCTAGCCAGTCTGGGAACGCCTTGGGATCCCTCCCGATAAGCTGGCAGACGTGCCTGGGGAAAGGGAAGTCTGGGTTTCCCTCCTTAGGCCCCCACAATATACATATGTATGTATATGTGTGTGTATGTATGTACATATTTATATACACACATTTAATTATAGACATGGTAGATTATGTGCTTTGACTTGATTTTATCCTTGTGGGTTGGGGGGTTTTGGGAAAGGAGAAAAATCCTGACTGTATATTTACAAATGTGCAACAACTCCCTCAGAGTGGACGGGGCATTACGTATAAAAAAAATGAAAAAAAAAAAAAAATCACAAGAAAAAGAAGATATTCCTGATGACTGAGTGAACAGTGTGACACAATACCTGTTATCAACGCAGTGTGTTCGTCTCCACAGGACAAATGGCGAGGGACGTCGTTTTTCAGCCAGAATTTACTCGGGATATTGTCTGCAAACTTACTTTTTCCAAAAGTAAAAACTGCTCCCGATTCTGGAAGAAAATCAGGTACAGGTTTGGATCAGAATAACTGGAACAATCTGTTATGTTTAATGAAAAGGAAACGAACAGCCCATAATTCAGAATTTTCCATCAATGCTTCATTGTCAGACTGCTGGGAGTAGACAGAGAGGCAGAATCTTCATCTATCAGAACCTTCTCTGTGAAACCAGATCCCAGTAAGGCTTCCCAGATAATCCTTTCTGGTTGAGGTCCTATTGAAGATTTTTCTTTCTGGTTCCAATGGAGGTTTTCCTTCTTGGTTTTGGTCTCCTCGTGCAGCTCAGGATGCAGGATTGAATCAAAGAGAAGGACTGATCTTCTCTATATCTTCTTTATAGGCAACTATTTTATGAACTGACTTGTATGAACACAGCTTTTATAAATCATATTGATCACATGACAATTTAAATTTAACAGGGAATATGAATAAAGATTAATGATGAATACAGCGACAAAACGAGTCATCTGACTCGTTTTCTTCCTGGTTAAGTAAATAAAAAGAAAAGATAAAAGCAAACAGTAATACTATTGTAATATGCGCACACTGTAGTCTAACAGCTTTAATGCTACATGACTAAACAATATCTTTAAAATGCTCTGGAAAGCGAATAAACATGCAAAACCCTTCTGAGTAGTTATTAAACAGATAAAGAACAGGCGAATACGAAGAAACCACGAGGTGAAATGTTTATGTTCAGTTAGCCAGTGAGCTAAAGCAGAGACTAACTAACTAGTAGGGCGCTAGCTGTAGCTAACTGTCAATAAACGCAGTTGTTTCATCTATGTTGGTAAGAAAGTGAATATGTTCATGTTTATCTACCGGGTATCTCGTCCTCTGCCTCCCCTGCCATCTCTGTACGATTTTAATCCGCTTTGCTCTATGTTGTGGGCGTGTTGGTACCGCTTGTGTTTTCGATGGCAACAACCCGGAAGTAAACCATGCGTCTCCTAGGTTACGACCTTAAGCATGTTTCTTAAAGGGAAAATACGGCATTTTGGAAATTTACTTATTTCTGGAACTATTCCTCTCACTTACCTCAAATTCAGTGCAAATGAAAGGTCATGATTTCAGGATGCATCCCCTCGTGAATTAATACCGGGCTGGATCAAAGTTTCAACACCAGGTGGACCTTTGGAACTGAACATGTGCGCCTTGATATTATTGTATTGTGTCTCTTCCAGGATTGGGGAAATAGGAGGATCGGGGGTCTTCGGGGATATAAACCTAGCCGTCGCTTCCGACAGCATAGGCCGTTTTATGTATGATTTTGTTTACATGTTGCTCTCTCTGTAATTATCTTTCTTTTATTAGGTTTTACCAGATTGCATCCGGAAGTCAACGTTGTCATAACTACCTGGATTATTAACTTATGATGAATTCCAGTAAAAAATGATGAAAACCAGTGTTGGGATCTACAGCTCCGATTAACTACAATATCCACTCAGACAACACATCACACAGTCCATTAAAGCGGACAGTTAGATCGAAACTTTATTTATTATGTACATGTTCCAAGGAACGCGCAGACCTCTTGCCTGATGTGTGGCAGAGCGTAAAATGTTATTTTACAGCATAAAAAAATTGAGCTGAGCCAAGTCTGACATTTTCCTCATCATAAAAGTAAACATGTGTGAGCTAGTGTTTTTAATTTCTTAGTTTCATAATTTTTAATTTATTTTTTTAATAGCAAATCTAGTGACATCATTGTATTTTTTGGACAGTAGGCTGAATTCAGACAAATGATATGAAAGTGTCATTTCTACTCAGCAGAGAGTGTGCAGTAGATCCCCCAGTGATCACTGGTGTATCGGCCACATCGAAGCTTCTCCAAACCGATCAAGGCCATGCTGTGAGGATCCAGACGTGGGACACCCTCCTTCACAGCCCGCCGAAGGTAAACTCTATCGAAGCGGAAGCGACACTTGAACTGTATATCCTTGTTTGTGTTGGCCCGAGTGTCCCATGTGTAGCGACACTTCTCCGGCTCACCCAGCTGCTCCCAAATGTCACAGACAGAGCTCGGGATTCCCACTGTGCCCACCTGGGAGAGATCAACAGGTGGGAAGAATGATGGAGGAATTTACATGTAAGACCTGTTGTCATGGTTACATTGTTAAAATTGTGATTGGATAATCCCACAGGAAAACGGACCAATTAGCTTTTAGATTAGGCAATAAAGAACACTTGATGAAGATGTTCTGGATGTAGGGAGAGATTTGACCCCTAAAGCTCCAACAGTTTTCTGATTTCATTGTGCCTGCACTTTTAATCAAATCCATCATGTAGAATTGGAAGCTTTTAATCTCAGGCGGCAGTCAGACATGACTTTCTGGCCTTAGTTGTCAGATTATAAGGATAAATACAATCGATATAGCAGCACAAAGAGCAACCAGAAGAAGAAAACAGCATTTATTACGAACAAGACTTTTCTCATTTGCAGATCATTCTCTCACGTCTTGACTTTCAGTAGAAAAAAAATATTAGCATTGAAACAAACACAACAGAAACTATTTACATGTTTTCCTCATTTCCACCTATTTCTGCTACTATTTACTTACTCTCCTCACAAAACCAACTTCTACTCAGCTGCATCAGGAACATCTGTTTTACTTTATTCCAGCCATAAAGGACCACTATTTTTCTTCTTTTCTGTTCACTTGCGGATCTTTGGCTGCTTCTGATTGGACATTACCGTAAATTTAAGCTGCCTGATTGGTGTTTGACAGCAAATGTCTTCATCATCATGTCCAGGTGACAATAGAAGTCTATTAGCAACATAGTAGTGATAGTGATGAAAATGTGATAAATCATGGTGTTATCATTGTGGATTTAGCATAGACTCTCTAAATAAACACTAAATGTTGTGGCTGGATTGTAAAGTTCCTGGACAGGATAGAAATTCTGCAAACTTCAAGAGATCACTTTAAGGGTCATATATCCATCACAGAGTTACACACTAGTGTTCCTGTGACACTGATGGCGCTCTGGGGAGCAGCAGTGGAGTTTTAATTGTTAACTTCTGTAGCTGGAGAACATTTTTTGTAAGTTCTATCATCTTGTCCCAACACATTCTGATTCTCTGAATCTGTAGATGATATTATTCACTGAAGATGTTGTGAGTCTAAAGTCTAAGGACATTTTTTTCTGAAATTCTTCCACAATTTTATTATCCTTTTTTTTTTTTTTTTTTTTTTTTTGCTCTTTTTAAAGATCTTCCATCAGACTTACAGGGTTAACAGGTAAAAATTACATCTCACCTCAGCGTCTCTAAGGTTGGTGTCACCTCCAAACAGCACTGTCACATCATCAGGGGCCTCGCTCATCCTCTTCATCACCATCCGCAGCTGCCTCATCCGCTCTCCTGCATTGTTCTTACAGCTCTCAAAGTGGGACGTCATCAGACAAAGTTTCTGGCCTCTGAAAACCACCTGAGTTCAGAAAAAAAGAGCTTTCTGTTAGGTTGAGCCAAACTGTACATTGATCCATGTGTTGCCGCTGCTGGGGACCAACCTGAGCAATGAGCAGGTTCCTCATCATGTGGCTGTTTGGAAAAGCGATGATCTCACTGTCCAGCAGCATGAGACGAGACTTCTTCAGCAGCATCCCAATGAAGTAACCCTCCTCACCTCCTGTTATTGGAAGGGAGAGCTTCAGTATGCCTTCCAGCAAATTTCATACCTGTCCTGGACCTGTGTACCTTCAATAAAGGTGTAGGTGGAAGCCAGGCGTCTGTGCATGAAGCGCACATAAGGCTGGATGAGCTCCTGAAGGAGCACCACATCAGGGGAGTACCTGAAGAATATAAACCCCAAAAAAAGTTTTAAAAAATGAATTAAAATGGTCTTTAAAAATCTGCAGAAAAATATACTCACGAGACCAGATACGAACAGAGACTTCTGGCTCTCTCAGGTTGATTCTCTCCGTCCAACCCATCCACATTCCAGGTGAGCAGCGACAGCTTGTCGTCCTCTTTACCTCCCTCCGTGTTTCTGTACACAGCATCTTTAGCCTCATATAGTATACACATGTGTAGTTAACTGAGTCTGACTTACCTGCACTCTGTTTCCTCTCTGCTTGTTGAGATGGAAGCATTTTCACCGGGGAAATTTTCTCTTTCCATGCCAGCCTGAAAGAGCGCAAGTCTTGAGTTTCAATTTCCAATGAACGCATCACATGACCTCCCGCGACAGATGCGTATTTTATTATCAACCCTTTACACCTCCACTTAAGAACTCGGGAGAAAAGTCACAGTGTCATAATCCGAAGTCTTTATTTGCCCATTTAACAAAATTAAAAAACAGACCAATTTAATTTTTCATTTTTTATTCATTTATTACAATGGGATAGACCTCA
>JBAMHX010000027.1:1722352-1750484 GCA_037177515.1 Pseudomugil tenellus | reverse complement strand
CCGTGAGAGCCAGTTGTTCGAGAAATTTGTAGATTAATTTTTTCAGAAGTGGAATGTTTGAATGTCGTTGTTGTTTGACATCGGTTAGATATCAGTGTTGTACCTCAGCTAACAAGCAAGCAGCAGATTTGCTTGCTAGAGATATATAACACAATTAATTTTCTTTTGATATATGTTAGTGTGTTTTTAGAGGTTGTGTCTTCACAGACGATCTGCTAGAATTAATTTCAGCGTTTCAGCTAAAGAAAAGACATTTTAAGCTAACGCAGCTGTTTGGTGGAAGCTAGGTAAATTGCTGTCGTTTATATATATATATGGTCGCCGATAGGAAGAGTTGTCTATATAAATATCTTGCATTTCTATAATAATATTTTTTTCAATACATCTATGGTACAACTGTTAAGTCTGTGTATTGTTAATAGAGTCTTGTGTGGTTTTGAGTTAGTTTTTACTTTCTACATTTGAAACGCATGCGTCTGCGCGAAAATTAATGCGCATTTTGTCAATATAAAGACACCGATTTGGCATGTTTGTGATTTCTACAGTGGTGTGAGTCAACCCTGTGTTTTATCGGGAGAAATAGCTGGTTTATTTCCCTGGAAACATGGGCTGCCCCGCTGTCTGCCTACCGGTGGTTATGCGGTCTCCGTATCTGCGTGTATGAAGCGGCTCCAGCTGATCCCAGACCAGGCTCGGCAGAACATTCCTGGGAGGTGAGTGACTGATAAAAAGGAAAATTACACCGTGTATTTAAGGCAAGGGTGTAGCCTCGCATCCACCCAGGAAAACAAGCTTTTCTGCTTCTGTTTCCCCACAGAGGAGCTGAGGTCACTTTTATGTTTTTATTGCCATGTAAATCTGATCTTTTAAAATAGTTTAAAGTATTTTTTAACTTAGTTTATTATAATCTATCTTTTTGTAAGCTCATTGATAAGTACGATACTTATTAACACTCCTAACTCTACACACAATCTTAAGTTTTAGGAATCAGTCAGTAATCTTGACCCTGTCCCCTACAAATCACGAATATGTCTCAAAATGATCTTTATCTGGACACTCAATATTTGATATTAATAATATAGTTAGTGAGTATTACTGATTATTACTATTATTATATTCTGCATTATTTAATTATTAAATATTCCAACTTTTAGGGACTCAATGTTATAATTCCCGCTCAGACCTTTCCATTTAATACAAATGTTTCACTTAATGGTTGAATTCAATTGTTTAAATGTTAAATGAGTTTAATTGTTTCTTCTTTGGTTTTATTTGCTTATAATTCTAATTGCTTCCTGGGTTTTAAATATTTAATAATTCAAAGGAACCCCTCAAATAAAATAACATTTATCTTAATCCTGATTTGTCAGGTGCTCCTGTCTGCTCTGATGGATGCCTGCGGATCCCCCTCAGAGGACATCTTCTTCCAGCTTCCCTGGCTTCCTGTGCGCATCAGCGGCTGCCAGCTCCTCACTAAGAGCTGGTTTGGGGAGACAGAATACCGCATCCTGCTGACAGACATGCAGGGTATGTGGGAGGAGCGGATGGAAGCGGTGGACATCCAGAACAGAGCTCAGGTAACTGATTGACTTCGTCTGGAGGCAGAAAAATCTTCTTTCAGATGGTGAATCCTGATCTGTTCCTGCAGGAACTCAACCGCCGTTTGAGAGCACCGGTCACAGCTTTCTTCTCCCACCTGTGTGAGGTGGCTCAGCCCTGCCTGTCCGGAGGTGACGGTCAGGCTCAGATCTCCCTGATGCGACAGGAAGAGGGCGACATCAGCATGAGGCTGAAGAGCGAACTGGCCGGGCTTCCTTTCTACTGGGAGTTCCGATGCAGGCCTGCTCCTGGAGCTCTGGTCTGTCTCGCATGTAAACCACGTTTCTTAAACCAGTGCTCTGGGTTTAAAAATGACTTCTTTTACAGGTGTGTGCCCAGTTGGTGCGCCCACTTCTGGTGATGAGTAGCCTACTGCAACAACAGGTGGAGCAGCTGGGGGGTTTGCTGGTGAGGAAGGATGAAGAGATCCAGGACTACAAAGAGAACGGAGCTACGCTTAGCAGAGGTGAACACATTGACAGTATGCGACAGGAAATACACAAAGATGATTTCACACTTATGCAATCCGTGTTTAAACCCAGAACGCCTACAGACCAACGTCTTCCAGGGAGAAACCTTCAAAGAGGACTTCATAGCTAAGGTGAGAGCTTGGTGATACACACTGACCTGATGTTTCCACCATCCTGTCTGCTTCTTGTGCCGAACAATCAATCAAATCCTCTGGAATATCAGAAGACAATTTCAGCCAATCAGCATGAGGATAGGTCTTCATTTCCTCCATTTAAAACTATATTAAATAAGAATTAGGTTCTGTGATTGAGTTTCTTTGTAAAAACGTTTATAAAGAAGAACCTCACCAGGTCATTTTTCCAGCTTCTAGAAGCTTCTGCAATTTGTCATGTATTTCTGTTCAGAAATGCAAAAAATTTTTCTCCAAGATCTTGTAGTGACGATTGGAATGATTGGACACATCCCAGAGATTCTCCACGGGGTTCACCTCTGGACTCTGTGGTGGCAAATCCATGTATGAACATGTCGTCTCCTGATTCCTGAACCACCCTTTAACAATCTGAGCCTCATGAATCCTTAAAGAAGATGGAAAAACCGCCTCATTCAGTATGTTCAGGTGGTCACCTCATTCTTCTTACCCGGATGCTTTTATCACTCTTGAACAGTATCAGTCTGGACTCATCAAACCACATGATAAGTTCGGACCATATGACCTTCCTTCAGCTTCAGACTTCAATCTTCATGCTCTCTAGCAAACTGAAGTCTTTTCTTCCGAATCTCTTCACCGATTAATGGTTTTTTCTACCTCCACAGCTGTTCAGTCCCTTCAGTTCCTGTTCATGTGGAAATATTCTTACTGTCACCATCAAACATAGTCCTGAGTTCTACTGTTGTTTTTCCTCCATCTGGCTTCCCCAAACGTTTAAACATCATTTAGGATGTTTTTCTTCCTGGAAGACGTTTGAAAGAGAAACCGAGGCAACTCTAAAGCTGTTGGTAGCTTTTCCTTCATGGCATTCCTTTGGACCTGCAGCTTGGGTGGAGTCAGCAAGCAACCAGATGCTGCAGTTACATGTACACCTGAATTAAGCTGTGGTTAAAACTAAACCTGGTTATTTGATTGGGCCGCCAATCCTGTCCCAGTATATTAGAGAGCGTAATCAGATTATTTACTGGAATCGTTTGTAGTAGAAAATGTTAAACTCCTAGGTGTTGTCTCCATGACAACACTTGATGCTTTTTGGTTTGAGTTTCAGTCAGAAAACAGAAATGTGAGTTTTGCTTTAAGGTGGTGGAAATTGCTGATCTTTTCATAGATTTCAGGGAATTTTCCTCTTTCAGGTGACTGAAGGAAGATCTTGGTATTTAACTGACTCTTCAGTTACTTGCTGTGGTGGTTAAAATGTTGTTTGTTGACCTTGTTGGTGTAAAAGGACAAACTGAGAAAGAATCACATATTCAGGTGCTGGAAAAGCTCCATCGTAGTTGGAAAGTAACACCAGAGTCACAGTGGTGCCTCTGTTGTCTGATTTCTGATCATGCTGTTGACCAGACAGTTAGAAACCACAGAAGAAGAAGAGGAGGAGAAACGCTGCGGAGGATCAAAGTCTTCTCTTTGGTGGCAAATTCCACTGAGCAGCGTCAAGGCTGCCCTCAGACCAAAGTCCTAACTGAAATAAAATGTGTCTGGAAAAAAAATGCGTCTGGGATGCGTCAAACAGAGGATCACAAGACGAAGGGCTTGGTTGTGTGTGTGTGAATCAGAGAGGCGTTTAGCGTGTGTGCGCAGTATTTACCTATCAGGGTAGGGCCAGTGTGTGAGGGAGTTTGCCCTCTCTGCACCTGCTGAGTTAATGTTTGTGTCACTATCCGCGTCTTTCTCCATGGAAACACGCAAGTTATGCTCTGACATTGGATATAACCGTTACATGCATCTGATATGTGTCTGATTCTCTAAATCAAATATTATTAGAGTGCATCCTGGACAGGCTTTCTGTCAGTTTCTGTCCATTAACTGTAGCCAAGACATGAGGTTTGGGATCAGCAGTAGGAAGTACATAACAACAGCATTAAGCAGAACATTTGGAGCATGAAGCAAAAAAACATCTGTAGCTTAAAACCAGAACATGTGCAGAATGAAGCTACAACACCTGCAGTGTGAAGACAGAACAGCATGAAACCAGACAATAAGCAGAATGAATCCAGAACATCGGCAGCATGAAAGCAGAACATCTGTAACATGATGCAAAAAAAAATCTGCAGCTAGAAAGAAAACATCTGTCACTTAAAAACAGAACATGTCCAGCATGAAATCACAAAATCTGCAGCGTGAAGCAAATGAAACTGCAGCTTTAAACAAGAACATCTTTAGTATGAAACTAGAACATCTGCACCTTGAAATAAGAACACCTGCAGTATGAAAATAAAACATCTGCACCATTAAACCAAAACATCTGCAGTATGAAACTATAATATCTGCAGTATTAAGTAAGAACATCTGCAGTTTTGAACCAGATCATCTCCATCATCATTAAAAGTGTGAAACTAGATTTAACAATCAGGTGTTGATGGCACAGTGTTGTGTTTGCCTTTGTTCCCAACCAGAAAAGCTCTGCGTTAGTGGGGAGTTTTCTTCTTTCCTTTTTCAAAGTGTGTGGTTTCCAGAAACATACAGTTGGATCTGCACAAGCATCGTTTGTGTTTGTCAAGTACAAGCTTACTGTCATTAAGATATTTAACGGAAGGCAGCATTTTGTTAGCTTGGCTAAAGTTTCTGTTTTCATGGTACCATATACATATAACATGATGTCATCAGCATTTGAATATGCACGTGAGCATAAGGACACTTAGATGAAAAATCACTGATATCGAAGAAAAACCGAGTAGAAACCAGTCAGCTTTCTTTATCTAAAAATGAAGCGACTGTAGTATCACCTTTATTTGACAGCAACTTGAGCATTTCCGTAAGGAAACAGATAGTCTTTGGTTCGATATGAAGCCAAACTTCATTGCATGAAAGAAATTGTTTCCTGATATTGGATCATTTATAAAGCCACATACTTTTAGTCACATCGTAGGAAGAAATGGGATCTTCTGCTCTGAATGTTGGTTAACAGTTGCAGTTGCAATGAAGTTCTTCCTGAGATATTGACAGATTAATGATGTGTGATGGGTGATGATAGTGATAAATAAAGATTTTTAATCATATTTAAATCCCCAAAAGCAGAGTGAGCACGATAACTCGAACAATTTTCACAACTGGATTGTGATACTCGGCATACCAGTTTAGGTCCCCAAGGAGACGACCTATCAAATTTCACCATTTTTGGGATTCATGGTTTCCTCACTAGGTGGCGCTTTATGCATAAAAAATCTGATTTTTTCCTAAAACTCTGAAACTATTAACAGTTGGATTTTTATAGTCAGTATACCTGTTTACATCCCTAAGGTTACGACCTGTATCAAAATGGTGACTTGGTGGGCTGCACTGTGGTTAGCGCTGTAACCTGACAGTAAGTAGGTTGCCAGTTCAATCCCCGGCTCTGGCAGTGGTCTTTCTGTGTGGAGTTTGCATGTTCTCCCCGTGTTAGCGTGGATTCTCTCTGGGTACTCCGGCTTCCTCCCACAGTCCAAAGACATGCATGTTAGGTTAATTAGAGAATCTAAATTGCCCATAGAAGTGTTTTTTGTGTGTGCATGGACTGGCGACCTGTCCAAGCTGTACCCTGCCTTTTGCCCTATGTCAGCTGGGATTTGCTCTAGCCCCTCTTCAACCCTAATTTGGGAATAAGCGTAGATAGACAGATTTATGGTTTCCCCACCAGATGGCGTTTTATTAGAGATGTCATTGTCACATTAATGTAACTGCAGCATCTATTAATAAACAAGGCACTGAGCCAGAACAATCCTTTAAATTAAATGTCCGTACAAACATTATAAGACTAACATTAACTAATGTTGTTTTTGTTTGTTTTGATAGTCCTCCTTTAAATTGAGGTCATGTCTGAGCTGCAGGTACATCTGTGTTTCCTGTTCCTATAAAAACCACCAGCTTCAGATTCTGACTTTGACGTTTACATGGTTACTTGGACACCAACAGAAAGCAGAGCAGACAAATACGCTTTTACTACTTTCACCGTGTACACTAGTGGGTTTTGTGTGGTTTTAATGGACTTTGTTTTCCCCACTCCAAGCAGAGTTAAGGGCACACTGAAAGAAACGATGACAGGAGCAGCCCCTTTGCCACATAAACATGCCACCCAGCTCGGTTCAACCATTCAACATGTACATCGTGTCTTCTGCTGCTTCTGTCTTAATGTTTATTGATTTTTCCTGCAGCATCATAGCTGTCGGCTCTGAACCACTAAATTGTCAACATTTGGAACTTCCTGTTTCATGACAGCGGCTTCACAGCTCCACAGCAACCGCGCTATAGCATGGCGAGGTCTTACAATTAGTGGCTGCTTCTGACCAAAACAACTCACTTGAACTTGACAGAATCACATAATTGAGCTAAAATGCTGTGGCTTCCACATGTGGTATTCCTCACTCCAACTTTCCTGGTTGTCCTGCTTCAGTTGAAGGTTTTTCTGGTGACTGTGCTTCAAAACAATGAAGGAGAAGGCATTTCCTTCTCGTGTGTTGGTATCCATCTCCACTTATAGAGCTGTGATGATTATGTGCTCAAACGGGTGGAGGAATTATCCCTATATGCTACGTAGCTCACCATGCCGAGGCCTGTGCTGGCACAGCAGGACCAGTCACATCCACATACCTGCATGACTCAACCTAAAAACTGGATCGCATTTTACGTTTTTAAATAATGAAATATGACACTTTTCCTTTTTAACTCTAAAAAAGGAATCAATGAAAATAGGACAATAGCCTTATTTTAAGATAAAATCACTGGAATACAACAGAAACAACTAGGAATGTGCTTATATCCGATATACCATTTTTTTGTTTACTAATGTTTACCAATACTTTAAATTGTAATTTTGGTGTATTTTTTCCATTCCCATCATACCCTAGTTTTTGGCATTATAACCAATAAAATCTTTGCATCTCTAAATTTTTCCTTGCAAATACTTTAAATCTTTTTTCATGCATTGTTTTTTATCATGCCTTTAGACTGGATCTAATCCTGTCCCAGTCTGGTTTGTTGGCTTTAAGGCATAATCGGGTTACAGTTTCAACAATCAGAAGACGTGAAATCATTGATTTCTCTCTGTACATGAACATTAACACGGTATATGGTCAAGACTCAACTTAGTAGAAGGTGTGAAAGTAAGAGGCTTCAGATGAGGTTGAAATGTTCAGAAGCTCATTAAAACCTTTAAGCTATTTAAGATTTTTCATTTTATGTGAATACGACACTCAGATATTATTAAAAGTGTTGAAGATGAGACATATTGTGGAAGTAGAAACATTTTCTCTAATTCAGGCAAAATTGATGGAGTGATTTTAGGGAGAAGGATAACTATTCCTCCTTCCTTGGTAAATGATTGACCACTTGGCTCATAAACAGCAGACCGGCTTTTTATCTCACATACCTGAGGAATTCAGGGCCGAGGTGGGAAGGGTGAGGCTGTTATGATGAAGGTATTCAGCTTCTTGAATAAGGTTTTTGAGGGTCTTTTTTTGCAATATCTCAGGCTTTATAAATGGTGATCCTTGTGGTTTCTGGCTGGATTCCGAGGACAGTTACGCTTAATGCAGGAATCATGTAGGCATGGCAATGCAGTGACTTTGAGGATCTGCTAAAGTCTGTCAGGTGTTGCTTGATTTACTGGGGGATTAAAGCCTCATAAATCCTGCTGTCATTGAAAGCGTCCCCAGACACAAAGACCAAAATGTCCTGCGACAGGTTGTTAATGTGACAGCTGGGAATCTTGCTGACTTCCATAAGTTTGCAAAAGTGGTGAAATCCCATCTTCTCCTACAGCTGTGGAATAATTGCAGTGTCATGACTAGAAACAGCAATGCGGAAAGAGGTAGTTCAATCAAATGTGCGGCACTTTTCTGCGGTTTTCGATGCTATAAATGATAATGCAGCCGGCACCAAATCACTCTGCATCATCCCTTTAAATACAAGCTCTTTCCAAATTTAGTACCCTGAAAGAATAACCCATAAATCCACTTTATCCAGTTCTTTGCTCAACTTTTCATCCCCCACTCATGGTGGCCTTTTATTCCATTTTCTGTCCAGATGATCCCACACTGCTTTCATAATGCTTCAGGTTCCCTCCCTTCATCAGACCTTCTGAGGTCCGTGTTCAAAGGAGGATTCTCAGACCTGTTTCCACTGTTCTTCAGTCCAATTCTTGGGTCATGTAACTTAAATTTTTTCAGGCTTGTTGACAGACGCATGTCAATGGAAGCTACTTCTAATGAGGCTTTGGGGAAATGTTGATGTATAAATTGAAGGTCTAGATGCATATATCAGGTCCTGGTTTATGGGAAAACACAGTTTTTTGTCTGATCTTTCCTGGTTTTCAGTTGTGACAACAAGCCTAAATATTCAGTTTAAACTGGTTGTTTGTTAATTTCTATTATGTGCCGACAAAACTCTACTTAGTTTTGCAAGTTAGAAGACTTTAAATCGTTTTTATTAACCAAGAATTCAGGTCAAACTAGAATAGCAGAAAGAATGCAAACCTCAGCCAAGCTCACAGTTCCCCCTCATATTGTGACTCACATCCCAAAATATTACTCAGTCACACATGATCTTTGTCAGAATAAAAAATGACAGACAGAAACGGCCTATAGGAGGCGTCAGCTGCAATAACATGAGTGGCTATCTGGCAGTGTTAAAGAATCCTTATAAACATTCCTGTATCCAGATGGTGATCCGGATCACCTCCAAAATATAATCACTTCTTCATATTCCCTTTCTGGATATATCATGGAAATCATGAGAATCCATCCATAACTTTTTGAGTTATGTTGTACATAGACAGACAAACAAAATACTGGCGATAACATAACCTCCTTGGCGGAGGTAATTGCGAAAAAAATTTAAAAAAATTAAACAAACACTCAATTCATATTAGCCAAAATAAAATTATCTTAGCTTTAACGATAACATTAGCTGCACATCATTATATTAGCATATATTAGGATTCATGGGTCAAAGTTAAAAAAAAGAAACAAAAAAAATACATTTGACTCATATTAGCCAAAATACAATATTGTTAGCTTATACATGACATTAGTTGCACATCAATATATTAATGATAACCAGATAATTTCAGCAGCTAACTTAGCTCAAATAAGCTAGCTTGATAAAAATAACATTAGTTATTTTTTAATGTTTATAAAGTCCTTAAAATGGGTCTTTTCCATTATTACCTACTCCACTCTAATCAACTCGATCAGCTCAACTCTAGTTGACTCTACTGGTTTTCCACTTTGGAATTTTGGAACCTCCAATGTGGGAGCGGTTCCCAATGTGCCATTGCGATCAGAGATATTATGAAGATGTCGCTGTGATCTCTAGAGAGTACTGGTGTCATTTCAAAATGTCCTGCAGCAATCAGAGATATTATGAGGCTGCCAACAATCAGAACCGCAGAAAGTACGTCAGTGTTGGTTGTGAAACTGCCACCCGGCTCACTCCTAATACCAAAGCTCTGGGCTGATCGCTACTCCAGCCTGTAGTCAAGATTTGAGCCTGACTCTTCCCTCTTTGAACCTCAAGGAAGCAGGTGCTGCAAAAGTATGTACTCAGTACCCAGTATCTACATTGGAAACATCCTGACACCTGGTAGAACTGAGTAGAGCCTGTGAGAGTAGATGCTGATGGAAAAGGCTCATTAGACTGAACTGCAGCCACTATTTCTCTGCTGTATGTCACCAGAAACAAAACAACAACAAAAAACTTCCTCAAATGCGGTAGCTCATCTTTTTTCCTGTCCTGTGTCAGCTCACACAGTTTCCACAGGGATGTCCCCTAGCCCAGGTCTGTAATTAGGCCCTCTGTGGCCTGGCTGCTTCCCATCTTGATCTGCCGGCCCCAGAGCCGAGTCCCAGTCTGCATGGGAGTAGCATAGACGTCAAGAGATCGTGAACAACGTTAGCTCTTTCATGCATACGGATCACTACAGTGCACATCTATTTACAGGATTTTTTCTTATATATTAATGACTGAAGATAGTATATTTATAAACGAACCACTTCAGTAGACATTAATGAGTCATCCAATGCGCTACCATTCACTAAAGAATAAATGAATTTATAACGTAACATTAATAAATACATTGTAATTATCCAGGTTTAGTGACAAATAGCTAAATTAAATGACAAGGATGCATGTTAATAAAATATTTATATCATATAATTAATAATTACTGTTGTATAAATATTTCATTAAATACATTCAAATAATTAAATACAAAGTAAAATATTATTATTAATAAGCATAAGTATTACATTTAAAAGTACAATATTGTATTTGGAAAAAAATGTGGCATTGTTTTCTATAAACGGCCTGTCACGGGTGTACACTGCCTCTCGCCCGTTGGCTGCTGGGATTGGCTCAAGCCCCCCCGCGACCCCGTTCGGGAATAAGCGGTAGAAAATGGATGGATGGATGTTTTCTATAAATACATGCATGGTTAGAGCAGCAACACAAAACAATGGAACACGTGAAGACATTGAGCTGTGGACGGCGGCTTTTTGCGGTGATGGAGCCTACACAATGTTGCGGGCTGCAGCTGGGACATTACTGGGACATTATTAGGACTACTATGGGGCTTCAGGCCCAGATTACAAGCTTTCGATGTCATCGGCCTGTAGGGAGACGTGACGACAACGAGTGGTCACTTGGAGCAGGTGAAAGGTACGTGAAGCCAATAAGTCGATGACGCCAGAACAGAGAGGATCATGGGATTTATTTAAAGCCCAGTGAACAGACTGTTTGTTTTTACTACATACCATACTTGTGTCCCGCCAGGACAGCGTTGTCTGGTTGTCCTCCTAAATCATTGTCATTGTTGGCAGCAACCCTTCCTGCATTAAAGCACTGTCATCTCGCACTGAGTCTATTTTGTACTTCAATGATGCAAACCCTGATGCTGCATCCAATAGGTAAAAAAAATATATATTAATGTGTAAAAAAATAGTTCTAGGTAGTGGTGGGCAATATTGCCAAAAATTATAACACAATATTTTTCTAAAGTATAACAATATTGCATTGCCAACATTAATGTCTTTAATATGATGTCAGGTAAGAAGTCACAGCCTCAGTAAAGTCTTCATATATTCGTTCGTGTGCATATACTGGGTTTCCCAATAAAATGTATATACTCTTTAAATGACCATAACACCAACATTTATTATAATATTGAAAAAATACTGTGGACAAATGTTGAAACCAGCCAATTATCTATAGATTTTAAATTGGTTGACATTGTGGTCCATGCACAGCTGACAACGCTCTCTGATTGAATCCAAAACGTTCCTAATCATTACAATTGGTATGTTGGCGCATTCTTTTTCAATGGCCAATCTCAACCAGCTACGATCAATAAGTCCTGTTTTACTTATCGGGTGAATACCAACAGGGTAAAAAAAAACAACTAACATCTGCTGATAGCGTTATTAAATAGGGCTATTAAAAATTTCAATCACGATTAATTGCATCAGTATCCTGAGTCAACTGATGATTAATTGAATTTTTTTAACTTTGTTGTAGAAATACTTTAACAAAGTAGGTTTTGTGTTTCTGCATATATGGATCTTAAGATGTAAAGAGGTAGAATTAAATGGGTGGATAGTTTGAAGGAAATATCTTGAAGGACTTTAGGATATTTTGTGCAACTGATTAGACCTTCAGGATTGATAAGTTAAGCATAAGAAATTAGCATCAGCAGCCAGATGTGTCTGCTGTGTCTCACTGTATCAGTTCAGAATTACATTTTTTTAGTCTTCTATCAAGTTGTGGTACTTATGTTTTTAATAAATATATTAGTCTATGCTTTATTCATATTATTCTCTATCAGTCGATCAAAGTAATGTCTATCAGTGCCAGATCCACTACTGACTCAGTTTGTTTAAAAAGGGACCTCTATTGCTCTGATAGTACCTTTAGTGGATGCTTTAAGGATGAAAACAGCCTGTCAGAATGAGATCGCTGCTCCAATGACCTGATGCAGGAGCTTTGTGCTATATGTCTTTAAGAGTTATCTGAATAATCCAATTTTCATCAAAATGTTGGCATGTTGTTTTCTGATTGAGGCGTGAAGCAGAGGTTTCAACAGAATGTCACTGTGAGTAAACATACAGTGAGGAGGAGGAGGATGAGTTTTAGACTTCTTGGCACCAGAGTTCCCAGCTTCAAATGCAGCAGCAACCCGTCTAAAATCAGAGTTGTTTACCTGCTAATAATAGCAGCCAACTTTAACCCCATCCTCTCATCACCTTCCCCACATGATGCTCTGCTGCGAGCCAGGCGGAGGGGTCAGAGGTGTGGCCACCAGGTGAGCATCTCCTCCTCTGGTTGTTGTTGGCGGACTTTGCTCTTTTTTAGGAGCAGGGAGGAACTTTCCAGAGAATCACTCAATAAAAGGTCTTTGACCTGCCGTAATTGTCTTTTTATTTCTTGCCCGGGGTTTTGTCTGTGGTCGGCAGTATCTAACAACATTCTTATCACCGTTGTCCCTCTGACAGGCAAAGAGACAGAGCCTCTTCCGGTCAGGGTACTATACACTATACAGCACTATTCACCTCTTTCTGGGACAAACACTGGACGTCGCCATGACACCTGGATCCCCGGAAGCTCGGTTTTTCACTTCTGGCCTTCGCTAACTACCATGCATAACGGTCTACTTTTGAAGTGCGATTTGATTTGATATATTCACACAAATGTCTTCGGTGCCGATGTTGGATACATACACAAGTTGCGGAAACTTAAAGATTTTAAGAATGGAGCATGTTGCGACCATAAAGTCACTCGTAAAATGATGCAGAGGTGAGGCGATTTCACGGCGCTGAAGTTAAAACACCCACACAAGAGGGTCTTTGTCTGCTCTGGTTATTTCCTTGATCATAAACCGACAGAACTTCTTCCAGATCCAGAATTATATCTGGGCTACAAACGATAACTAGCAAATTAGAGGCGAATGCTAACTAGATACCACGATGCAGCTGATCTGACACCTGCTTCCACCTGCACTATTGAAGTGCAACATGAAGAGCCTTATAAGTACTCTGATTATTAAGTGCAGGTTAGTTCATGAGGTATCTTTTGTTTTGTGCCATATTTTTACAACCATAGGGCGGAGCTAAAAGTGTAATGTGTTGTTGTGTGACTTTGGGAAAGTGGCCTTAGGGGAGGACATCATGAGAACCTTATAGAGAGAAGTATGGCCGCTGTAAGGTACATCTTACGAAATTAGAATATTATGAAAAAGTTTATTATTCTTCATCAGTCATTTCAGGATGTGAAACCCATATATCATATAGATTCATTACACAAAGTTAAACATTTCAACCATTCATTCCTTGAAATATTGATAATTGTGACTTATAGATAACAAAAAGGGGCTGTTGTCAGAGTGCAGGGTGGAGCGTAACGGTTGATGAGTGAGATGAGTTGGACTACTGCTGGAAAAAAAAGAGGAAAATTACGTCTTGATTGAACACAGTTATGTATGTAAAAGACAGCTACAGTACAGCTTGAATAAGGCTAACAGACATTTAGCTGTATAATGGTAGCACCCCCTCCATGACTTCACCACCTGTGGGGGAGTCATAGAGGTCTGACTGATGCACTACAAATTGGTGGTTAGAGGTGAGGAGGTTTGCAGTTCGATCCTAGGCAGCAGAACCTGTTTTTGGGGACGTGTAACATAATTTCTTTGGTTCAGAAGGAGGCTGCTGTGGTGCACCGGTTCTAGGTTCACCTCAATGCACAACTCAGGTTCTGGAAACCAGTCTGCTTTAGGCGGTGTTACTCTCCTCCGCTCTAGGATGGCCCCTGCGAGAAACTCTGAGGGGATGCGGAACATTCATTGACTTTCTTGTAAGGTTGTCTGGTCTCTGTAGTGCTAGAGCATGTTTCCGGTGAGGGTTGGACTCATTCAGGATGGTTTGGTTTGGTGAGATAGAATGAGAAGCTCAGTCATTAAGGAGGAGATCAGAGTAGAATTGCTGCTCCTCCACATCTTGAGGAAAAAGATGAGGTGGATCAAGCATCTGAATAGGGGGCCTTTTGGATTTCTCCCTCAGGGGACTTCAAAACCCAGGACACGCTCAAGGGACTACGTCTCTCGGCAGGCCTGGCAATACCTCTGGATTAGCTGGAAGAATGCAGTGGCAAGGGAGGTCTGGGACCTCAGCTAAGAGACAGACAATGGATGGAAGGTGTTTAAAGAGCATTTTGATTGACTATGTCAATTTAATAGACGTTTTACAACTCAGTCATTGCATTTCTTCTGCATTTTCTTCTTCTTCAGAAGGATTTCTGGGACACTTCATCTGCCAAACTTACATAATCTACTTTTATAACACTGAAACACATTTCAAGAAACTTTGACTACAGAATCAATCTAAATGTTTTTGTTCCACATCCTTCCAGACCCATGAAAAGGTCTATCAGACTAATGGATCTACCTTTGACAGACTGATTCAGGGCAGCCGAATCCAAAAAATTCAGCTTAACATTTCAGATCAAATAATGTGAAGTGAGCTGCTGGCAGCCTGGGGGAAGGAGGAAAGGTGAATAAAGAGAGAATAAGGTCTGCTTTCTACTGGTTTTTCTTCCTCCTCAGACACATTGGTTTCTCTGTGCCCAAAGCAGCACCAAGCCTCACTAAAGCATACATTTATTTTTACGATATTTAAACAAACAAATAACAAAAATAAATCAATGTGAAACCAGACCAAAGTGTGTTTAGGAGCCCCTCTGCCCTGTCAGCGAGCAGGAGACCACCAGTTTCTCCTGGTCAATATTTGAGGAGCTAATTTAGAGAGTTTGTCCTCTTCATTGAAGAGAGAAAAAAGAGGGATTTAGTGGACGGCGAGTGTTTTTCTACACGGCAGTCGTGGCTTTGCATAATGTCACAGGACCTAACCTGCAGCCATATCTGATTTGCTGGACTCCTGTTACAGATGTTTCTGCTTTGCCTGGAGTCAGTAATATGCTGGGATTAGAGGCTTATCGCAGCAGAACGCCTCTATCATATCCTTTATCCATCACTCCTCATTACCCCTGCCATCACACGGCCCATCATGCCCCTATCATACCCTCCATAACTTCCTCTATCCCACCCTCTATCATGTCATCGCCATGTCCATCACCCTCTGTATCACATCCTTCTGAAATGAGTATCAAACATCTGCAGCTCATCCAGAATGCTGCTGCTAGAGCTTTAACCAGGACTAAAAAGAGAGATCTAAAAAACATCACGCCAGTTTTAACATCTTTACACTGGTTTCCAGTAAAACTTTACTGATTATTTATAAATCCCAGAACGGTTTAGGACCAGAATGCATCTGTGATATGTTCAGAGAATATAAACCAATCAAGAGTTCTTAGATCCAAAGACTCAGATCAACTAGTCCAGACCAGAGTCCAGACGAAACATGGAGAAGCAGCATTTAGCTGTTATGATGCAAACATGTGGAAAAAAGAGCCAGTAGAGATAAAAAAAAAACTTTCAACACATGTATAAACATTTAAATCCAGATTAAAAACCATTTTTCCTCCTGCACCTATGAATGAAACCCGCACAATAACTTTTAATTTAATTTAAGATTTTATTGTACCAGTAATTTTTTGTTGTTGTTGTTGTTCTTTTTTTCAACATCTGTAAAGCTTTTGATGTTTTTATGTAAAGTTGGTAAAGTGGGTCTGAAGAACATTTTATCGTACCATTCGGTTAATTTTCTTGAAATATTTCCTCAAATCAGCTGGTATTTAGTCTTAAATCAATATTTCAATAAGTTTTACATATTGTTAGGGAAATAATCCATGTATTTGAGTTTGCAGGAGAAGAGTTTTAGTTAAAGTAAGGTTCAATCTGTGCAAAACAGGTATTGAGTGTAACTTCCGAGTAGGTGAAGTGTTACTGTGGCAGTGGTTTATGTGGTAGAACAGGTCGTAAAGGTGGCTGCAAGGTTGGCGGTTTGAATCCCACTCTGTCATTTTGTGGGTCAAACTCTTCACCCTCTTTACTGTGTATGTGTCTGTGTCTCTTTCCATTCCATAGAGAGATATTTTTATAGATGTCGTATTCCCACAACTTCACCTACAATGTTTTATCTGCTCCTGTCAGACTCTTCCTCTGCTGTGGTCCGAATGCTCTGATGCTCGAGGCTTCAACATCGACCTTCAGCAGCTTTACGCTACTACCATCGCTGGCAGGACCACACGTAAACGTAAACTTTCTGAAGAAGAGGAACACACCACCGCAGAACAAGCCCCTAACTCGCCCCCTGGTGAGTAAAGGTTCGATTCATTTTTCTCATCTAGGAAACAGATGAAAGAAACATCACTAAGCTCCTGAATCTCATCTCAACAGGTGATATCCATTCTCAGGTTAACTCAACCTTATCAGGTTACTTACGTGTCCAAAAACTCCATAATCTCACCAGAATCAGTCAGATTTATTCAACCTTCATTCATCCTCCATATTAATCATTTTAAAGATTTGTTATATTCCTGCAACTATCAGCTTAGGGGGAAGGTACACCTGTCCATCAAGGATTTTGGTGATAAACCCTGAACTAACTATCTGTTTAACTTTAGCAGAGCGTTTCAATAACCAGATAGAATAAATGAGTGTGTGTACAGGATCAGTTTCACACAAACATACCGGAAACCTTTTTTCACCTGAAGGTGCTGTCAAAGCCCGGATCTCGTTCTGATAGAGAATTTGTGGTTGGGCTTGAAAAAGGCTGTTCACACCTGATCCCAACACACTGACAGAGCTTGAGGACTTTTGCATGGCAGAGTGGATGTTAGATGTCCAAGCCTTATTGAGACCTATCCACACTGACTCCGTGCTGTGATTGAAAGTGCATTTGCTAAATACTAAATTGAAGCAGGTAGAAATTAATGAAATTTCAATTTCTCAAAACTGTTTAAAATCTAGTTTATTGTATATACAATTCTCTATTAATGAAATATAATCCAAATATCCTGACATTTCAAAGTGCACTTGAGGGCAACATTGTACAATGGAGGCCTCCTCTTGGTGTGGGGCCGTCAGTGGTTAGCGGTTGCTTTGCGCTGGTATTGTAAGGTTTCACGGTGACGCTTCTTTCTGCACATGTGCAACAGGCAAACACTATTAATCCAGCTACCTCGAGTTTAACATATGTTCCGCAAGGTTTGGACATAAAGTTTTATTTTTTTAATTAACCAAAAGTTTTTAATTAAGATTTAATAATAAAACTGAAACATTGTGGCAGGTTTATTTGTACAGCACCTTTCATATACAGGACATTTGAAAGTGCTTTACATAAAGCATTAAAACCATTACAGATGGTGTAAAGAAGCATAAAATTAATTTAATAAAATGAAATGAAAAATACTTTATTAATCCCAGAGGTAAATTAAAATTCTGTAGTCATTTGGTTCAGCTGGTTGGAGTTTTTCAGGCACTGGGACAAGACAGGATGTTTTCCACATCACTGGTATTCTTTTCTGACTCAGACTGGTGTTGAACTGGTGCTGAAGAATTGGACATAGTTGTCATGAGCAGGGAACTCTGGGACTGACACCATCTGGACTTGACACCAGGAGATGAGGTTGTGTTCAGGTCCTTGACTGAGCTGTAGGGTGATAGAGTGGAGGTGTGACAGGAAAACTGTAGGCTCATGGGGCTAGCATGTAGCTTATTTCAGCTAGCAGTTCAATGTCTCCTCCTCACAGCTTCACTCCTCCTCCCTTTAGTATTTCACAGAGTTGTTTATTGCGGTCTGCACGGACTTTCTTGAAGCCGTGTATAGACGCATTACAGTCTGGGATATGTTCCGTTAGCACCTGGAGCTCTAGTTTTGTTAGCTAGCGAGCTAACGTTACCCATCACAACAGTTGGAAGAAACGGTTTAAATCTCCGTTGTTTTCTCTCCGCCTCACCCTGTTCTGCATCCTTTTCTCTTTCTTTTCAACTCCATTGAGATTAGAAGTGTTTTTTCACTGATAATCTTGAATTTGGAGGGCATAATCAGTTGATCTTGGTGGTAAATAAGTCTCGTTGCCAAGGAGACTCACTATAACAAGTCTTTAAAAAGCAGAAAAAATATGCAGAAAATGTCCTATATAGCACCGCTTCTTACCAGCGTGAAAAGTCTTCTTGTACAACCTAAATTGAAAGCTCATGTCTTAAAAAAGATGCAGATATTACAAAAAAACACAACAGTTAAGACAGAGCTACTACAGTTTGCAGCCACCGAGCAGCGCTTTCCAGAATGTAATGTAATTAAGCAAAAAAAGCAAAAATTTTAACCTGGATTTAACAGTTTCTGTGGATCTAAAATCTTTTACATCTTTTTAGATTAATTTTCTTCAGTAACAACATGTCTTAACATCCCACTTGCATGTGGACTAGTGTTCTTTAAACATAAAACTGTATTGTAGAGAAGCGTTTGTGTTCTTCTCTGATGAGGCAGCACAGATGGACATGACCACCTTTAGGATGTTTCTACCAGGAAGCACATTTCAACAAAACACTGCCACTGGACATGACAAGTCTGCTTAGTGGCAAATACTTTTCTAACATCGTCACAGAAACGGGTCCATAACTGGAACAAACCATTTCCTGTTGGTTTTTGATCAGATGTCGGACACACTGACTCCGATCCGGCAGAAGACGGGAACCGGATACAAAAGGATCCAGTGGAAACATCCGGTCCAGAAAGACAGCAGGTAGAAGATCTGGTTTTATCATGTCCTTTGTTTAGACCAGAAAACCCCATGTGGGTTGCTTTCTTGTCAAGTCGTTTAACATGAAGACTGTAAGACATGTTTTCTCCTGCAGCCCATCCCGTCTGGCCCGGCACAGCGACCGTCCTCCAAACCAAAGAAAAAGAAAGTGGGCCTGTTCAGATGATCCTCAGCAGGACATGTCCTGCCTTTCTAACTAGTTTTTATTGAACATTTATGTCCTGAAGGACATTTTTACTGCAACTGTGTGGAAGAAATTTTAGATTAAAGTGGAATTTATCTGTTTTTTTAACAGTTTTGTGTGAATTAAAGCTAATGATGATTTTTGTATTGGCTGTTGTGATTTCTTCCTCGCTGAGAATAAAATGTCCACCATCATGTCTTCATAGGGACGCTTCCTGATGTTTGACTGACCTCTGAAGCAGACTCGTCTGCTCGACATCTTTATCAGTCAGTCAGAAATGTTCTACCAGACAGTCTGTCCTCTATTAGACACATCGATCAAGATGTCAGTCCTGGTTCGGCCCAGCAAAAAGACATGAACCAGTATCAGAAAAAACTGACGCCTCATCAGAAAGGGTCTCCATGGAAACAGTGTTGTTAAGTAGCTACAAAAGGCTGAGGTCACATGACCCAAGAACTGAGGTGAAAATCGGGATTCTCAGCTTTAGACCAGAACCGTCCAAGTAAAAGCGATTTTAGCTGCTTCGGCCTCTGGGAGATTAAATATTGCTTATAAACTAGTTTTTCAGCTGATCCAGAGAAATGAAATTTCTCTGCTGAGGAGTTCCAGGCTGCTGGCTCTAAACGCTGCATATTTCAGCAGCTCTGTGGGGCAAACCTCAAATCATTCCTGCTGTTTGACTTGTTGGCAGATGTTTTCGTGTGACAGAGGTTTGTCCCGAAACTCTGGTGGGATTGATTGTTTCTTCTTTCCTGACAGAGGGTCTACTCTGGTCCCAGCGAGGGGACATTGGAAAGAACGTCTGAATATGCAGGAGTCGCATCCCTGCTGTTCTGCAGCTCTCCCCGCGCGCACCTGCTCTGCTGCTCACGCGTCTACAAATGAGTACGCGGGTCCAAAAGGACAGAAAATGCGCGCGCCAGGTCATCGTGGTTCGTTCTGCGGGTCAGTGCCACCCCTGCGGGGAGAAGGGGCAGGTCCAGCAGGGTGCGGCCCCTCATCAGTCCTGGAGTGAGTCCTCCAGCACCACTTGCGCGCCAGCAGCGACCAGCCGCGAGGCACAAACTGCTGCGGGACGTCCAGTAGACAGCCCACACACTGTCCGTTCCTCGCAACTTCCACACGGAAGGGGTCGTTTTGAATCTGCCTGCCAAGATAAACCCACCTCACATATTTATGCCCCTGCCTCCGCGTGCGCTCAGGACACAAGCCGCGCAGAGGGAAGCTGGTCAGTTTGGCACTTTTACGCGCGGGGAATGTCGACCTGCGAGGACTCCACGCTGAGTCCTGCCCCATCACCTCCAGTCTAAGCCTTTGACGGGGAGCCACGCAAACTGGGTTTGTGCTCCAAAACACAGCGGAGATATCTGGCCTCCCGCCCGGGGGGCAGGATGCTGCTCCAGACCCTAGTGACGTGTCTAGCGGGCTGTGCCTTCCTTCTGTCCCCAACCAGCGAGGGCTGCGGACCGGGCAGAGGGTACGGCAAGAGGCGGCCATCCCGGAAACTCGCGCCGCTCGCCTACAAGCAGTTCAGCCCCAACGTGGCCGAGAAGACGCTGGGGGCCAGCGGAAGGTACGAGGGGAAGATCACCCGGTTCTCTGCTCGTTTCAGCGAGCTCCTCCCAAACTACAACCCCGACATCATCTTCAAGGATGAGGAGAACACCGGCGCAGACCGGCTGATGACGCAGGTAACTCCACAGTGTCTTCCAGGCCTTCCGGTACCTGTGAAAGTTTATCCACACGGTATTTAGTGCACTTTGCCCGCTATTTAAGCGCGTGGACGCTTCTTATCTGTTCCGCGTTTTTTTTTTTTTTTATTGACAACAGAGATCAGGTGTGTAAACAGGAGGTCTCGCGCGTTTAAAATCCGTTTCAGACATCTTAACTTTTTTATTTGTTCACTTCTTAAACTGTTTATTTGCTTTCTATCGGTGCGACTGGCTTCCCCTCTTATTCTTGCGCCGCTTCATTCTAACCTCCGGCAGCCTGTTGACTCTGCTGCAGAGGTGACCGGCTGGAAAACGGCTCCTATGTCCTCTGTTTGACATGTTTTTCTTGTGTGGAAAAGTTTTGTTTGGTCGTTTTTAGCCCGACTGGTCTGCCTTCTGGACTGTCAGAAACTTTTTACGACGTTCTCATTGATGTGGCCTCTCGAGGAATTTATTTGACTCCCAATTTCCCCAGGAATAAAGTATTTATATCTGACGCCATGACCGCGGTTTCCTCCCGTTTATGTCCACAGACCCACGTGGGGAATGAGAGCACGCTCCAGTCCCGAGCTGTCACCTTCACACTGCAGTCAGGCTGTCTGAATCTGCGCATGTACCGGTTTTATTCCCACATATAAACCTTATCGGAACGTTTTTGATGACATTTTTCTTAATTTTCCGCTTTTGTAAAATAAAAATCTCAATTCGAAGCATTTTTCATGTGTTTCCCGCGCGCACATTGCAGACGCACGGCGCAGACCTGCTCACAATTTATGGGCTCCAAGCCGCACGAGACAGCCTCCTGTTTGTCTTTGACTATTCCCTCTTACTTTTCTGTTTGTTTTAGTAGCGCTGAGCAAAAATAGCCCTGTTCACTTGTGCTGAAACCTTAATTAGACGGAGTTTTTCCATCATAATTTAGTTTTTATTTGTGTTTCCCGGAGCTCAGACCGGAGTGTTCAGTTTCAGTCAGTTCGGCCTACATGTTAAATCTACGTCATTTCTCACAATTTAATATGAAGTAAAATGTAAAACGTAACCCATTTTCACCTGGATTATCTAAAAAGGCAGATTTTCTTCTCAGCACTCACATTAATATGACAATAAGCGGGAAAGATTTGGGAATTGTTACCTTTTCCCACATATTTAAAAGCAACGAGGACTCACAGGTCTTAATGACCCTTTCTGCAGCGCAACAGTGTATACAGGCGCACGTTGTCATGTGCGTCACATGTTTGTGCAGCCCGCGGTTTAGTGCTCCTAGACACCTTGGAAGGAAAAGCAACTAAATCTCTCGTTTGATTTATGAAGTTCAGCGTCGTTTCTGTGACCGCAATGTAAAAACACAAGACGCTGAAAATCCACGTTGAACGCTGTGAAAAGGCATCTGTGGCTGCGAGCTATTCTTATCACAGCCAACATGGAAAAAGACATTTATAGGGTTTAATCCTGGTCTGAAGCTTATATAGATACAGATTCATGATTCATGGTTTCAGATTAAGAAACTTGATGTAATCTGGTCTGTGTAAATTAGAGGTGATGGACTACTTGACATGGTGCATTCAGGTTATTGAGATGAACAAAATGTTAAACTGAAAGTTTACTGTTATCAATTCAACACTACGTTTTTCATATCCACGTTTCTGTCCAATTCAACATAGAGCAATGCTACATGCTAACTTGCTGGGTAAGGTTTAAATGCTAGTTCATTCAAACTAAGGGTAAGGTAGGTTATGCTAGTTAATGCTAATATGATGGGTAAGGTTTGTTATGGGAGTCAATGCTAATTTAATACAATGGATATGAAAAGTAATTGGTTATGCTAGTTAATGCTAACGTGTTCGCTAGTTGGACTAAGATAGGAATTGTGTTATTGTAGAGAGGAAGAACTAATCTGGGAAATATTAATAAATGTGACATTATTTACTATTGTCAGAGCAACATCGTGACTAGAAAATAAAAATAATTTAGTCTGTAAGGAACAGATCAACCAGATGTTCTCGTAAAGACCAGAGATAAGCGATAACAATGTAGAAGTTTCCATCTACTTCTTTATTGTTCTGTTGATTGATTATTGTTATGTATGAGTCAAGTTTTTGTTATTGTACTTATCTACCAGATTATTAACTAGATATTTTTTATATTCCAGTGTAAATTATCAGCTATTAACTTTTTTTTGTCAGATGAATCATACATTGATGCTGGGATGTCTGTGGTATTGAAGCATAAGATCAGAGCAGTTACTAACCCTCACAGAAATGTTGCTTCAAGAGCAAACCGACCAAAAGGAGAAACAAGAAATAATAAAGCTGCAAGCAGCATTGGAGGCCCTCGCACTCAGTGGGCACTGAGAGGAGGTTACTCAAATACGATGTCAGAAGTGATGACTTTGACCCAAAATGGCCAACTTCTTCTTTGGTTTAGACCATAGGTCCCTGTGACTTTATTGTTCGCCCGACCATGTAGAAAATGTGTGCCAAATTTCATGATTGATAACTTGCAGTTCTGGGGACTTTACAAAAGGTGGGGCTCTTCCACAATTTTGTCTAAACATTTCATAAAAATTGCTAAATACGAAAATTTTAATATGACACGGGTGGGTACACAAAATTTCTTGAGTTTTCGAACATCTTCAGCCCCCCAAAAGTGGCGTTCTTTTGACAGAGGATGAAGGATGAAGCAGAAGAAGAAGAATTGCCTGCATTTCAATAGGCCTTCGCACCACCTTCGGCCTAATAACTTGTTGTTGCAAAATACTACTTTGGATGCTGTTAAGATAACCTGCCACCACAAATGCAGCCAGTCAGGTTTGATTCCAGCATGTCACTGATCCACTGTCTCATTTGCTGGAAATCAAAGAACTCTAGAGACACAATATTTATATAAAATAACGTAAAATGATTAATTTATGGAATGCTGATTATAAAAATAACATCTTACATGTTTCATAATTTCCATTTAGAGAAAAAGCATTTATTCATTTGATTTTTGATGAGATCATAATGATGTCATGACTAATCCATTTTCAAAGGCTTGATTGTTGACTTTAAAAATCCCCTAAAATCTCTATCCCTAATATATATCAAATATAATATGATGTATGGCTTATAAGGTTACCACTGGTCCATTCACATCCGGATAGTCACTACTAAACTCATTCCGATTGGGGATTTGGTGCTGTTGTGGACTCAATTCAGTTTGAAGGTGCAACATTATTCCAAACTGTGACTGTGGTTACACATCACTTCTAAAAAAAAAAGCAAAACAAAAAAAAAAACAGACCTTTTAAAAAATAGTTTCACTCTTAACAGTAAGAAAACATTGAGCTGCATCGGAACTTAGTGATCTGGTTGATGAGATCCTTGTGGTTCTGGTCGATCTGAATTAAGTGGTCTGGTTGATCAGAACTCGCCGTGTCACAACACACGTCCCATGTTCCCTCGTCAGCACAGCGCCACTGTGGAGTGTTTTAAGTCTCCTCTTAAGATGCACTTTTATTCCTTGTCTTTTAACAATACAAGAGTTGTGTGGTCCTCTGTGGTTTTATTAGAGTTTATTCATTTACTTTATTGTTTTTGGAAATGTTTTAATATAACTGCAAAACTGTCCAAGGTGTACCCTGCCTCTTGCCCGATGATTGCTGAGATAGGCTCTAGCTACCCTCGACCTTGAACAAGATGAAGCAGTTGAGAAAATGGATAGATGGATGAATGTTTTTTATATAACTTATTGTGATAAACTGATTTGGGTGTAACGTTTTCTTACTCTGAATCTGCATTTCTCGAAATGTGCTGTTTAAATTAAGTAACTGATTGATTGTATGTTTTGTACCTGTATTTGGTCTGCCTTAAATGGGCAGAGACCTGACACTCTTCTTTGATCCAAATCAGAATTCATTTTTGCATTCACACAATCCCCAAACAAAGCCACTGTCCCAGCAAACAAACCAGGAGCCATACCAAGAAGGCTGCTGTGAATGTATTTTCTGTTCTGAAGGATTCAACACTAGTTGTCTGAAGTTTTTCAGTCTAATCGCTTTAAACCAATCTTAAACTGTAAAAAGCAAATCCTCGTTCTCTGCAGGCCAGTCTGATCAGTGTCTATGTGGAGTGACCTTGTGTGAAAAAACTGGACTTGATGTGATCTCTTTGATTCAGTTTACTCAGATAACTGATATTTATTGATAGTTTAGTACCTTTAACATAGTAGCAAAAAACAAGTTAGTTGGTTTAAAATGGGGGAAATGTAATGATGGATGCATAGTGTTGCAAATTTTCAGAGTTGAGTAATTTTTAATGAATTCTTTACATGCTTTTTACAATTATCAGATGATATACCTGAGCATTCACCTGAGACTTTCTGCAGCCACCTAGACAATGGCGTCTGATTAGATAAGGTGGTAGACTGGAGGAGTTGTTTACACAAGCCAAGTCAGGAGGGAGTTCAACAAGTCCTTCAATAGGCCCTCTCACCCCCTGTTTGCTCAACCTTACCAGACTCCCTGTTTAGAGGGATGCAGAGGACCTCATGTTCCTGTCACCCCCCACTCAACCATCCCATATTACCTCACAGTCCCCCTCTTCACCCTTCATCCTTCCATCCATCCTTAACATAGCTCACCTCACTTCACCACAGAGAGCAAACACCAGACTGGCTGGGACAGCAGGGGTCCATTGTGGGAAGGCTGGAGCCACAAACAAGGTGGTGGTGGGGGAATGGGCGGGTCGGTGACCAGGGTGATGGGGAGTCCATAGATGCTGGTAGAATGGGTCTTTGTGAAGGATCTATGAAGTCTGAATGGTTTCCATGTAGCACAGCAGAGGAGGAAAAAGAAACAGTTACTTTCTGAATAATGCGAACCAGCAGCAGAGCATTCATTTCAATCGTTCATTTACACACTTGCATGACTTATATGCAGTTGCACACAGAAAATAGAGAGACTATGAGAGGAATAATTGGGAAGCAGGTATAGATTCTTGGAATTCAGTCGTTAAAAGAAAAAGGTAAAAAAAAACACAGTTTCTACGTGCTGATTTCCTACACTCTGTTTACGTTTTCCTAATGAACAGTAGAGTATCGTCTGCATAAGATTGGAGCTGATTTTTAACCATGAATCTTTATGCTTAATTGGGGAAATTGTTGTTTTTCTGTATCTGAGCACAAATTATACAGTCACTAGACACATGAAAAGCAAACAGAAGAGCAAACTTTGGCTAAAATCTGGGATTATATCCATGTTTGGACAGAACATCCCTGACATCCGCTGTGTTTCCTCCACTGCAGCGCTGCAAAGATAAGCTGAACTCTTTGGCCATTTCGGTCATGAACCACTGGCCTGGAGTTCGGCTGCGGGTCACCGAGGGTTGGGACGAAGATGGCCATCACTCAGAGGAGTCGCTGCATTATGAGGGCCGGGCAGTGGACATCACCACTTCAGACCGGGACCGGAACAAGTATGGAATGCTGGCGAGGCTGGCAGTGGAGGCTGGATTTGACTGGGTCTACTATGAGTCTAAAGCCCACATCCACTGCAGCGTCAAGTCAGGTGAGGAGCTTTGTTTGCTTTAGGATTTTTCAGAACCTGATAATGCAGTTTCTTCTCATAGAGGTTTTAAGGATCTAAAGCAGGGGTCACCAAGTCCGGTCCTCGAAGGCTACCATCCGACAGCTTTTAGTGTTTCATTTCCTTTCCCGATTTCAATGTAAAGGTTCTCAAACAACTTATTGTCATCTTCTGCACCTGGTTGTTCGGTTTGAATCAGGTGTGTTGTGGAAGGAAGACACTAAAACCTTCTGGATGGTAGCTCTCGAGGATCAACGTTGGTGACCCCTGACCTAAAGTAAGCCGTATGTCTTGGACATCTCAGACCGGTCTAGATTTTCCTCTCCATGGTAGGAAGCCCACTTAGTGGGGGAAAACTGAGTCTGGTATCTCTAGGCATTTAATAGTGAGTCCCCTCTCTTGGACCCTGGTTTCTAAACGATCTTTGTGTTGGTCCATCAAGGTCTTAGTCTGACCCTTCCCATGAGACCACTTGGCCTTGGGGGGCCTCTGCAAGGGCTGATGAACCACAAGATCCCCTCCACTACGTTAAGGTGGAGTTGCAGGGGCAAGATTTAGTAGTACTGCAATAAAGCATCATAATGAGTGTAGAACAGATACTCACCAAAATTGAGTAAATTATGTCTTCCCCTTCTTCCTCCAATCACATATCTCCACCTCAGCTGTCCAGAAAGCAAACAAATAAATGTAGCCACTTACACAACCACCAGCCATGTCCAAAACCCGTCCAGCTATGTTCCTCAAGTCGAAACTTAAACATCAACAGCTCCCTGCAATGTTTGACAAGGGCTTGTACTGTTTCATGATGCCAAGTTAGGTTCAGGCGCTTCGTTCAGGTTGGAGAAGTTCTCCGTCTGGGCGAGAAGGAGGTATGCAGCATCTTGTTCAATGTTTAACCCAAATTGCCATCTTTCCATAAATGATTTATGGTCTCATGGTTTGTATTGCACCTGCTGCTCACATCTTTCCAGCACAGACTTAAATCAGGGTCTGTCGATCAGTTTTTCAATGAAGATCAAAAATAGCTGGATGTAAGAAGTAAGAAGGTCAAACACATCTCAACCCATTAAGACACCAATGCTGTTGATGATCGGAATGAAGCTGTTTAATGAACTTTCAGCAGGTCAGGTGACTCTGGTGACTAACAATCTCAGGTGTTGTAGTGTTACAAGATTTCTAGTAACATCTTTGTTAGTGGTGGAACGTCTCTACAGCATTCAGAGATCTACTTTTCTGTTTGTTGTTCTGCTTACTGGCTGCTTAACATCTACCATCATCCTTCTCACCACTTTGCTTATTTCCTCAAACTAGACCCCAAGACAAAAAAGAAAGAACAAAAAAAGAAAGAGCAATACACCATCTTCATTTGAGGAAACCTGAAATTTAAAAAAATAAATAAATTCACATTGCCTTCTCTCACTGAATGTTTTCTAAAATAGAAACAAAATTAACTAAATAAATTATTATTAAAATTATTAATTATTATATATGCTATTTTTCTAAAACTAGCAACATAATAAAAAGAACCACTATTATCTAGTGCTCTTTCTCACAAGACAGTTGCTCACTAAATTAATTTAAAAAAAGAAAGAAAAAGAAAAATATAAATGAATGCACACAAAATTAATAAATGCTCACAAATTGTACAATCTTTGCCTTTCAAAAAGAAAATACTGATTATCAATTCCAGTCAGCTGCAGTGTCACCTGCAT
>JBAMHX010000027.1:1699217-1714487 GCA_037177515.1 Pseudomugil tenellus | reverse complement strand
ATATGTGTGTGTGTGTGTGTGTGTGTGTGTGTGTGTGTGTGTGTGTGTGTGTGTGTATGCACCAGCATACAATAACTACATGAGTGCAATGCCTCTAACACTCATTTGTGAGGAATTTGTATGATGTTTTTAAAATAGGTCAATGTAGTACAACCCTTTATTTCATCATCCAGCTTATTCCAATGATCAACTCCAGACAAGTGATGAACATTTTTTTATGGTACGATGAACAATTTTTTTTTGGTACTTCGCACACTGTTTTTTTTAGGTTAATTTCTCCTCTTAAGTTATACCTCAAATCATTATTACTTAACGTATGTTGTATATTATTTGTTAAGAAATTGTACTTAGCTTTAGTTGTTATTTATTTATTTATTTTTATTTTTTTAGTTGTTATTTATAAGGTTTTATATTTCACTAGATCTTCAATCTTGAGTACTTCTGATATTTAAAAAAATATTGGTTTGTGTGGTTCCCTATACGAAGAGCTTTTTTTCTTTTTTTGAGAATTTTTTAATTTTATTTTATTGGTATTGTCCCAAACTTCAGTACAGTAGCAAATACATAGCAGAACAATTCAAGTCAATTCAACTTTATTTATATAGTGCCATTTCACTACAATGTCGTCTCAAGGCGCTTCAGAGATCGGCCAATTCATAAAAATAGCCTTTTATAAGGGAACCAGCAAGATTGCAGCAAATCTTAACGTCAATCGAATCTCCCATCCTGAGCAAGTGGGAAGGAAAACTCGCGTTTAACAGGGAGGCAAAACCTCCGGTATAACCCAGCTCAGGTAAGGCAGCCATCTGCCTCGACTCCTTGGGGTCAGAGAGGGCAGGAAAGACAAATAATATACATTGCAGCTACTATCCAGGAAGACCTGCAGATAAAGGAAAATAAGAATTAAGACCTGCAAAACAAGAAGAAATGATAATTTAGACCCGCAGAAAATAGAGAAATAGGTTAATGATGCCAGTACTGTCCAATACATGGAAAATAAGCAGCAGAGATAATAATTGGAAATCCTCAGTGCATCATGGGATGTCCGGCTAGACTATCCCTAACTGTATGATTTGTTGAAGAGGAAGGTTTTAAGTTTGATTTTAAAGGCAGAGAGGGTGTCCACCTCTCGTACCCACAGTGGGAGCTGGTTCCATAAGAGTGCAGTTTGATAGCCGAAGGCTCTTCCTCCTATTGTTTTCTTATAGACTCAGGGAACCACAAGTAGACCTGCAGTCTGAGAGCAAAGTGCTCTGTTTGGAATATATGGAACTATGAGATTTCAGATATACAACGGAGCTTGGTCATGGAGAGCTTTATATGTAAGAAGAAGGATTTTAAACTCTATCTTATATTTAACAGGGAGCCAATGAAGAGATGCTAAAACTGGAGTAATATGATCTCTTCTGCTAGTTCCTGTAAGAATCCTTGCTGCAGCATTTTGGATCAACTGGAGACTTCTCAAAATTGCAGTAATCCAGTCTAGAAGTAAAATCTTTTTCTCTGATCACTCTGAGACAGGATGTCACTCATTTTTGCTATATTACGTAGGTGAAAAAAACGGTTCTAGAAACTTGTTTTAAATGTGAGCCAAAGGACAAATCCTGGTCAAGAATAACTCCAAGGTTCCTTGCTGTGGTACTGGAACCTTAGAGAACAAAAGAACAAGAGTACCGTAAATAATATGCAGAGTTTTATGGTTTCAATTTTACTTTTAATACTGGTAATTTGAGGATTCCAGCTTAGTATGTGGTCAAGAATAACTCCAAGAAAATTATGTTTATATACACATTTATACAGATATATACACATGTTTATATGTAGTACATATACATTCTGTACATCATTGCTTCGGTTACCCAATTCTATTAATTTTGGGGTTTTTTTAATTTAATGACAATTTATTATCATCAAATTATTGCTTTAATTTGTTCATTTCTATCATCATTTCAGCTAGTAACAGCTTTGTATCCTTACAAAAATTGCAGTAAGAGATGTAACATATATAATTTAAATACAGGAAAAATAAAACCGGTCCCAACACTGACCCCTTCTGCCGAAGACGTTTTTAAACAGGTAAACCTTTCAAACACAAGCAGCATGTTAGTGATTGGTTAGCGACTTGTCCACCGGCAGAATGCCGTGTCTGATTGGTGAGCTTGCCGGTAGGATTTCGGCATGTATTTGTACACAATTTCACACAACAGATCCTGGGTCAGTCAGGAACGCTGAAAAACCGCAACTTTGACGATCACGTGATCGTGTTTTCTGAAATAGCTATTACGATCAGAAAACAATAGATCGTTCAGCACTAATGTGAGCTGCCTCGTATCGTTAGATCTTTTGCTTGTAGATGTTCCAAAAGGTTCTCAGTTGGTTGGTGTCTTGGGCGGATGGGGTCCATACCATGAGCTTATCTTCTTTTATGCCCAGCAGCCTACGACGCAGAGGTTTTCCTTGCGGCATGAGATGTGTGTTGTCGCGCATGAAGATGATTTTGTTACATTGAGCTTGGGTGGGTTTGGGAGTTTGCCATGGAACAATATGGTTATACAGGAACTCCACATTGTTTTCAGAGGTCATTTTCACACCTTCAAGAACCAACCAACTCCATCCTGACTCTGCACCTCCTAGCCTTGTTGGCACACTGTGGCCAACCTGTAACCATTCATCTGGAAAGTCCAGGGTTGTGACACTCATCAGTTAACAAGAGGGTTTGAAAATGAGTCTTCATGTATTTCTGCTTGTGAATGTTGTTTAGGTGGGACTAAATAGATTCTTCATGCATCACTACAAACCTCTGGAGAATCCTATACTTTGATGTTGGGGACATTTTGGAGGCAGCAGCAGATTCTAACACTTAATGTAATGGGATTTTAGAAGCTGCCTCTTAACCTGAAACCTTTGTTTACCTGCACAAACCCGTATGACTCAGACACAAATCCCTTAATGCTACAATGTTTTCCAAGACATTCATCTATTTCTCAGTTTCCAGCAACCGAAAGATCCCTTTTCTTTCACGTTGCCTGTAAATCATGGTCTGCTGAATGTGGGACCTTGTTCTGAAGCACTTTTTATTTATTGATCTCACCTGCAAACTAATGATCACAGATGTCAGATTGATTTCAGTGAGAAACGATTTCTTCAAAATGTTACATTGAAAAACAAACAAAAACATCTTTTACACACTAAAATAGAATTTGCATAGATATTTGGAATGCAGTGTATTCATCTTTCATGGTCTTCTTCACTGTCCTGTCCCTCTCTGTCCACCTTCAGACCACTCCATGGCGGCGAAATCAGGCGGCTGTTTCCCCGGAGATGCCTCTGTGATGTTGGAGAGCGGCGCTCAGAAGTTCATGGGTGACCTGCAGCCCGGGGATCGGGTCTTGGCTTCATCTGGCAGCGAGCTGGTGTTCAGTGAAGTCCTGACCTTCCTGGACCGGGACCCAAACCCCCACAGACTCTTCTACACCCTGCAAACCGAAGCCGGGACGCAGCTCTCGCTGACCACCGCCCACCTTGTCTTTGTGTCGGAGGGGAACTGCTCGGAGGGGGCGCTGCCAATCCCCCACACCCTCAGGACTGTGTACGCTGGCAGCACCCGGGTGGGACAGTGCTTGCTGGTCTCAGCCGATAAAGTGGGACGTCTGTCTCGAATCAGCCGGGTCAGCACCAGGATGAGGACGGGAGTGTTTGCTCCACTGACCCGGCAGGGGACGCTGGTGGTGAACGGGGTGGTGGCGTCCTGCTATGCCGTAGTGGACCGCCACTGGCTGGCCCACTGGGCTTTTGCCCCCCTAAGGTTGATGCACAGCTGGACTGGGAGCACTGGGGGTCACAGCGATGGGATGCACTGGTACTCAAGGCTTTTACTTTGGCTGGGGGGGAAGTTGCTGGACTCAGAGAGCCTCCACCCGCTGGGTGTGGAGCAGGATCCATAAAAGTCAGAGCTTATTGGGACCATGATGGACTTCCAATATGAGGGGACATGAAGACGTTGTCTCTTCCTTCGCTTTGAACAGTTTATTTATTTATTAAAAGATGCAGCAGGTTTCAGAGTTTCGCCCTCTGCTTTCATTTCAGCTTGTATTTAAAGCGGGTACCTTAAAAAAAAGCCTCCTTCAGGGATGTGAGATGTTTTCATGCTGCCGCTGATGTTTGTTTTCCATTCATGAAAAATTAAAGGAAAACTTTTATGTAGTTTTTTCCCTTAAAATCCTCGTTAGTGTTTAGAAGTAAAGAGATGTATTTCTAATGATATAACCAATGTTTTAATTGAATTAAGGGGATTTTAAGGGTGAATATTTCTTATTTATTTTACAGAAAAGCAATAGTTTTATAAGATGATAAAAACAATTAGTCAACAGTCACCATAACGGAATCCTGAACATCTAGAACATGATGAAAACATTCCAAGTTCTCCTGACATTAATACCAACGTTCTGTTGAAGAGCTTTTATTTCCACATAGTGTCCGTTCCAGCTGCAGGAGGTTTCAGAAACATCTGGAAGGACTTTCAGAATACATGAGAGATTATATTTAACTTTATTGTTTGTTTACAGGAGATTATGTGATGTTTATTGAGTTATTGTGATAAAGATCTATTTTTAAATTAAATGATATGAAATAAGATGTTGGTCTGATCATGTTTTGAGATGTTTGACATGAGACAATAAAGAAGATAAAAAGACCACAAAGAAGCATGAAAGACGCAAAGTGTCCATGGAGGACTAATAACAGATGCCCATAAATGTCCAAAATGTTCCCATAAAGACACCAAAAGACAAAAAGGCTGGAAACGCTTGCAGAGTGATTCACGCGCTTTCTTCACCTGCTGAAGGATGCGAGCAGGTGCGCGTTGTTGCATGATGACTACGCGCCCCTTCAGGGGGGAGGATTCAGCATTTAGGACTGATTCAGCCACCACAGAAAGTGCGCAAAGAGCAGGCGCGTGTGCGCAACAGTTGTCTGCTAATAATAAAGCGCTGCGCCTTTAAGAGGAGAGCCAGAAGAAATGTAACACCTGTCCATATCCAGTTCGGGTTTGAATCAATTAGCAGACAGGAGAGAAAAGAAAGATCCTTCTGCTTCTGCTTGTTCACCAAACTGCCGCTCATTTAGCCCGTTTTCCTCTCTCGCGCACATAACCCGGATTAAATTACACATTCCGCCTTTAAGAAGCTGTCAACGGGATTAGAGTTACGCACGACCAGTCAGCTCGCGCACCATAGGAGTTTACGCACTGTCACTGTCTAGACTGTAGAGGAAGCTCTCCTTCAGGAGCGTTTCTCCTCCTCTTCCTCCGTTCCTCGCACCGCTTCACTGGGGAGCTGTCCACGCGCGTGACATGGCCGACATAGGGAAAGGGGTCACCGCCGGGAAACTGGCTATTAACGTCCAGAAGAGGCTGACCAGAGCCCAGGAGAAGGTAGGACGCTCACATGGCAGCGGGACACCGTGTCGTGCTGTGAAACTGGATCCTTCACTTTGTACGGTCGGACAGCAGCTTCCCTTCTGCTGCACAGTCCGCGCGCTCGCGGACACATGACACTCGCAGAGTTCTGTTGGTCGTTTTAAAGTTAATTTCACCGTTTTGCTTCACTTTCATTCAGTCAGTCAGAAATGTTGACGCACTACAGCACAAAGGAGCACACCAGCCCTCATTTCCAAAACACAAATCTTTGCTTTTAAAATAATACTTTTTCTTTGGACACTTTTTATTTTTTACTCATTTTCAGACTAGATGCATTGTCGCTTCCCATTTCTGTACCTTAATCTAAAAAAATCAACAAAGATCGGGTTGCCTGCAAATTTTTATTAACAGCAAGGTTCAAAACAGTTGTGAGCTGTTGGCATGCCTCAGCAAAGAACCAGGACCGGAGGGATGGATCTGGATCTTCAGCTGATTCATCTGCTGTTGGCCAAAACCTCATCAGGAATGGTTCCCATGGAAACATGGCTGTTAAGAAGCCAGAAGACTGAAGTCACATGATCCAAGAACTGGACTGAAGATCAATGGAAACAGGTTTGATGGATCCTCTGAAGGTCCCTGACCTCAACGAGTCGGATTGAGGGATGGACTCTTCCTGAAGTAGTTGGGATCATCTAGACAGTCAGAGCTGTTTCTGAAAGAAATGACAGAAAGTGGTTCCTCCCTTTTTTCTTATCTTATCAAGAATCTTAAATCTTTACCACCTGTGATGTCTAGACCTGAACACTGAATCCCCTCATGCAGAAGAAAAACCTAGAGGAGGGAAAGCACCTAAAAATGACCATGTGAAACCTGATCAACAGTCTTGCTTGGCTGCGAGTTATTATTGTCCGTCCTAATCACTCTTGTTGCTTAAGCTTGCAGAGCTTTTACCCTTTAATCACCCGAGTCCTGCAGCAGGAGCGCTGTCACTCAGTCCCATCTGAACCGCCTTGCTGCCTGCAGCTTATGCTGCTGTGAAAATCCCCATGTTGCCTTTATCGAGGAGGCTGTTACAGCAACAGCAATCCTGCAAATAATCTTCAGACTTTATTTTTTTTACATCAGCTGATTTACAGAGCTAAGCAACATGCTTTGATTAGCTTACAATAAAAAGGCTTTAAAGTAGATTTTAAATGAATTCAGGGATAATTTAAATTGTTTAGTTCTGAATTTAGTTATTTAATTCATTTATTATGTTCATCTTCCACTTTTCTTCCTTTTTATTCACCTTTATGCCACATTATAACAATCTTTAGTATGATAATTAACATGTTATTTAGTATTTTGAAGTTGTTTTAATAGGTTAAAAGCAAAGTTTATGACATAATACTGTACATAAATACCATAACAGGAAACATTCTTGTACTCTAAAGGACGCTGAGGCCAAATCTAGGGATGATTATCTGGCTGAACCACTATTTTTGTCACTTGAATGCTCTTAATACACAAAGTATTTATGGAAAAGGAAATATTAGTAATATCCAGACAATTCTATCAGACCAGAATAAGTCTTTATGGGAAATGACCATCTCAGGAGTCGTTCAGCAGAGTTTAAACTGCACCTGCTGCCGCTGTAACTCGCTGCTGAATAAAACAGCATTACATTCCCGGTGTCTTATTCTCACAGCTCATGTTGAAGCAGATGCCAAGGAATCCTCTCAGGATGATTTACAACTTCGCAAAACAGTTTGGTTTCTGTGTAAAATGTAATGATAACAGATTAAAATGATTTAGGAACCCCATTAACACACATTTTAGCCCAGTAACATCAACAGCAGATCAAATGAGTAAACGTTTTATTATTATTATAAAAAAAAATAGGACAACTAGAAACATCTCATCAGGTAAATTATTAGCAGGTCAGTACTGGGTAGAAAAGATGGATTTCAGGGAGGCAGTCCCTCAGATGGAAAGATTCAAAGAAGTAGAAGGAATTTCTTTGTGCATGGAATAAGAAAGAAGTTCAAAACTGCAAAACATTCCTCTCCTAAAACTCTAGCAGGGGGTCTCCCCACTTCCCAGACATTTCCTAAAAGAAGAAGAGATGCTAACAATGCTAAACATCACCCCAAGCTACTTTTTAAACATACTAACAGCTGCTAGCAATGCTAAGCATTGCCCTGGAACTACTTTTTATAGATGTGTTGCTGCATCAGATTAATATTTTTATCAAATGATAAAATATCTGAGTTTCATCCTATGACATGTTGATTATGTTGTACTGGGAAGAAAATTAGAGCTTATGCATTTTTTAATTCTGCTTTTATTCAAATTTTACACATGTCTGTGCTTTTTTGGAGTTGTGGTTGTAAAAAGCAATTGGAATTCAGCATATTTAACGAAGTACTGTCTCCCAGCTTTTAGGACTCTGTTAGGAAAGAAGACTTATGGAAAATCTGCTGAAGATCATTCAGGGTCAGTGTGTTCAAACAGGATTTCAAGAAACTTGTTGGGCCATGCAACATCAATTTAGCATGTAGGGTAAATCTTTCTTTAAGTTTGCCATGTGTTTGTGTCTGCTCAGAGTATGAGCTGTTCAAATGTATAAAATATGCACATTTTTACCCTTTGAAGCAGTACTGAAAGTATGTTGAAAAACTAAGTCTTCCTTGGTGGTAGTTTGGTTTGGCCGTTGAGCAGACGGAGGTCCACATGGACAAATTTTAAGTTGCTTGAATGAAAAGAGGATTATAAGTAACTTTCAACCTGTGTTTTTTTTTAGCCCTTGGTGAAATCAGCATACGCTCCATGTTGCTGAGCGTTCTGTAGGAGATAATCCTGGGTGCACCACCATGCAGGAACGTTGAGTTTGGTTGGTGACTTGTCAAAAACTTTGTTGTTTTTGGAAATGTAACCTGTTTCAATAATAATCAAAGGTTCTTCAACTGGAGGATGAAAACCAATGGTAAATTCAGGTTTTTACAGAGACGTTCAGCTTGTGTAACCTGTCCATGAAATAAATTGTAATATAATTGTATTCTGTCAGCTTGTATGCTACCTACCTCCCCTCATCTTGCCAATGAACTAAATTTGTTCAGAAAATCCCAATATAACTACTGAATTATTTCCTATTTAAAGATAAACTTCAAGTGTCGGTCATTGGTTTAACTTTAGGTCACTAACGGGCAGCAAAACACACAGTGGTAAACTAGTTGATTTTACAATAAGTTTATTTTGTTTTGTAGGTTGGTTTTGCTTTTGTCTGAATGAAAACTATTTCCCCCACTATCACCTGGTGACTAGCTAGCTTGATCCAAACCAGGTGACTGAAATGTTGTTGTTATGGTCGTTGTAAGTTACTCTGATGCAGAATTTATAAGTTTTATTGGGAGTTGTAGTGGAAAACGTAAAACCCATAGGTCAGCAGCTGTCCAGGACTAAAACTGGACATGTTTAGCTAGCTCTAGTCGTCACTTTTACCACTAGGTATCTATCTTATAAGTTGTTCTCCCAACTGAAAAGTTTGTTATGATGCTAAAACTTACATGAATTTGTGATTCTTCGAAACAGACAGTGAGGTGAAAGCAGTCTGCATTTAATGAACCACAGGTCTTGTCTTTACTTTCCCCGACTCCTGTGTTTATACAGTACTTGGAGCATTCCCCTTAAATTTTATGCATCCATCCCAGAATGTGTTTCACCATTACTACCAATGCAGTAATGGGGATTTAAAACTATTACTTAGTTTTTATAAGGGGTTAGTACCCACTGGATGGTCTCCAGGGTTGGGCTAGCCCTTGGTCACTGGGTGCAGTTCAATGATTTCAGATCGGGTACAACAAAGGGATGTTAACATTGTTTTTGGATGATGATAGCGTAGTGATCTAAGGAGGTATGATTTTCTTGCTGAGTTTAATGATAAGACAAAGAGTGAAAATGTCAGCAACAAACCCAGTAGAATTCAGTTACACAATAGGATATAAATGGTAAGGCTTTTTTCTTCGTCTTTTCTAAAAATCACATTTCAAGTTTAGACAGAGGTTGTTACAATGCTAGGTGCGAGTATTTAAGGGTTGCTACATAGTTGGTTTGCACCATCTTAAACAGCAGCAACGCTACTATAGCGGGTACTGACCTGGATGTTATTTAAGTGCCCATATTTTGCTATACTTGCAGTTTCACAGTCTATCCTATGCAAATTTATAATATACATTTTGCAACATGCACCATACAATAGTTTTGCCGTACCACTCATTTCTTGCTGCAAGGTCTCTACCCAAAATTGTAAATGGCTTCCACCTACTTGCTCTCTGCTCCACTCACTCATCTGAACCGCCCGCACTGAACCCAAACAGCCAAATTAAGATGGTCAGGTTGGCAACTGCTCTTACCTCCTTAGCTTAAGCCTCCCATTTATCAGAATGATTCTCCAGACTTACACTTTTACTACCACATCCGGTTAATTAAACATGAGTACAGCTATTTCCCATAAAGACTTCTTTTTGGTCTGATGGAATTGTCTGGATATTACTAATATTTCTAATACTAATATTTTAATACTAATACTTTGTGTATTAAGAGCATTCAAGTGAAAACAGCCAAGTTAAGATGGTTGATTTCTAGCACCAGCGCCCAAACCTGCACTCACTCTACATTGTTACCGACATACGGAACAAGTTCAAAGACCTCCACTAGTCTGCCATGCTGGGATCCAGTTTACGGTTTTGCCCGTTCAGAGCGAGAGTCTCAATTCAGGATTTGCATACTTAATTTCTGCTGCCTGTATTGACAATCTTATTCTTTCAGTCACTACCCACAGCTTGTGACTATAGGTGAGGGTAGGAGCAAAGATCCTCCAGTAAGGGCTTCGCTATCTGGCTCAGCTCCTCCTACACTACAAGAGAACAGTGCAGATTCTGCATTGCTGCAGATATCGCCTCCCCAAACCACCTGTCGATCTCATAGTCCATCCTTCCCTCACGTGTGAACAAAACTCCAAGATACTTGAACTCATCCACTTGGGGCAGGACCCCATTTCTTACCTAGAGGGAGCACTCCACTCTTTTCTGGCTGAGGATCATGGGCTTAGATTTAGAGGTGCTGATTTCCATTCCAACCGCTTCTCACTCAGCTGCAAATTGCTCGAGTGAGAGCTGGAGATCACAACCAGATGAAGCCAACAGAATCCCACCATATGCAAAAAGTGCAGATCCATTCCTGAGGTCACCAAACTGGATTCCCTCAACACCTTGGCAGCGCCTGGAAATCCTGTCCAGAATTGGGGATAAAGGGCAACCTTAACGGAGTCCAATCCTCACTGGAAACAAACTCAACTTGCTGCTGGCAATGCGGACCAAGCTCTGACACTTGTCACACTGAGATGGGACAGCTCGAACAAACGGGGCCTGGTATCCCTTACCCTTACACCCACAACAAAGTCAATCATCGAACTGTGGCTTTGCGCATTCTGGTGCCATGTGCACATATGGACACTCTTATTGAACATGTGTTTGTCATGGGCAGTCCGTAATACAAACAGAAGTCCACTAACAAAACACCACTATGGTTCAGATCAGGGGTGGCATTTCTCCCAATCACACGCTTCCAGGTCTCACTGTCATTGCCCAATTGATCTTTGAAGTCCCCCAGCAGGATAAGGGAGCCGAGGAACAATCATGTCCACACCTGATTGGTGCCTCTCACCAGGAGCAACACCTGCATGAAAAAAGTCCAACCTTTCTTTCAAGCCCCCGACAACATTGCCACTAGGATTTTCAGGACACACAAAACCCTCCACCACGATAAGGTGGGAGCTCATCGAGGGGTAAGCAGATAGTCATGATTTATTTTTATACCAGAGATCACCAGTATCCAGCTTTGTCCCATGCATACAGAGATACCTTCTGAATCATCTAATGTGCTGCAGTGTAGATGGTGGATCTTAACACTTTTGTGACATTTTAGATCTAGTTTGTCTCAAATTGGATAAGTTCTGTCTAACTGTAATGATGGAGAGCCAGAGCCAAACAGAAGGTTAACAGGATTTATTGCAAGTAAGGAGGGATGAACAAAAACCTGTAGGGAAGGTGGAGGAGTTCAGGAGACATGCAGGGACACGGAGCAGGAAGGCAGGCTGTGGGGTATCCAGAAAAGGGAAGGCCAGGAGCAGCAGGAACGAGCATAGATTGATGTACGTTCATTCATTCAATGTCCGACGAAGGAATAACTGGTGAGCTGAGCGATTTAAAGCTGTGAAGGGAATCGGGAACAGGTGCAGGTGATAGGGGATAATGATAATGGTGGCAGGTGATGGGGATTGGGCTGAAAGACTGGAGCAGGGCATGACACTATCTAAGAGACCTTGCCTCTTTTGAAATACTTTTCTTATATCCAGTCATGTTATCGACCTGTTCCAAGATGAACCATCATGTTGTTGACCTGTTTCCGCTTAAACCAGTAAAAGCTCCTCAATGTGTTGCTTCGTCAGATTCACATTTTCTAACAAAAGTAAAATGTCAGTTTCATCATCTGACATGATGTTTATCTTCTACTGGGAAGAAAAGATGACTTGATGAGATTTTGAATTTATCCAATTCTGTTCTATTTATATTCCCACTTAGTGCAAATGTTTTTAGTTTCTTTTTCATTAAAGTAAAGTAAAAATTTAATTTCAAAAATAATTTTCTACTGATGATTTGATGTGTACAGAAATATAAATATGCACTATCCTGTGTTCAGCTCATTTTCCAGGTGGATATACTGAGCAGATGTTACTGAACATATTGATTTGTTTCTGTTCTGATCCCTTAAACTATGTTTATAAGCCGCTGTGATGCTTGGAGTATCATTACAGTTTCATTAACAAACACTGACTCTGAAACGAGCTGATGAGTGCTGTGATGGATGCTTATCAAATATTTTTAAATATCTGATAATCTGATATACATATATATATACATCTGATATACATCTGATTGTGTCTCACTGTAAAACGTGTGATAAATGTTCTGATAAGTGTGTAAAACAAGATGTAAATATTTCTTTAGTGGTATTAGTTCAGGTAAAACGTCTGGCAAATGTTTGGATGGTGCATTAGTTGGGGTAAAACTTGTGTAAAATGTTCCATTGTGTTAATAATTAGGGTAAGACTAGAGACTGTGATTAAACAAGGCTACTGACTTGCTCTGTCAGTTTCAATTAGTTTTTATTGTGTATGAATAATAAAAGTAATCATTTCTGTCTGAAATAGATTATTTAATCTAAACTCCAGCTCCTCTTTCTCCTGATTCTTCAGTTTTCTAAAGAAGAACCTCTTCATTTCTGTCATGAAACTAAAATCACAGCAGGATCTGATGTAATGAAGTCCTTTTTAATTGAGGAGAAAATAAACTAATCCAAACATGAAGTTGTCCTGCTCGGCTTTACCACCTGTCTGTTCCCCCAGAACTTCCAGCAGGCCCCACTGCTGCAGGAGGAGCTCTGTGTGCATGTATTTTTACCCCTTTGGACCTGTTTCCCTTAATACCCTACAAACTGCCCCAGTGTATTTTAGGGAGGTGAAACCAAACACCAATGGCTGTGATGTGTTTGTTCTTCTGTCTTTGTGAGGACATAAATCCTTCCCGATCTCACCCCTAAACTTTAACCAAGTTCTGAAGCAGTTTATTTGACACGGATGCACCAGTCCTGAACCAGATGCAGTATTTCTGCTCCTGGTTGTCTCATCTTACCAACTGCGGCTTGTGGTGTCAGTGTTTTCATATGAGGTCTGAATGGAGCAGCAGCGGGGAAGGCCCTTTCCTCGTGGTGCTGGGTTGTATGTCCGTCAGAGGATTAGGCCAGCAGGTGGTGGAGGTGACTGAGGTGGAGGCTTGTCCATGTGCTTTCAGTCAGTCATCTGAACAGATTAGCTGCTGACCTCGTTCCCCTGACCACAGACGAAACGCACTGACATATTCTGCTGAACCCACCTCCTGCTCTATTGCATTTTTACACTCTAAGTTTTATACGTCTGGATTTATCTTCTCTAACTGTATCATTTCTGTAACTTACTAGTTCTGTAGACACCAAGGAGTGTAAACAGTAAAACCCCCAGCATGCAGAAATGTGGTCAGCAGGTTGCTTAGAACTGCAGAGGTCATAAACAAAACCGGAAAGAGTGTAGAATGGTGACATTTCATGGTGGAAGGTCTCTATAAAGATCTAAAAAGGATCAGGGGATATGAAACTTATTGACCAGCTGTTTAAATGAAGCACTGTTATATTATTTTTTCTATATGAAGCTTATGAAGACATGTTTCAGATCCCCGTCTCATATGAAAGGTCCAAACACGACACAGTACAACATGAAGTGTAATCGTCTTAGTTAGGAGCGTTGATGTCACCTGGGGTGACATTAAGGCTGCAAGTCACCTACAATAACATACTGCACCGTAGAATCATGGAGGACTTTAGACAAATGATTGCAGTTGGTCTTTATTCCTGTGACAGTAATGGTTTCAGATGAAAAACTGCTGTTCATTCATTTTAAACACCTGGATAGGTCTGCAATCCATCCCAAGTTCAATTAGGAGATAGACAACCAATCCCAGTAGCTGTCATTCCTACAGACCCAGGGAACCAAACGTTTATGATGTGATTATAGTCATTCTATTGGATCTTCCTTTATAACACAATAATAGGATTATTAAACCGCAGAAAAGGTTTAATAACAGCACGAGATATTAATTTAGAAAACAAATTTGGCTAAAATGTTTGAGTCTTTAAACAACTTTAAAAAAAAACTACGTTTTTGTAATGGGCGGCTGTGAGGACCCGGAAATTCAACCGCTCACAGGAGTAGTGGAACAGAAAATCAATTTATTGTAACGGGTACAACAGTCCAAGAAGTCTAAGTCCTGGAGGGGAAGAGAAGCAGGAAAATCCAAGAGGCAAGGTCAGAGGTCAAGCAGTGGTAGCAATACAGGACCGTACAGGTACTTATCAGGCAATGGTGTGACTCAGGGTCCAGAGACAAGGCATTGGTCAAAATCCAGAATATCCGAAACAGGTGAGGAGTATCCGACCAGGGCAAGGCAAGAGGGGTAATCCGTGGACAGAAGGTGGGTTCGCAATCTGGAAGACAAAACAATGACGCAGGATTTCAACAAGACCAGAAGAAATGCTGATAATCTGGCAGGGAAGGAGAGAATGGAGTAAGTTTAAATACTGAGAAAGCTAAGAGGCAAACTGTAGATGGCAGGTGGAAAGAATGAGTGATTGCCTGGAAGGCAGGACCAGTGGCAGAAAGTAGAGCAGCAATCAGACAGCACCAGGTGAACTGAATCGCTTGATTAGCCCAGGCAGAGTTGAGACCATGACAGTTTTATCAAAAGTTAAAATAAAAAGTTAGTTTTATTTAACTGAGCTACATGTAGAATACATTCAAATAGACATTTACGTACATCTACGTGCATTTAAAAACCTTTTACACAATTTGACATTTCTATTACATGGTTGCTAGGATACATATTAAATAACTTTTTATAATTTAATAACTTTATTAAATTCAAACATAACTTCAATCTGCATTCTCACTGTTTGCTGCCTGTTTTCTATGCTTTGATCCAATTATTCTTTTTCTTTATATTTGTCAGACCTAGCTCTACTCCTCTCATGTCTACAGGTTTATTAAACATGAGTCTTTAAATAACCCCCTTCATTTATTTGATTCTTAACTTTTTATTTTGTTGTGGCTTCAGTTTCAGTAAACTGAACAAGTCAAACCCTAAGCTTCTGAAGCTTGTTACATACTCCACGAGAAGCGAGAAATTTGTTCTTGTTCTTGAGGTCGCAAGAACAAAAAAAAAAGTTCT
>JBAMHX010000027.1:1667737-1682943 GCA_037177515.1 Pseudomugil tenellus | reverse complement strand
AATGAATGAATGAATGAATGAATGAATGAATGAATGAATGAATGAATGAATGAATGAATGAATGAATGAATGCATGAATGGGTTTGGTTATACAAAGCATGTGGGAAAAAGCTAATAAAAACAGAAAACTGCATGAATAAGTGGTTATTAAATATATGGAAAAGTATAGAGTTAAAAGTAAATAATTTAGTAAGAAATAATTCAATAAAATTATCAAATAAATAAGAAAAATTACCTAAATCTAATCAAAGTTCAGCTTTAAGCTAAGCAAAAAAGGCTTTGAGCCTGAAATGACAAGTTTCCTGTCAAGGACGAGGAGTCAGGTTTCTTGATTAAGAAGAATATAATTTAATAAATGAAGAATTAAAGAAGTACATCATAGTTAAACATTAAAAAATGGAGTGAGACAATATATGAAAGACAGGACAAACAAGGTACAAGGTTATAACCCGGAAAGAATCATTTTAGAGTTCTGTTGTCTCACAGAAGTCCGAAGCTATTCTGACGAGTCACTTGAGACACCTTCGTTTAGAAGACTCTGGTTTGTGTGCATCGCAGAGTCTGGAGTCACTGTGAAGTCATAACAGATACAGGCCACAGTACCGTCTAAACATTCTCCCCGTAGGGAAAGACACAACTCAGACATATAGTTTCCTAAGCTCAGAATGACATTATCTTAGGAACATGATCATCAGACCTTTTGGCCAGATATTAATTGAGAGTAAGGTAATTAAGCTAAGATATGAAAATCCACAACAAGCCTCTTTTTAAAACATCACCTGTCTCTGCAGGCGTAAGGTTCTCCGGTTGGATGTTCCACAGTCGAGCAATGTAGTAGTGGAACAACGACTCCCGTACAGGATCTGGTTCTGACTTTAGGATCAGAGCACCTCAGAGTCCACAAGGCTGGGATTCTAAAAGCATCTCAAACAAATATGTAACAAAAAAATAAAAATCAACCCTGAAACGCATAGAGAGGCGATGAAGCCATTTTAAAAGTAGTATATATGTTTAAATGTGATTCCTTGTTTACAGAAGATTTATTCTGGGCTGCAGATGTGACCCATGTGTCATATGAATGTGCAGTCGTGTTATAACGCTGCTGTATGTGCTGTATCCACATTCTGAAATGTGCTGCTCTGTTGCTGCAAACTGTAGTAGCTCTGCTTTAACTGTTGTGTTTTTGTAATATAGGCATCTTGTTTTTAAGACATGAGCTTTCAATTTGGGTTGTCCAAGAAGACTTTTCACGCTGGGAAGAAGCTGTGCTATACAGGAGATTTTCTGCATAATTTTTCTGCTCTTTTAAGAGTTTTTATGGTGAGTCTCCATGGGAACGAGACTTATTTACCACCAAGCTCAACTTATAATGCTCTCCAAATTCAAGATTATCAGTGAAATAACACTTCTAATCTCAATGGAGTTGAAAAAAAAGAGAAAATGATGCAGAACAGGGTGAGGTGGAGAGACACGTCAATACACGGCTTCAGACTGTAATAAACAACTCAGTGGAAAACTAAAGGGAGGTGGAGTTGCAGTACTGGTTAACCAGCGTTGGTGTCATCCTGGACATGTTACTGTTTAAGAGAAGATCTGCACAAGAGACATGGAACTGCTAGCTGAAATGAGCTACATGCTAGCCCCATGAGCCTACAGCTTTCCTGTCACACCTCCACTCTGTCACCCTACAGCTCAGTCAAGGACCTGAACACAACCTCATCTCCCTCCACATCTCCTGGTGTCAATTCCAAATGGTGTCAGTCCCAGAGTTCCCTGCTCAAGAAAACTATGTCCGATTCTCCAGCACCAGTTCAACACCAGTCTGAGTCAAAAAAGAATACCAGTAATGTGGAAGACATCCTGTCTTGTCCCAGTGCCTGAAAAACTCCAACCAGCTGAACCAAATGACTACAGAATTTGAATTTCCCTCTGGGATTAATAAAGTATTTTTAATTTCATTTTCATTTTTCCTGAAAGGACTGCGTTGTTTAAGTGGTTCTCGCCGCCAAAGAAAAGAATTAGGAATTATATCAGTGTATTAATAATCTATGGTGATTAAAAGTTGAGGCTTGCAACTGAATAATCTGTTGTTTTGTCCTGTAACTCTGGAACAATGAACAGTGTTTCTGGGGGTGTACTTTGTCCTGGTGGTCCGATCACACTGCAAAGCTCGCACTTCATTAACACACTACACTATGCTGACAAATACACAAATATTTAAGTCGTACGTAGCAGAAATATCTCAAGATTAACCCAGGATTACTTTCTCTGAGACAAGCTCCTCTTCTTGTATTTCAATAAAGTATGCCTTTCAACACAAACAGGCCAGTTATGGCTTTAAATGTTTCATGTTTTCATTTTTACTAGAAATGATGAAAACACTTAGGGAGGATGTTACTTTCTGAAACTACTTATTAGAGTGATGATGCTTTATGTGTCTTTCTAAAAGTCTATGAACATAAAGATGAAAAGTTGAACTTTTCTGACTTAAAACAAATTAAATAATATATTAAACCTAATTCAGGTATCATATGAAGATCTGTAAACATCTTTATAGTCAAAATGATTTAATATAATTTGTCCTACCAGCAGCAAAAGAGTACACCTGGATAGGTCACCTGTCCATCAAAAGTCTATTTTTGTTTATTTACACATCAGTATGATTAATCATTGTTTTAAAAACATTTCTGTTAAGAATATATGTTTTTGAGTTTCATTTACATATCATACTGCCCTGAAAATAAGATATTAATGTTCACAATACAACTTAAACAAAAGGTACTGATATTGAACGTACCATAACCCTTTAACCCTGCATAGAGGTCACTATAGTGGACACCTATTTACAAGCTTTATTTTAGTTCGAGTCATGAATGATAATGGTATATTTATGAACTACTTCACTGGATAATAGTAAGTCATCCAACACAGTGCCACTCACTGAAGAAAAACCAAATATATTATAAAGTTTAACATAATTGCATACTTTGTGATTGCCCAAGTTTTACCCAATGATACAGCTATGTTTTATAAAATATTTAGATTATATAATTATGAAAATATATTACTTATATAAATATTTAATAGGGTTATTTAAATAAATAAAATAAAAACCAAGTCAAATACCATTAATAAAGAAAAACATTATCATTGCATGTCTCTCTGTTTGAAAGATATATGGCATTGCTTTTTATTAATGCATGCATGAAAGTGTTAAGACCTATGTGTGTGTGTGTGTGTGTGTGAGTGTTTGTTTATATTGTTAATTTAACATTATTTTTTTTTCAATATAAAAACTTTATATAAAGTCCTAAAATTGATATAAGGAAAGTACAAATGAATTGCACTTAAGCAGCAACATATGGACAGTATAATGTACTGTAGAGGAAGGACTGTATTTTGGAAGAACGCCGGCAAGTATCGGTTTTGGGCAGCGTGGTTACCAAGGAAACGGGTTTGGTGGACGGACGCAGGAAAAGATATTAATGTGATGCTTCCCATGTAAAGCTAATAAATTAGAATAATAAATTCATGAAGGGTTCACATAGGGAATAAAGTAAGCCCGAATAAACAACCAGTCTTTTGAAAACAAGCCCAAAAATGCACCCTGCGACTTATGATATTTACAAGCGACTTAAAAAAAAAAAAACAAGCCGAAAGTCACTTGGCATACACGGACTGACTGCACTGAGCTGTTTATCCACTCGCCATATCTGACTGCTGTCGTTTCTAGGAGTGTCGTCTCGCGATATTACGTCACTGTCTCAACCGTTGAGGCCTGGTATTTGCTCCCGCCAATATTGAATTCAAACCAGAGTAAGTCCCGCCCCGAAACGAACGTATAAATACTACCGGCAGTCATCTAACCGTTACAACGTCTCTATCACCCGATACTTCAGCGTCGGAGGAAGGAGCGAAAACTGCTTAAAAATGGTGAGTACGGATGAGTTGAGAAGCGTTTAAATGTCAGTAAATCGAGTAAGTTTGTTTTTGAGTGGCGAATATATACAGTATTTGGTGGTGAAGAAAAAAGACAATTTTGTTTTTGGAGAATAATAGTTCACCGTGAGATAAAAGTACAGAAATCTACGTTAAGACTTGTTTTATTTGCCAAATGTCTATTTGGTGTTCGTTTGAAAAGAAAAAAACGTTTAAACACTCGAGTATAAAAAAGTTGAAGTGATGACGCAGTTTCACATGAAAAGAGGAACGTGACGAGTTAATTATTTAAAAATATTGTTTTAGTTTAATCGTCCACTTTTTACATGTTTAAATAATTTAAAGTTAATGTAAAGAGTTGTAACATCGAATAAGTTGTACTCTAGTTTATTCAACAAGCCGTGTGTATGTGGGAAGAAAACGCCCTGGATGTCTGGAAACGTTACGGCGCATGCGCAGTGCAGGAAGGAAGTGTGGGTGGTTTAATCTCCACCCATTCGTGTTTTCTCACTTGACACGTGACTCATCAGGACTGTAGTTAGGAAGCTCTTGATGTTGTCAAGGAAATTACTTTTCAGAGGATCGCAGGGATCACTGTCAAATAATAGACAATATCCAATGGTCAATTAGGAAAAAGAGAACTTAAAAATTATTTTTTTTTTTTTATTTTTTGTGCATTTTTTTTAGTAGAAAAAGTTAATAATCTTTGTTTCAGCAAGTTAATGTTTACATATAGTGGCCATTCTGTATAGGAAACCTGAAATGTCTGGCGAAAATACCAATGCAATGAACTAATGTAGTTTAATTCAGACCACACTGGATCTTATTAAAAACAGTAAATTTGAATTCCAGGTATATAGAATTGTAATATCCGGTTTGATACTTCTCCTCATGTGAAAGCTAGTTTTTAACTGTAGTAACCCCCACCACCACCTCACTCTCTCCCCTCTGCAGCGTGAGTGTATTTCAATGCATGTTGGCCAGGCTGGTGCCCAGATGGGCAATGCATGCTGGGAGCTCTACTGTCTGGAGCACGGCATTCAACCTGACGGTCAGATGCCGAGCGATAAAACCATTGGGGGAGGAGATGACTCCTTCAACACCTTTTTCAGCGAGACAGGAGCTGGGAAGCATGTCCCCAGAGCCGTCTTTGTGGATCTGGAGCCAACTGTCATCGGTAAGTTTGTTTTTTTACTGGACTGGGATTCAAATAAGTTGAATGCAGGATAAAAACACGCAAAGTACACGAGATGAGCCGCGGATCACATCTATCTGATTGTTGCTGCGCAGATGAAGTCCGGACGGGAACCTACCGACAGCTCTTCCATCCAGAGCAGCTCATCACAGGTAAAGAGGATGCAGCGAACAACTACGCCCGCGGTCACTACACCGTTGGGAAAGAGATCATTGACCTGGTCCTGGACAGAACTCGTAAACTGGTGAGTTTAAAGCCAAACTTGGTGGAGTTGTTTTTATAAGCCTGATGTTTAATCCGACTGTCCTGCTTCAGGCCGACCAGTGCACCGGCCTCCAGGGTTTCCTGATCTTCCACTCCTTCGGCGGAGGAACCGGCTCCGGCTTCACCTCCCTGCTGATGGAGCGTCTCTCTGTGGACTATGGGAAGAAATCCAAGCTGGAGTTTGCAGTTTATCCAGCCCCCCAGGTGTCCACTGCTGTGGTGGAGCCCTACAACTCCATCTTGACCACCCACACCACCCTGGAGCACTCCGACTGTGCCTTCATGGTGGACAACGAGGCCATCTATGATATCTGCCGCAGGAACCTGGACATCGAGCGTCCCACCTACACCAACCTGAATAGGCTGATCGGACAGATCGTGTCCTCCATCACCGCCTCCCTGCGCTTTGATGGAGCCCTGAATGTAGACCTGACGGAGTTCCAGACCAACCTGGTGCCCTACCCTCGCATTCACTTCCCTCTGGCCACCTACGCCCCCGTCATCTCTGCAGAGAAGGCGTACCACGAGCAGCTGTCTGTGGCGGACATCACCAACGCCTGCTTCGAGCCGGCCAATCAGATGGTGAAGTGCGACCCTCGTCACGGTAAATACATGGCCTGCTGCCTGCTCTACAGGGGGGACGTTGTACCCAAAGACGTCAACTCTGCCATCGCTACCATCAAGACGAAACGCAGCATCCAGTTTGTGGACTGGTGTCCTACTGGTTTTAAGGTAGGCATCAACTACCAGCCCCCCACTGTGGTTCCTGGTGGAGATCTGGCCAAGGTGCAGAGAGCCGTGTGCATGCTGAGCAACACCACCGCCATCGCAGAGGCCTGGGCTCGTCTGGACCACAAGTTCGACCTGATGTACGCCAAGAGGGCCTTCGTCCACTGGTATGTGGGGGAGGGGATGGAGGAGGGAGAGTTCTCCGAGGCCCGAGAGGACATGGCTGCTCTGGAGAAGGATTATGAAGAGGTGGGAACTGACAGCATCGGAGAGGAAGATGAAGGAGAGGAGTATTAAGATTTCTTTGGTTTGCAGTCAAAGTTCAGAAATAAAGTTCAGTAATTACATCAATGTTGTGCTTTTTTTCCTGTTAACTCATTGCACCAAACACTTCCTAATAGAAAATATAGATAGATTTATATAAATAAAAAATTAAAAGCCTTCATCACAGCCATCCCTGAAAGTATTTCTGTTCACCTCACACTGATTCCCCACCTGCATATTTTTACTGCTGTAATTTAGATCAGGAAGCACCTTGTGGTTAAATGTCATCACTTTGTCTTTTTAACGATAAAACGCATAACTGGTCTTTAACTGTTTAACAAGTTATTGATCATTTGAGCTGGAAGTGAACCAAACTGATCTGAAGCCATGAATAACATCTTAAATGGGACTTAAAAATAAATGTATATCTGAATAAGTGAACATTAATAATAAAGGAAAATTTCTGAAATATGGAATAATTTATGCTATTGATGGTTTTTCACAGTAATATTGAATCACCTTGATCCATATTTACATTCTCTGAATTACCAGAACTTAAATATGATGAATCACCAGGTAAGACTAATCCAGTATCTCCTCTTCATCCACAAACTATCAGACAGCAGATTAATACTTAATAAATAAGTGAACAAGGCAAAATATCAGCATATAAAACAGCTGAACAATGTTTCACCACATTCTGTCTGAAACGCACCTTGCAGTTTGATCTAATGCGGGCATCAGGATAAACCGGTTTTTTGATCAGTTATTCAGATTCTTAAGTTTTCGAACAACGCAAATCCTTTATCCAGATCATAACTAGGACGGAAATAATCCGCTGGCCCAATAATGTAACAGGGAGGAGCTAAGAAACACCAACCTGCTGATCATCTTTCTCATCAGTAAATGTTTTCCTCCATCTAACCTTCCCAAGTCTTTCACTACTTCCTGTCTTCCTTCTTACTGGTTGCTGCAGGTACATTTCTCCACTCCATAATATCGATTGATTAACGCTTTGAGGGATGTTCACGGGCGATCAGCTGATTGATCCAAACACTTGACAGGTCATTAGTTCTGTTTTAGCGCCCTCTGGTGGTCCACTTAAAGTCTAAGATGCAGGTCTGGACCGTTTTTGTTTATATGCTTCTGCTTCGGTTGATCATTTAGTTTCCCTGTTGCGAGAGGGAACACAAGTTGTCTAGCCCTCAGCTAGGATGTCTAAAAATAAATTAGAGATAAGAGACTTCTTAAGAAGTTACTCAAAGAAATACGTAGGTTGTTGTTTAGGTGAAAATTGTGAACCTGTAAGTGTTCTTTTTGTGGAGAGCTAATCAGGACATTCAGAGAGCATTATGGGAAGTGGATCAGGATTAGTCTACCAAAAAACACAAATAAGTGTCACATTACATTTTCTTAGTTTCCCAACTAATTTATCAAACAGCTCTTTAATTTGCACACTTTCACCAGTATGGGAAGTAAAATAGTGCGATAGAACGACAAAGGGAATCTATTTTATAAACATATTATTCTACTGCTTTGGGTTTTGTGCACATCATTCATTATAATCGACATGTGAACATACTGTATGTTTTTATATCTGTTCACAAACATTTTTCACTGTAAATATACATCGAAAAATGTGAGCAAGTTACATCAAGGTACATATTTATCTTTTTTTTCATCTTTTTAACATTTTGCTTCTGACTTGTACAATATTTAAATGATTGACATGAGCGTAGTAGCAACTTTGAAAGCAACTGAGCACTTCAGTAACTGGTCTTAACACCTTCGCCTCAGTTGTCTTAAATAAAATAAATACATTTTAGTGCCATATAAGAGGTAATGTCCTTCTGCAGAGTTCTTACAGGAAGATGGTTCTGACAGACAATGAGAGGAGACGCTGTATCCATGATGTGGTTATTGTGTTTGCAGAGATGCTATTCGTCCTTAGAACAGAGAAGGAACACCTACGTCATCACATTTGGGGGATGATTCACCATTTTTGGTCTCATTTACACCGACTCAGCAGAAGTTTCCTCTCGTTCAGTCTCAAACATGTCACCGATGAGAAGATAAAAGAGATTTTATCAGTGCAGCATTCTGTCAAGTTTTACTCTGTGATCAGGAGATTTCAGGAACAACTGAGGGACAAACAGCTTTGGTGAAACATTTGCTACTTCATCACCAGCATCTTGCTCAGTGTTGTAGGTGCTAATAGACACAGAGGTCCGGAAACGTCATCTCGTAGAGCGGCGTTGAACGAGGAGGTGACTGTCCAGATGGAGATGGAGGAGGACGGATGATCAGATTGAAGACCTGGTCCAGTTTGGACTGAAGCAGCGAAATCTGCAAAGAGAACAGGTCCAGTTTGTTTCAGGAACATTCACAACTCTGGTTAAATTTAGATTTTTCTACATTTTTAGCAGATTAATTAATTAATATTTTACACACAAATATTTTACCTGGCTGTGTTAAAAAAGACCAATGAAAATCCAGATTTCCACAGCACTTAAACGCACCATCTACGCACAGATCTTTTTAGCTGTCAGAGGCGTGAAAAGAGTCTCACTGCCACTCAAGCGCATTTAAATCTGTATGCGTGTAAACAGAGGTTTGTCCGTGTGCATCAGAGGATTCGTGCACACATATTTAAGGATTTGTATGCGTAGGTGCCTTTTTGAACACAGCCAGGTAAAATATTTGTGTGTAAAATATTAATCTGTGTGCATTTTTATAATTTGTTAATGTGTAAATTTATTTTGTGTGTATAATTTGTACGTATTTGTGAGTACACTTTAATACGCATTTGCAAGTACTTACATTTACACACACAATGGTTTACACGGTTTACAAATCATGTATTACACATACAACTACCCAAAGTTACACACAAATTAGTGTACACAGATTACAACACATGTATTACACACACACACAAATGATATGATACTTATTTCTCTCCATAGAGTTGGGTCTCACCCTAGATCCACAAAGGGCCGCTATCTCTTCAAATGGAGCTGTCTGGAATCTCTCCACCACCTGCATCCTCCTCCTCTCATCCTCCTCCTCAATCCCTCTAGCCTCTAAAGAAAACAAAGTTTTCATTCCACACTCGGACATCTGAGCTTAACACCATGCAGTTTGTGGTGAGCTGCTTACCGATGGTGTTTTTCAGGGTCTGGAATGTGATCTCCTCCATCTGCGGTTTCTGCAGAGAGAGACACGTGAAGAGGCTCATGGACAACCAGACCGATTGACCAATGGGACAGAGAAGTTACCTGTGGTGTATCAGGACTGCACTGAAGGTCCATGTCCATCTGCAGAGAGACAACGTCTCCGATACTTTTCCTCCTGGACATACGATCTTCATCTAAGACAGAATCAAAGTCTCAAACAACTGGTTCACAGTGGGGTCAATATGAAGGAGTTTGTCCCAACCAGTCTGGTGAATAAAACAAATGGCAGATTTGATGATAATTATTTCTGGATGACATTTGTTTCCATTCTCATCCATCTTCTGCTGCTTGTCCAAGGCTGAGTGGTGCCATTTAACCAGAAAAAACTGCATTTCCTTAATTCCATCCCATCCTGGGAATCCCAAAGCATGCTCAGGCCTGTCAGCCGAGAATTTCAGCTGTTGTCTTGTTCTTTCGTTCCTATTGACTCCTCTACAGGTAAAAGTTAGGAACATAGATCAATCAGTAAAGCAATAACTTTCAAAGCAGGGAAAATCAAATCAAACTTTTTTTTTTTATAAAGCACTTTTCACAGGGCGTAGTCCACACTAAAGCTATAGGGCTGCAGTGCAGCACCCCCAGTCACCCGTGGTAACAATCCTCCACACCAGGTAGGCAAAGGATCCGCATGAGGAAAACTGGAGTTTGGACGTAGTAAAATATTAAAACAGATGATGTGTTCTTGGCCTCTGGTCCTCATCACAACTCATGCTGCTGAGTTCTGGAGTCATTGCAGATTAGAAATCCTCTGTTTGGGTCGACCAGAGAGCAAGACATTGCAACAATCTAATCTACTAGAAAAAATACAACCATCAGCACCTTCGTACTGGGAAGAGAGAGAAATAGACGGACTTTGGGTTTTAGGATGATAAAATTCTGTCTTTGCAACTTTTCTGATTTGAAGTGGAAAAGAGCCAGAATTCTCACACACACTGGGAGAGATTCAAATGTTGTAATTTTGATCTAAATTACTCCAAGCAAATTCCTTCTTGATGTCATGGAGGCGTGACAGTAGAGGTGTGGGAGAGAAGGGATCCTATTTTTATGGGTACATATATCTGGCTGTCATCAGCAAATAGGGGAAGGATATGTTGTGTTTCTGGAGAATGGACTCCAACAGAAGCAGACGTAACAAAAACATGAGGGGCACTAAAACTGAGCCCTGTGGAACCCCATAAGACACCAAAGCAGAAACAGACTCAAAGCCAGCTTTACTAACACATATTATTCTATCCGCCATATAAGACCTGAACCAGCCTAATGCAGCACCGGGTTCTACCAACTACCAGGTTCTGGAGCCGATGCGACAGGATTCTGTGGTCAAATGTGGCTGTTAAGTCGTATAATCTGCAGCATCAGTATGAAGAAGAATATCATTGACTTCAGAAGTGGTCTGTGAAGTCCTGGCATGCAGCATCTGATGCGGTCATGTATTTTAAAACATGTTGCTTTAAAATGAATTTGAGATTTTTTTATTATTATCTGCAATACGATTTGAGAAATTGTTCTGTTTAACTGTCTTATTTTAGAACTTGAGTTTTTCCTTAAAAATGTCTAAATGAACAGTTAATTTTGTTTTCTTTCATTTCCTCTCTGTTCTTCTGCAATTTCTTTTGAGGTCTTTGATTTTACTGTTTCTCCATGGTGCTATAGGTTTGAATTTGATCATTTTAGGCCTATGTGGAGTTGTGGGCGATAAGGGTTTGCTGTTAAAAGGATCAACAATGCAATTACAAGATGCAGGTAAAATCTGAGCAGGCGTTTGGGATAAAATATGCAGCCACCTCACAAGTATTATGTAGCTTCCTCACAGTTTCCACTTGTTGAGTAAAACTGGTGATGTTAAAAATATAGTGATGGTCAGACACAGGGAGACCAACAACATAGGACACACCGGCATACAGGCCATAAGTTATGTTCAGGTCCAGGAGTCAGCTGTGTGAAGTGTTGCTTAAAATCTAGACAGTTTATTAGGTTTAAAAAATTCTTTGCAGGAGAATCATTGCTTTTGTCAATCTGTAAGTTAGAATCACTAGTTATTAAAATGTGTCCAGTGACCCTACCAAGGGTATAAAGCCCCCTGACAGCTGGTTACATAGGGGTGTTCCATTGTCGTTTTTATCCCTGGTCTGTTGAATTCGAATCATTAATCAGAGTAAGTTTGACAGTAAAGCAGTTTTGTGGTACGAGTGTGAGCGTGTACCCGTGAGCTGAGGCGTGTATGGCATGTTGAGGCGTTCAGAATGTGGAGCGAAGCTGCTTCCTGACAGGGCCTCGCAGATTGTCGACTGAACAAACAGCAAGGCTTCATTCACGTTCAGATCCCCATCTGGCAACCTGACACACACAGTGAGGCATTTTAGTCAAAACCTGTGAGAGGTAAAAACAGGCATTGGACCAGGAGGATGGTAAGCACGTGGCATGATTAAGCATCCAACATGTCCTCGGCAGCTGTACAACAGCCATCAGTAAGGACCTGACTGTTGGTGCCATGACCTAGCGTGTGGAGCACAGATTGTCTTCGTTACTGTGGGAGACAAGAACAACACCTACATTTTAAAGAAAATCGTTTTTTGTATACTGGATAGAAAGCAGAGTCAAATTCTAGACCATCGTCTATTTAAAGGCCAGACTTACGGACAGTCATCAGTCATGGCTGGGTTGCTTATAAGGGTGTAGTATGATGATGTGAGGCCCGATGTGCTCCATGACTACAGTAAAAGCTAGAAAAGCACTCAGAGAGCGCAAGCCTCAGCCAAGCTCACAGTTTTCCCTCATATTGTTATTTGCATCCCAAAATATTTCTCAGTCACACATGAGTTGTGCACAGACAGACAGACCAATAGATAAAACACCGACCATTACATAACCTCCTTGCAGGAAGTAATTACTGATGTTGTGTCCAGTGGATGCAAGCTTTGTAAAAACATTTAACTGTTCCTGAAAAAACAGAAAGTTTGGTTTTATTTTGTAGATTTACTGCCATTCTTTACGTTTTTCTTTGTTCTATGAAGAAACATCTGTTTTTATCTGGAACAGAACTTGATAAGCATGAAGCTAAACAGCTGCAGTGGATCAGTGTTTCTGCTTGTGTGTATGCATGGGTGTGTTTACCTGGGTTTGTCACCCAGAACCTCTTCAGGCAGCAGGTATGGAGCTTCCTTCTGACGACTTTCTATGACCTGCAGCCACACAACAAACACACTGTGTACGCTTCTACAGACACACACCATTCCTCATTTTCACACACCTACTGACCTGCATCACGTGTTGGCGGAGCGGTGGAGGTGGACCAAGCTGAGACAGCAGATGGAGGAAGGTGGCACATATGGCATGAATGCCACAACGATTGAACACTGACAGAATCCCCTGATTGGACAATGCTAGCTCCTGAACAGCCAATCACACAGCAGTTAATAAGACATGGAAAAGTGTGTTCTTCCTGTCAAATAAGATCTACTCACCTGCAAAGCCAAAATTAGCCGAACCAGGTCCACCAGCACCTCCTCGTTGGCCAGTTCCACACTAAAAACTGCCAGCAGGTTGAAGAGCGCCTGGTAGTGGCTGCGTCCACTGCTCTCCTCTTTACAGGTCAGGTAGACATGTCTGTAGAGACGCTGAGCATGCTGCACAAACACGAACATGAAACTGTACAGACAATATCAACTGTATAAGTCATTTAAAGGTCAACAGACAATGAGGTGCTCACCTTCCTCATGAACAGGTTGTCCTGTCGAGAACACCGGTCTTCCTTCAGCTCCAACACTGACATGTCAAATGTCACGCTGTACAAAAATAATCAATAACTGATTTAAATAGACACAGATCAGAGGTGATGCAGTGATATATGTCTACCAGAAAAGGCTTCTGGGTTGTACTGAGCATGTGACCTGGCTGGGACGAGCTTGGCAGCGTTGTTGCGCCGGTCAATAAGCGAGGTGAGGATGGACAAAACCAGCAGGCGGATTTCTGGATCCTCCATCAGGGTGAAAGACAGCAAAGGCTCCAGAAAAGAGGAGGGCAACGCGGTCAGCAGGTTGCTGCTCTCATAGCGCTCCGACACCTGAAGAAGAGGAGCGTCTCTATTTATTCTACAAAGCTCTTAGGTTGGGCTGCAAAGAAATTCCCACAGCACATCACAACAAGAAGATACAAAATGTCTAAATGTCTAATGTCTTTTTTTTAAATTGGTGTCTCATGTGAATGTAAAGCTACAACTGTTACATCTCCTTTCCTTTTAATAACGCTCACTTTGGGAACTGAGTACACTAATAGTTCAATCAATCAGTCAATCACACTTCATTTATAAAATGTTACGAGGTACCAAAGCACGGTACAGGTAAATAAAATAAATAAACAATAAGAGCATAAAACAACAAAATATACAATACAACACAAAAAAAAATAATCTAGGCCTACTGGTCTCTGGAGTAAAAAAAACCCTTTAACAATCTGGACCACATGTAGATGGGAGTTGCAGGAGTCACATTTAGAAAAGATAAAAGCGTGAATGACCTTTTCCAGAACATCATGAGTAATGAAAGGATTTACTTTACTAATAAGTCTCGGATGATAAAAACTAGACAAAGATTGACCCAACATTTTTAATAAAAAGGGCGACTAGAAAAAACCAGAGAGCCAACAGCACTACTGCATCCTGCCAGATGGTCAGTTTTCCTGAAGGTGATTACTTCAGTTTAATAGCATCGACAGCCTGCAGGCGCTTGTTAGAAGGAACAAATTCATAGCACTTAGAATGGCACAATACGTTATTTTTATTGGGCTATTCTTGTCGTTGTTGCCGCCACATATTAGAATGCATCTGTAGCTCTTTGTCCTCAAATATAGGCCCCAGATAAACTGGTCAGCCCCTCCACTGGATCCAAATTATTCTTTTTAAGAAGATGTTGCACAGTATCATGCCTGAAAGCAGCTCGAGCACAACCTGAGAGAAGAGAGGCATTAACGAAACTCACTACTAATGGTTGAAGCTTTGTGGGGGAAATTCTTTTCTAATCCAGCTTGATGTACAACTTCATCTGCACAACAATCTCTGTTGTGGGATTATGCTAAATGGACATGTACTCATATAGCGCTTTTCCAGTCATGTTGACCGCTCAAAGCGCTGTACATTATATAGTATACATTCACACACTCACACCCCGATAGGCCCATCGGGGGGCAGCTTAGGGTTCGGTGTCTTGCCCAAGGACACTTCAACATGTAGTCAGGCGAAGCCTGGAATCGATCTCATAACTCTCTGGTTGCAAGACAACTGCTCTACCACCACATATTTTCTGGTTGATATTAGTATCTGAAAATTTACTGGCTCAAATTCCCACATGAAACTCACCTGGAGGAGTGACTTGAGCAGCATCACCTGAATCATCCTGCTGCCTTCAAACCTGAGACAACAAACATCAAGTTACTCATGTTAAACATGAGTTAATGTGGTAATGTGTTAAAATGTTTGTGTTAATGTGGTAACCTCTTGATAATTTACATAACCCTTTAACTTCCCGGTCTACCATTTGGTAGAGGTAAATTTGCTGTGATTATGATGATTTTCTTGAACAAAT
>JBAMHX010000027.1:1643876-1656161 GCA_037177515.1 Pseudomugil tenellus | reverse complement strand
TGTAGGCTCATGGGGCTAGCATGTAGCTCATTTCAGCTAGCAGTTCCATGTCTCTTGTGCAGATCTTCTCTTAAACATTAACATGTCCAGGATGACACCAAAGCTGGTTAACCAGTACTGCAACTCCACCTGCCTTTAGTTTTCAACTGAGTTGTTTATTACAGTCTGAAGCCGTGTACTGACGCATTACAGTCCGGGATATGTTCCGTTTGCACCTGGAGCCAGTTTTGTTAGCGAGCTAACGTTACCCATCACAACAGTTGGAAGAAACTGTTTAAATCTCCGTCGTTTTCTCTCCACCTCACCCTGTTCTGCATCCCTTTCTCTTTCTTTTCAACTCCATTGAGATTAGAAGTGTTATCTATCTTATCAATTGTGGTGTATGAAGGCTTGCTTTTTTTAAATATACATGATTTTGTTTTATCATGAAATGCACTTCAGAAATAAAGTTTAATTTGATGCAACAACTTCTTCTCAATAAGATGTTACAAAAGAGAAAAAACAGGGACAACTTCTGTCTTTTCTATCTTTCTGACTTCAGTTTGCGTGTCAGTATTTCTACACACGTGTAGAAATGTACACATATGTACATTTAAAATAACTTCTTCATCAGGAAAAGTTAAATACTGGAATTTTTTCTTCCAGACACCTGGAATCAGATGTTTACTGGTTTTATAGATTCACTATGGCTCAAGCTAAAATGAATGTGTAATACATGTAAATCTAAATAAAATAAGTTTAATAATAAATGAATATGGAGAAAACATTCATTGCATTTCAGATTTTACTGATTACTGAACCTGAACCACAACGTAAACTGATGCATCTTGTTTAGATAGAGGTTTTGGATCGCTCAGATAGATCTAGGTCTGGTTGGTCCAGATTTATGGATGAAGGTCTGCATGCTTGGTTGATGTTCTGCTATGTCAGCAGGTGATGTTCTGGTCTGGAATAATGGTAATGTAAAGTAACTAGACCAGGTTCCTGTCATGGTTTAAAAGGAAGTACTGTTTGTTCTGCTGTAAAAACCAAAGGAAGAAAAACTCCATTATTTCTTGGCTTCCACCATACTGAGAACATCTGGAGTATTTTAGAGGAATATCTAAGAGGGTGGAGGGCAGTACACCTCTAAACAGCAGCTGTAAGAGGAAATTCTGGTCTCGTAACATATTAACACAAGCTTGGGACGAACACATCCAGCTTGAATTTGTTGAGATTGCAGCTTCAGTCCATGTAACTGTCTGTAATTTAAGATTGTAATCAATCCACAGCTATTCTGGGATTAATCAGACAAAAATGTAATAATATAACAGCCATAATGCAGTTTGTTGCAACCAGTTTAATGTTTGGAAACTAACTTGATTTGGGTGTCGAGGTCTTCATGTTCAGAATGACACATCTCACTGAAGCGAGACACAAAGAAGTCGTAGCTGCGATGGTATGAAGGCGTGTCTTCTTCGATGTTTGCAAACTTCACAAACTACACAAAACAGAAAATAACTTGTTAAAACTGTAAAGAAGCAACACTTCATGTTCTGTGGCAAAACAGGAACAGACTGATGAGAGTTAATCCTGCTGTTATATCCAGATAATCCCTCTGTGACTACATTTCCCATAAATCTAACAAAAAGGGAAATGTACAAAGAAATGAATATGAGCTCTGAGGTTCAGATTTATGCTCAGACTGAGTGACATCATTGATGGCAAGAGGATTAAAAATGTCTTGTTGGAGCAGACATTAAACATGTCAACATTTCCAAACTCCTGTTCTTGTCAGAGCTTTCAGAAAAACTGTCTGCACAGCTTCTAACATCCCGAAAGAGACTCGGAGCTTATCACTTAGCTCATCTTTGTCTGACTCCGTCCTCCAAGTCACAGCTATGTGTTGCTGCTTTTCCTGTTAAATTAGCCACTAATGTCTCAGTCCATTCCTCCTCCAGACCAGTCACATGGATCCTGGACTACTTCAGGAAGGTGAAATGCAGCATAACTGTCTTCAGTAAGTCACAGGTGGATATTTTTTACCTTACATATTCTATAGCGGAAGTCTTATTCAGTTTTCAGACTGACCCATGCAAAGGCTTTGGGGGCCATGTTTGATTCTGAACTCAGATCAGTTTAGTGTTATAAAGTTAAAAATGTAAAAAAACTAACATTCTTCCTCTTCAGAAATGTCTGATCACAGCCTGATCACAGATCAGTTAGTTTGATTTTTCCATCTCAAGTCAGCAGAGACTTTTAACTGGTTCTAGAACAAGACATGTATCTGAAAGCATGAACTCTTCCAGTTTTATCTTTATTGTTACTGTGGAAAATATTTTCTTCATCACTTTAGTTTCTTTTAAATGTGATGTATAAATGAAGTTTAATTTGTTGTGAGGCGCTACGTACCGAGTTGGTGGCGAGGATGTGGAGGTGTGGCTTGTCCGTCTCCAGCAGCAGACGCAGCGTACTGAGAAAACTCTCCACCAGCAGATTGATGCTCTGACAGTGACACGCTAGCAGCAGCTGCTCCAATGCCTCCATCGCTATACACACATACCTGAAACATAATAATAGCTTTAAATGAGATGCTGGAACAACAATGTGACCAGTTAAGCTAGGAATAGGTTGGTAACATGACTGGATATTAAAGGAGCATTTCAGAGAAGCACATGCTCAGATGGAAAGATGAATAGAGCTGGGACAAACTGGATGTAAAAGTTAGCAGTTAGCAGGTGCTAACAGGTTTAACAATTGTTTGGGCACTGTTAGCCAGAAAAACTGTAAAAAAAAGAAATAACCACCGCACCACCGTGCAGCCCATAATAAATATATTATGGGCTGCACGGTGGGCTACTATGGGCTATATGCAATTGTACCTCTTGTACAACTATCATAAACAAGTCCTATCAATGACTGGAGAAGGCTGGACTGAAGGACAGCATAGAGGCAGTAATCATGGCAGTACAGGACCAAGCCCTGAGCACCAGAGCAATCGAGGCCCAGATCTACCATACAAGGCAGGATCCCGGTGCAGACTATGCAAAGGAGCCCCTGAAACAATGCAGCACCTCACAGCAGGGTGCAAGATACTGGCAAGTAAAGAATACATGGAACGCCATAACCAAGTAGCCGGCATAGTGTACAGGAACATCTGTGCAGAATATGGACTAGAGACTTGAGGTGGTGGAGAATGAGAGGGCTAAGGTCCTTTGGGACTCCCAGAACCAGGCGGATATAATGGTGGTGGCCAACCAACCGGACATAGTGATCATGGATGTGATCATTGATAAGCTGCACATGAAAGTCGTAGTGATTGATTTATCCATCCCCAATGATGGAAATATCAGGAAAAAGTAACATGAAAACTGGAGAAGTACCACGGCCTCAAGGAAGAACTTGAGAAACGCCTGGAGGATGAAAGCAACAGTAATACCCATAGTCATCGGAGCACTGGGGGCCTTGTCCCCAACAGATACCTGGGCAAACATCTCCATCCAGAAAAGTGCAGTCCTAGGAACAGCTAAGATACTGCCTAGAGACCTCAATCTCCCAGGACTCTGGTAGAGTAGCCAAGCTTGAGATGAACAACCACCCGCACTACCCAGGAATGGGAAAGGGTTGGCGAGGGAGGCGTTTTTATATACCTAGCGAAAATGTAAGCCTAAATGTTAAAATATCACTTATGTTATATTAAGAAAAAATTAATTTTTTATCTCCACCAAGGAGGTAAAATTTTGGGAGAGTTTGTCTGTCTGTCTGTTTGTTTGTTTATAAACAACATAACTTGGAAAGTAATGGATGGATTTTCATTAAATTTTCAGGATACATCCAAAATGGGAAGATGAAGAAGTGATCTTCCATGAGAAAAAGAATGAGCTTGCCGGAGGTTTGCGCTTTCTGAAGGCTTTTCTACTTTACAAAAAAGTAACTTTAAAAGTTCTCAATTCATTTATTTTATATTTAGAAGTTTGTTGTTGGTCACTCCACAGATGTTTAGTTGCAGGTGCCATGTGGTAGAATGTACAGTACTGTAGTAAATGTTCATTTCAACTTATATTCCCAATTGCAGGAAAGTGAATTGCCTCATTTTTGTCTCTTTTTGTCCAAGTGTAGTCATATTTTAACTTACTATTTTAAAGTGTTTAGAGTAAGTTATAACACTTTATATTATGACTGGGTATGGCATCCACCCAAAGTGTATCATGCCTAATGCCATCTGAAGTCTAGAGCTGGTGTTCTGTCAGTTTGGCATCATACCACATGTTCACTTTTATAGCTTTATTTAAGCATCTCTGTTCATGACAGCATTCTAATTAATCCCAAACCAAACTGTACCCATAACCCCTCAAAACACATTAAAAAGACGTGTTTGCATACAGACCCGTAACGGTGGCGATTCAGCTCTCTGGTCAGACGCTCCAACAGGTATGCAGCTATGCGGTCAAGTTTCTCTGGAGCCGAGAGAGCGAAGAAGGTTAGCTTCTCCATGTTTGCTTTTACCAGCCCATCCTGATCACACAAACATAAAGCGCAAAATAAACCCAAACCAGTTTCTTTAAATGTATCAGGGTGTTACAGATGCAGAAGTGTGTTTACCTCAGGGTCTTCTGGAAAAATGTTGTCCACCAGTCGCTTGTAGCGAGGACGCAACGCCCAGCAACCACACAAACCTGCAGACACAGACATCCACCTTTAGTGAAGAAGAACAAGTTGTGCGGCATAGAAAGATAAAATAAACAGAATAAAACAGAATATTTCCTCTGACAAGTTGTGGAGAAAAGACAGAATAAAAATGTTCCTTTATATGGTGAAAGTATTGGACATTATCCTGAATTTATGTTCAATAAAAGTCCTTCAAAGTGACTATTAAACACAGTCATTAATAATAAACAAAGCCAATGAAATAAATTAGAATGTTGATCTAAAATACGGAGAGAAATAAGTCACTGTGACAAAAACATGTGTAATAAATAGTGTTATAAACCATTTCATTGTAAATTTTGCTCAATCCACAACCAAAGTAGCTAAAAAGTAGAAGTTTTACTGTCACTGTACAAGAATTCAACTAAATCTCTTACAGCAGCTACTATGCCACTAAAAAAATAAGAAAGACAAAGAAGAATAAATCTAAGTAATAAATATTGAAGTGCAGCTAAAATATTAGACACAAGTAGTATGTATAAAAACTAATTCTAAAAACAGTTCACTGATTGAACTGTTAGGTAGTTTAATGGCCGTTTTTCCTGTCAAGGATGAGGACACTGGTTTCTTTAGATTGAGAAGAATATAAATTTAATAATGAAGAATAAAGGAAGTTGAACATACATTAAACATTAAAACATAGAGTGAGACAATACACTAAGACATACAGATAAGGTACAAGGTTATAACCCGGGGAGAATCCCTCCAGAGATCTGTCGCTACACAGAAGTCTGGAACTATCCTCCCCAGTCACTTAGGCACCTTTGCTTTGGTTCACTTTGGTTGTGTGCCTCACATAGTCTGGAGCCTATTTTTATGATATGATAAACAAAACCGAGGTCTCATCTAAAACTTTTTTCTGATGGAAGGACGCTGGCCTTGCAGATGGTTTACAAAGGTCAGAATAACATCAATTTAGGAGCCTTATGGTCAGACCTTTCAGCTAGACATTAACTAAGAGTAAGGTAATTAAGCTAATATATAACATTTCCTCAACAGTAGTACTGGGAACGGAGATTCCCAGTACTACTAGGGTGGACGAGGTCTGCGGCGTTACATATTTGGCAGAGATGTCACCCCAAAGGGTCTTCCTTGATCTTTGTACCCCATTGGAGGAGACAGCTCAAACCGATCTCCTTTAGGGGACAGTTATCCACTGAGCTGTCTTGATGACCGCTGAAGTTGTTTCTTCACAAGCGCAGAGCAGCTGCCTAACCACACTGTAAATCAGGTGGTGTTTTCAGCAGTGTGTGTGTGTGTGGGGGGGGAGGATACACTGCTGGGCCTTTTAATATTGTGAGTTACTAGCTTCTCTGAGTTATGCAGCCAGAAAAACTTTAAGTTTCTTCCTCTGTGATGCTACACGCCTGCGTGCAGTGTGGTCCTCTCCTCCACTTCTGAAAGTCAGACATCATTTCTTTTGTTTTCTTGGAGTTGAGCTGGTTGTCATTGAATTCATTGTTGGAAAAAAATATTAACAACATCAAGTTAAACACAAAATTCTTCTAACAGTTTATAAATGATGGGGCACATATTCGTGAGAGTGAGGACATGTTTGTGGATAATAACGTGCGTGAGGACAGCAGAATATGAGGACATCGCTGTGTGTTGCTGGGCTTGTGGGATTAAAGACAACAAGAGACTCATCAGAGACAAACAGCAGCTGCAGCAGGAAACTATGTCTCCAGAAGTAATCCTGCTTGTTGCATAACATCTTTACATTTGTTTATTTCCGCTTTAATCATACCGACTGTTCAGAAAGGATCTCCACAATCAGATGGACACGGCTGTTCCTGTGTTTTATTTATTTTAAAACATTTCTTCCTAACTGGAATATTTCAGTTATATGATGGACTTTTAGTTATCGTGACGTTCTAGATCAGTAATTCGTAACCACGAGCGCCACAGATTTCCATTCTACACATATGGGCAACAGGCCCCTCACACATTGACAGACTAATACGTATCTTCCCCTCACACATTATTAATTTCAGGGCTTGGATGTTTGCAGCAAGTCAGCTACGTCAATGAGAAACACACCAGAAATGTAAAAAAAGAGGAATATTCTCCATAATATGAAACTGATGTGGTTGAATCAGAGGTGGGATAAATAAAACACACAATTTTAGCAAGTTGGAAGTACAGTATATATATTTTTTTAACACCTTGTACACGAGGTCTTCTGATAGTTCTCTAATGTGTACGTGTACTGCTTTACCCTGAAATGTTGTGCTCATTTTATAGAATCATTTTATAGAGATGAACCTGCCTGAGTCATCTCTGGTGCTTGGTTTAAGTACCTAAATGTGTGTTATTCCATTACTGTTTCAACTTTTAAGTACTGCAGCTATATTACTAACTCTTACCTCAACCATCCATAAAAAACTCAATTCCCATTATGAGTGTACACAACATAAAGTGTGAAGACTTTATGAGCAGGCTACAACAACAAAATTAGTGAAAATGTAAAAGGAAGGTGTCCTGCAGAGATTGATATGATAAACAAAAAAGATCTGCACATGGGACACCGGACTGTTAGTAGCACTTTTATTATATTCTAAAAATCAAGGTCCAAAAGTTCATTCATCAGCTGCTGCATGCTGAAGGAAACCTCTAGTGATGTGAATGCAGGACCAGATGTTTACATCAGCTCCACTCCTCCAGAGCCGTGTGTCCTGCAGGTTTTGGATGTTTCCTGCTGCAGCACCAGAATCAAACGTGTTTTTGGGCAGAACAAGCTGTTGTGGAGAAACATTTAGTTTGAATCAGGTGTGTTGGAGCAGGAAATAACCTGCAGGGAAGCAGCCTTTCAGGACCACAGCTGGTTTATGGTGATGGGACCAGTTAGAGGATAGTTCTTAGTACCAGTAACAGGGTTTATTGAACCTTTTACATCATGCTTTTACCAGCTGTTTGCTGGCTGTTAGGGAATACACCTCTAAAGGTACGCTGTCTTTACACAAACCTGAAACACTCTGGTAATGTTTGGTCCTACAGGTGTTTGGACCCCTCTAAAACCAGACTAGGGGTGTGTATCAGCAAGAATCTGGTCATATGATGTGTATTTCATTATAGGGGTAGTGCTACAATATATTGGGATATATTGTGATGCTATAAAGAAAGCAAAAAATTGCATTTTTCTTTACTAGAATTTAAAAGAATAAGATTACATTCTTACTGAATAAGAATGAGGGGGATTTCTATTTTTCTAAAATAGACCCCCCCCTCCTCATTTAATTTAAAAACACTCTTTGTGTTCAGGATGAATAAAGAAATTAAAATCTTCCTTATGTGTAAAAAAAATGCTAATAAAAAGATGGGTACAGTTCTTTTGCATATCGATATATTGTCTCTTAAATATATTGTGATATAACGATATATCAATATTTTATAACAGTCCTTAACCAGACAGGACAGTAAAATGAGAAACCAGCTTGACCTCAAACGTGAACTCATCAGATTTTTCTTGAAGATGAAATAAAAAGCCGCAGACTGCTGACTGTGAGATGCCAACAGCGTTCTGATGCTAACTTATACACGTGTGCATCTGCGAGTCGTTTTATAAATCTGCAAATTTGACACATAAAGTGTGTGGACAGATCATCATAGGTGAGGATCTGATTTTCTTTTTCACTCAGATAACAAAAAAAGCAGAAAAGGTTTACAAATGTAGAATATCATCTTACCGTACATGAGGACAGCTCCTTCAGCTCACATCCACCACACAGTTCTGGTTAATCCTCTTTACACACACACACACAAGCTCTGCCCCCTTTCATTCACTGTCATCCAATCAAATGAAGCCATTGCATCTCCAGCGGCTGATTGAACATAGAAGCCGAAGCTCGTTTTCCATCATGGCTGCTAGTTTGAATCCCGGATCTGAAGTTTGTTGGTGAGTTTGTTACAGCAGCACAACGCAGCTTTAATATTCTCACCGGGTCTTAACCCGAAAAGATCTCCCTGTGTGTGTGTGCTTGTGTGATCCGAGCCATGTGCAGCAGCTCAGAGCTCCATAATCTGGTGAGGATTTATCCAGAAACACAGAAAAATGGATGATAAATGTGAAGAACTGGACAGGAGAGGATTTGGATCGTCAGAAAGCTGTTAAAATGGCTTTTTCCAGCAAGAAAATGACTAAACTCACTTCTACAAATAAAAAAGTTAACTGGAAACCACAGAAGTCGTTACCTCCGGCTGTTTGGTGGTCGAACATGGAACAGCAGTCCTGCAGCAGCCTTCGGGGAGCCTGGGGTACGGTCGACATGGCAACGACCCTCGGCAGCATTACCCCTCTGGCCAGGCTGGGTATGGTGATGCCTCTGGGTAAACTGGGAGGATTGACTCCTCTGGGAAGGGAGCTAATCAAGGCTGGTATGGTCACCACCCGCGGCATGCTGGGAAAGTTTAGCAGAGTCCCCGGCATCTCTGGTGGTCTGGGCTTGTCTTGAGAGAAGGTGGAGGAAGAAGAGAAGAAGAACTCCTGCAGAGGAGAGTGAGACGATGTGAAGTGAGAAATGAAAAGAATGAATGAAGCAGAAATCTCCTCCCACCTCCTTCCTCACATTCCTCTGGACTTTAACTCCACCAGCTAAACTCATAACCTCAGAAGGGATCAATTATGTTTACCTAAAGCTCAAAAAGTTCCAAAAGGTGCCTTTGGGCAAGACACTGAACCCCAAGCTTCCTCCCAGTGTACCTATCAGGAATGGGTGAATGTGTTCTATGTAGTGTGGTCACATGACTGGAAAAGCGTCATATAAGTACAAGACCATTTATAGTTCATTAATAAAAGTTTTCATGAGCAAGACGACAAGTTCTTTTGCAGAGCTTAACCTCCACCATTAACACCATTATAGATGACTACACAAAGTTTACACATCAGTATGGAAAACATTCTACTCGATTCTACAGACGCTTTTCTCCAAAGCGACTTAAGCAAGAAATCTAACAATAGGGGACATCGTAGTGAAGTCCTGGTCATACTGGTGTGAGTCCAGCTGGACACAGGTGTTGCCCTGTAGTGTTAGAGGCAGTACAATTGACGTATTTCTTGTTTCCTCCCGCCTCCAAATAATAGTACCTTTTTACTATCAAAATATCATTACACAAAATCATCTCGTGTGCAGCTTATTCAGTGCTGCGTTGTGCCACATATCTGGACAAATCTTTCTGTTCTGATGAGCGATGTGTGGAAGCTGAGTCTTTAGCTTGTTTTTAAAACTAAATCAGGACTCTTCAGATTGGATAGAGTTCAGTAGATTTTTCTCTTCCAGCTATGATTAAAATCTGCACAGTAACTTTTTAATTATCTTCTTCTTAACGATCGTTACCTTATTAATATTTTATTATGATTCTTGCTCTGTTTTTATTCTCTTTTTATTTCTATTTCAAAATCTGTATTGCTTGTTTTTTATGTAAAGCACTGAACTGTTGTGTAGATATATGCTATACAAATAAACTTGCCTAGATCGCTCCACCGTTTTGGAACAACAGAAGGAGAGGCTGGCTGATGACTTTGCACCACATTGTAGTGAAAGCAATAGGGGTCTTTTACTGGGAGAGTGTAAGTAAGGAGGGGGGGGGGGTGTAGGTCTGGATTAAAGAGTGAAGGTAGATGGGAGCCATTTGAGTTATTGTTTTGTAAACCAGAAGCAGAGCTGTGAATGCATGTTGCAACCGTTAGCCAGTGATTAGCGATTAGCAGCAGAGTGAGATAAATTAATGTGTCAGTATAAACTACATTATAATTAGTATAATGCTTCGATATAGAGAACTATAGAAGGAAAACAGTGGCATGTGGAACTTTAAGAGATTAACATTGCTAGTAAACACACACACAACTATTAAGGAAAATAATTAGAAAATGGCTGCACATGGCGCAGTGTTTAGCACTGTGGCCTCACAGCAAGAAGGTTGCTGGTTTGAACCTTAGTTGGAGGGAGGTCCAAACAGTGGCCTATCTGTGTGGAGTTTGCATGTTGTCCCCGTGGTAATGTAGGTTCTCTATGGGTACTCCGGCTTCCTCCCACTGTCCAAAGACATGCATGTTAGGTAGGGTTGAATGGTTAATCCAAATTGTCCCTAGAAATGAATGTGAGTGGTTGTTTGTTCTTCTGTGTTGCCCTGTAACAGACTGGCGACATGTCCAGGGGGTATCCCGCCTCTCGCCCAATGATTGCTGCGACCGTTAAATGGGTTAACTGGTTAAGAAACTGACTGACTGAATTAGAAAATAAAGAAAAGAGAACACGCTGGTATGTGTTAATCTTTGAAAATGAACCCATCAACTTTCAATTTAACAGGATTAAACTCTGAAATGAGCAAGCCTCAGGACTAAAATCCAAATTCAGCCTAAGGACTTCTCTTTCAGTGAACAAGAGCTGCATCCAAGTCCACAATACACAGAGGAAAGATTCAACATGCAGTTTCTTTTGATTCTTCTCATAAGATTCTGTCAGTATTTCTTTTAACAGGTCACTACCTTTCAACGGGTTCCTTTCATGCTTGTACACGGTAATTAACTGTTAAGCTTGTTTATTGTTTTAGTAAGTAAAACAGGATTTACAGAAAATGTTCTGAAGAAGATAAAACACTATTCAGCAAGTAGTAGTTGTTTGAACCACAATGTTAGGAAAACTGGTCTGACGAGTCTCCATTTCAGCTGGAATCATCATGAAATCATCCATGAAAGCTTGGATCCATCTTGCCTCCCTCCAGGTTTAACATAACAAGAGAAAGTAAGATTACTCTTTTAGAAGTAAATTAAGAAACTAGTAAGAATAAGACTTTCTTAGTTATTTAGTACAGAAGTAGAAACAGTGGTGTGAAGCTGGAAACCAGCATCAAACCTCCTACCTGCTGGTCTCCAGCGCTGCTCTTCTGCAGCTGTTTCCGTTCAACACATCACCAAGTGCTTATGCAACATGTTGCCCGCAGGCTTTGAGTCATAATCAATGCGTGTGATCGATACTTGGGCCGGACTCTGGTATTATTACATGTTCAGAAGCTTGCTCCCTGCGTTTCTGGCTCGTCCGAGTTTAGATACTAAACACAGCAGCTTGACATCCCGCTAATGTAGAGGAGTAGAGGAGAAGGGCGCCCTCTCCTGGTTTAACAGCAGTATTACAGCAAGAATCAAATCTGCGGCTACAGACTAAAACTTTTACTGACGCTTACTACACGAAACATAAAAATATAACAATCATATTTTAACATGATTTAGTGTTTTGTAATTCAATTTGTTGAGAACTATATTTTTCTGGGCGTAAGGATATGAGAGGATGTGAATACGGTAATACGTTGAGTCCTGTGTTGTCAGTTGGATGGAGAGATGAAAAGAAAGCAGAGAATAAACGGGATTATACTGAAGACGTGTTCCCTCTATGTATACTATGTTACCTACAACCATCTAAAAGTTCGTGACACCATAAAGAAGTAAAGAGGTGTTAAAATATTTTCTCTGGACCGTTCAGTGGGATGCTTAGCATTGTTAGCAAGTGTTGAAAGTAGAACAAGTCTTTCTTTTCCGGTCGGTCCAGCAATGAATATACATTTAAAAATAAATAAATAAATATAAAATAAAGAATTCTGATTATC
>JBAMHX010000027.1:1609890-1630981 GCA_037177515.1 Pseudomugil tenellus | reverse complement strand
AATAATAATAATAATAATAATAATAATAATAATAATAATAATAATAATAATAATAATAATAATAATAATAATATAATGATCTTGTCAGCTTTTTCTTTAGCTTTAGCTTTTTGCATATTTGAATTTGGTTCATATCAAACGGTTTGATGTTATCTATTTTGGTGCTTAACCAAAGAGTTAAGATCTACCAGAATTGACTGGTGATTCTACATAAATTGAAAAGATTCAGGTGTTGTTTCAGGTTCTTTAAGACAAAAAACATAAGCTTCCACTTCAAATCCAAATCTTTTCTTAAGATTTTCTGCTTAATGATAATAGATATGAATATTTGTATATTGCATTTCCTTTACTTTTGTTGGAATTGGCCATTTTAAATATTTTGAATTGTCCATATTTAATGAGTCATTGTTTATTTTTATTTTTTCAATCCGTGTATAGTCTTGAAAGGTTTTACATTTGAAGGCTTTTCCATTGAATTTGTTGCATTTTTTCACTTATATGTAAATTATTGATTTTTAATCCTGGCATAACCACTTATAATCTTTGAATGATTGTGTTCTTTATTAAATTTATCAGAGCTGGGGGTATTGCTTTACATATCGCTTTAGTGAATTGGAGCAATGAGCATCTTGCTTGAATGTAGTTTCCTGTTTATCATAATTGTTCTGTTAATTGTTCCCCAGAAACTTTATTACTGTGAGGCCGAAGCTCTTTTAGGAGATATTTTGTATCATTTAAGCTTTGGGTTGAAGTTAAAATGTGATATTTTCAAACGCATGTTTCATATCTGATTAAACTAAATGAAGAGAATCACTCATCCATCAGCATGTCGTTTACATCCTGCAGTACCGAGGGAGTCCTCTGGGTGGTGCTGTGGCGTCAGCAGAGACCGTGAACCAGCATAAGCTTCATTCAACTCGCATCTGTTTTTACTTCATTCTTACTTTGTCGTGTTTCTACTAATTCTGAGTTTTCTTCATTCAGAACATTCTGGTTTCAGTTTTCTTCTCTTTTAAAAGAAAGCGAGTCAGGAAAAATGAATTACGCCTATCATCAATCTAATCCAATTCATTATAATGTGAGTTATTTTGGTATAAATACAAGCTTATAATTAAGCTTATTAATCAGAAATATGTAAATATAAGAGAATGTTTATTTATTATACTTAATTATATATGATAGAAAAATAAAGAGCTTCAATAGTAAGTATAGGCTGTCAGATGACGTCAGACTCGTCACGCTGATAGTAACGGTATCATTAGTAACGTTGTAGTAACGGGGAGAAGCAGGTCTTTGGTGTGTGTGCGCTCTCGGTGCAGCAGCTGCTGCAGCTCTCGTGCACAGCGCCCCTCCGCCTCCGGTGCGCCTGCGTGCTGAGAAGCACCGAGCTGCAGACAGCGCGCGGGCCGGACCGGCAACACGAGAGACGGACGGGGGACCCGGGGAGGGGGGACACCCGAGCTGTGTAACGCCACCGGAGCTCAGTAACGGTAACGGCAGCTGTAACGGTGACGTGATGTGATACGATGCCGCGCGGAATCACGGTAACGTAAGAACAGCAGCAGCAGAGGAGGAAGAGGAGGGAGACGTTCGAGGCTGAGCTGAGGAGGATGCAGCAGTGACGGCCTGGTCGGTACCGGGAGGACGGACTACATCCGACCGTGCACCAGCCTAACGGAGCTTGCTGGACCGAACCGATCTGATGTGAAGCTCCGGGATGGCCGGGTAGGCTGGGAGGGAGCGCGAGCAGCGGAGCAGCCGACGGCATATAACGGAGGAGAGAGCGCGAGGAGGAGGGAGGCGGCGGAGCTGCGCGAGGAGGAGGGGAAGGAGGAGGGAGGATGAATCCAGCGGATGGAGGAGGAGAAGCGGGCCCGGACGGCTTGGCGACGGCAGGTATGAGTGTGAGTGTGTGAGCGCGTGTGATGGTGTGTGTGTGTGTGTGTGTAGAGGGAGCTGCTGTCGCCATGATGCCTTAACATCCGCCCATTGTGTGTGTGTGTGTTTGTGTGTGTGTGTGGGTGTGTGTCAGCATTCTGTGTCCAGTGGCAGAGGGGCGCGAGTGTGTTGGGGGTGGAGGGTCCGACCAAGGAGGATTGTGGGAAGGCTGGTGCTTGCTGAACGTGTGTGATGTAATGTGATGTGCATTAACATGGTAAGACTCGGTGATTGAGGGCGGGATGCCTCCCTGCTGTGTGTGTGTGTGTGTGAGGGGGGGGGGGGGTGCTCAGAGTTCAATCAACTGGGTCTATGATGTTCAGCCCATCATGGTGGATTTTATTAATGCAGAACCAGAACCCAGGCAGGATTCTGTCAAACATCATTTCTAACATATAAAAAGGTAAAAGTGTCATAAAGAGTCTAAAACAATAAAAAAAGCTTCATCATGGCTCTCTGTTTATTTTCTGCAAATAATGTTACAATATTCATAAAGCTGTCCAGATGGTCCATGTCCACATCTAACTGCTTCTACTGCTGGTTGCTAGACTGAATAAGTGAATGAATGAATAATTGATAAAACGCTTATTGATGGTATTCTACATTGTAGATGGTGAATTTTCACACTCTGAGGAACATTCTTTTGAACTTTTAGATCCAGTTAGTTTCAGGTTAGTGAGACTTTGTCCAATTTTGCCCTGAAATTCTCATTTGTAGTCATGTTACCGACCTGCGTCTCAAGCAATCCCAGCTCTGCGGAGGTCTGTCGTGGTGAAGAGGGAGCTGAGCCAGAAGGCAAAGCTCTGAATCTTTGCTCCTACACTCAGCTACAGTCATGAACGAAAGAAGAAGATCGGGAATACAGGGGGCCGAAATGAGTTTCTTCTGCAGGGTTGTTGGGCTCTCTCTTAGAGATTGGAGAAACTCGGTCATACGGGAAGAACTCAGAGTAGAGCCGCTGCTCCTCCACATCAAGAGGAGCCAGATGAGGAGACTTGGACATCTGGTTAGGATGCCTCCTAGATGCCTCCCTGGTGAGGCGTTAGGGGCACGTCCCTGTGGGAGGAGACCCCGGATATGTTGGAGAGAATATCGGCTGGCCTGGGAATGCATTGGGACAAAAATAACTGTAAAATGGTGAAATGTCTTTAGACAGAGTCCAAAATTTGTTTGGAGTTGGGATTGTTGAAATATGTGTTTCATTCATTCATTTTCTATACGGCTTAGTCCATTTCAAGTTCGGGAGGCCTGGAGCCACCTGACAATTAGCAGGCGAGAGGCAGGTACAGTCTGGATCGGTCGCCGGTCTATCGAAGGGCCTCTGCGTTATATGGAAGTTGTTCATCTGCCTGACAGCTGAGGCATAGGTTATCTATAATTTGTTTTCCTGTAACTGGGGCAAGAATTTGCTTATTAAACATGTTGCAAAAAAAAAGAGATAAGTTTTTTTCAATGCAAAATGGTTTCTTTTGGCAGTCAGTGGCAGTGTTTCCCTCTGCTGGACATTCAGTAGAATGCATCTTTACGCTGCTTTGGTATTGGCTTTTTACACAGCTCCACTACTTCCTGAACTTAAGACAACTTTTTTGTTTCCTGTCTTTCATTACTGGACAAACTGATTATTCCAGGTGTGTCTGACTTCAGTAACCACAACGACAATGGCCAGACACACCTGGATTAATCAGTTCATCCAGTAATAAAAGACAGGAAACAAAAAAGTTGTCTTAAGTTCAGGAAGTAGTGGAGCTGTGCATGAAGCCAATTGGCTTAATTTTTAACCAGCTGTAGCATCAGTCAGTCATCCAAATAAATAAAAACATAATAACCCTACCCCCCAAGCACAAAAAACAAACAAACAAACAAAAAAAAAATTGCAGATTTGACTGTAAATCTATTGGATTAAGTCCTGATCCGCATACTGAGCAGCAACACGCGAGATGTCTGCAAAGATGTTTTATTTTAGAGATAGAGCAGTTCTTCATCTCTGGTGGTTAAAGTCCTGCCACTGCTGCTGCTCCTGGTGCATGAACTAGCAGAAAAAGGAAAACATCCACTCAGAGGAAGAGGACGATGGATGATGAGAAGGACGAAGAGGGGCTTGGTGTTATTAGAGCTGGGTAATATGACTTCAAATCAATATCACAATTAACTGAACGAAATAATTAGCAAATATTTTAGTATCATTTTATTTCTTAGCCTCATAGCTAACTAAAACCTTTTGTAGCAAATAGAAGAGCAGATATTGATGAAAAGTGCTTGTTGATAAGGAAATTTAAAGCACATTTAAATATATAAGATCATTTAGTTATAAAATAATTAATTTATTATTATTATTATTTTAATTTAAGATAAACTGGAGACTATCTCAGCAATTAGTGGGCAGGTAACTGGACAGGTTGCCAGTCCATCACATGAACAAGATGGATTTTCAACCACTTACATTTAGTGAGGATTTAGAGTGGTCAGTTAACCTAACATCCATGTCTTTGGATAGTGGGAGGAAGCCGGAGTACCTGAAGAGAACCCACGCACATATGAGTGCAAACTCCACACAAAAAGGTCACCGCTCAAACCTCTACCCAGCCGAGACTCAAACCAGCAATCTTCTTGCTGTGGGGTGCTGACCAGCAGGCCACAGTTTCCATTAATTTTTCATTGATATCCTAGCCTGGGTGTTAGCATGCAGTAGAAGCTAACAGGGTGTTTGTCATCCCTATAAGCATGGAAGCTGCAGAATGGCAGGAATCTGATTGAGCTCTAATCAGCTGTCAGTCAGATAGTTGGAGGAAGACTTTGGGTCTCCTTCATCATCTCATCCGCCTCACACTGACTCAGTAGCAAAGCTAAAATAGCAGCAGACGAAAAGCCTTCAGAGAAACTTACTGTTTGCCTGTCAGGACTCATTAAACTGATTATGTAACAAGAACTAACGAGAATCTCAGCCTGTAGGATATGAAGAAATCACAGTCCAACATGGTTCCTCCAAGCACGACTTCATCTTTAGTTCATATTTGGGTTTGTCTTCCGTTATTTATTCAGGTGCACAATCTTTAAAATGCAACAGAGAACAGAAGGGTGTTGATTTGGTCAATAAGGTATTTTTGGTCCCGAATAGACATCTTGGACGCTGACGTCCTAAATGCAGGTATCCTGCATGCAGCTGTCCCAGACGAAGATATCTTGGATCCTGTTGTCTTCTGCTGGATGGTTACTGCTTTCAGATGAATGACTGTTCTCTCAGATCCTCATGAAGCTGAAAGCTGTCATGTCACTGCAGAAATACATCAAATTTTTTTCAGTGTGTTTCAGTTTTTCCTTCCCAATGGTACATGTCCAAATGGACATTCCATTTTTATGTCCAAATGGACATGTACCATTCCATTTTTATGAACAGATGTTTATGCAGATGTTGAAACTAAGACACTTTACTAAATCTGAGGTCATCCATCATCTTTCCATCATGTTTGCCAGTATGTTTTTCATGGTTTCTCTCCATGTATTCTATCATGTTTTCCATCATGCTCATCCCAGAAAGCTCCATTAGCACTTTGTTTTTTAGGTTTCATGGTAATAGAGTCTTTACAGTCTAAGACTATGGTTTATGTTTGAGGTCTAACAGATGGTCTGCATCTGAACTGCCAGTCTGGACTTGGAAAAGATGAGCTGACCACCCCCTGGCAGAGACAGTCCCACTTGTAGTTTGTAGATTTGTCTCTCTGAGGGTCATTTCTGCTTGTCGGTCTGTTAATGTGAGGCATTTAATGCCCTCAGTGTGACTGTGTGTTGGATTAGCTTCCTCCCGCTGTGCAGGATGATCTGACACATACAGGAGGCCTGTCAGCAACACACAAATCAATCTGTCTTTATGGGGTTCCTGGCCGACATTATACACCCTCATATTGGCTCTAAGCCATAATGGTGATGACTAGACCTTATTTGGACCTGAAACCTGAATCAAGATGTCTTCACAAATGTACATGTACAAGTACACACACTCCTGGAGCTTAAATGTTTTGCCATATTAATCAAAACATAAATCAACTGGAGGTGATCTGATGTTAACTTACGTTCTAAACACTGTATGAATGTAAACTAACTGGTACTTCATCCTAAAACACTCATGATCCAAATGATCAACTCCATCTGTTTAGCTTCATTTTAACACAGATACCCAAAAGGCCAATGACAAAGCAACATGTCGACATGCTGAAGACGACCTACTGAAGGTCAAACTGATCATCAGAATGAGGAAGAACATGAAATTTAAGTTAGTTAGTCTGGGCATATACTGGGATTTTCACACACACAATGTTCTAGAGAAGAGAAAATGTGCAGCAAACAGCAGCTGTCTGGACCAGAATGCAGCAGACCATACTGGGTGTCACTCCTGTTAGTTAAGAATAGAAAACTGAGTCTACAATTCACATACACTCATAAGCTTAATGGATGAGCAGCAACTGTGTCGTGCTTCATGCCAATATTGAGCAAAATCTTAAAAGAATGTTTTCAAAATCTTGTTTTTCTGGAAAAATGGGGTCCAACTTGGTGTGAAATATAACCAAACAGAAAATATTCTCCAGGCTTGTTTCCATCACCTGGTAAAACTAAAAAAAAAAAAAAAAAAAAAAAAATCCTGGCACTAACTTCTGCCAAGAAGGTAAAGTGGTTGGCTTGGCTATTCATTTTTTAAGCAACATTACACTAAAACCATTCAGAGATTTCAGTCTGAGACATTTTATTTATGTATGACTTTTTCAAATTGAAGTAACAAAATGCTTCACTATGAAAAAAAAACTACAACTTAACATTAGCAAAACAAAAGTTTTAAAAGATGCTTTCAGCTGTTTATTGTTATTACATGTCTCTTGTTCAGAGGATGGACGTGCCAGAGACAGAATTGCAGTAATCTAGACATGATGAAATAAAGGCATGGATGATGTGTTAATGTGTTTGTGCGTATAACTGTGTGAAAGAAAATATGATGAGTATGTTTTAAATTGCTATATTGTTTATTTTGGTGTGTGAATCCTTGTTGTATGTAATATGCATTCATTTTTTTAATAATGTAAGGTACTTCGTGTTGCCTTTGTCATGAAAAGGGCTTTATAAATAGATTTCAATTTGATCTTTGGTAAAAATGTGTCCTAGACACAGACAAGGATAGTTTTTTCATTAAGTTAAAGGAATTTCCAATTTCTGATAGAGTCAAATTATGATCAGTGCCTTAAACCTTTAAAATCTATAAAATTACCTGAACTATACAGTAGAGAGACCAGATATAAAGGAAACTATAAAGCCCTCAAACAGAGCCCTGTGGTACACTGTAGATAAGGGAAAATGATAGTTGAAGCAGAGGTGAAGGAACAAAACAATACATTTTGGGTGCAGATTGGGATTATTTTAGTTTCTTTTCACAATGTAGAAAATAATGAAACAATTAGCAGCATTTTCTCCTTGTTGACTGTTACTTGAACTGAGGTTATTTGAAAATAAATTAACTAAATCTTAGAAAGCAGGCTACTGTACTTTCTTCCTGAGCAGACAAGCCAGTGTTTGTTTATTTTTAGGACACTTGATGCTCAGTCTTGTTGGTAACTATAGTATTAGTCACCTGTGATGGACTGGCGAACTGTCCAAGGTGTTTTCACCCAATGACTGCTGGGATGGGCTCCAGCTGCGGTCCTGAGTTGAATGATGCAGTTGAGAAAATTGATGGATGAATGTTTTAGTCTCATCTTTTGAGGAGCAGAACAAGCAACTAAAGATGTTTCCGTGTGTCTTCAAGGTTCTGGTAAAGCAGAGATTGTCCGTGCCGTTGATGTCCTGACGGTGCTCAGAGAGAAAGTGGCCTTTGTGTCGGGTAAAACAGACTTCAGGTTTTCATCTTGTTTGATTCAGATGCGATTCGGTTTAAGTAACATCTCCATGTGTCTTCCAGGTGGACGAGACAAACGAGGTGGACCAATCCTAACCTTTCCTGCCAGGACCAACCACGATCGAATAAAGCAGGAAGATCTGAGTCGACTGGTGACCTACCTGTCTACCATACCTAGGTAGGTCAAGCAGTTTACGGGATGTGCTCGGTCATGCTTAGGCCTATCCATTACATTTCAAACCTTCTCCATGTCCCCTGCATGTCTGTTAGTGAGGACGTGCGTGCCCGTGGCTTCACTGTGGTGGTGGACATGCGTGGCAGTAAGTGGGACAGTGTAAAGCCTGTGCTGCGGACGTTGCAGGAGTCCTTTTCCTCCAACATCCACACGGCACTCCTCATCAAACCAGACACCTTCTGGCAGAAACACAAGACTAACCTCGGCAGCGCCAAGCTCAGCTTCGAGGTACATTTACCGAGATCTGAGTTTCCTTTGCAGCCTGAAACACTTAATAAGTAAAACTGTCAATGTCCCCAGACTAGCCTGGTGTCGGTGGAGGGTTTGTCCCGGCTTGTAGATCCCTCTCAGCTCACTTCCGACCTAGGCGGCTCGCTGGAGTATGATCACGTGGAATGGACCGAACTCCGTCTGGGTTTGGAGGAGTTCTCAGGGGCCGCCACACAACTGCTGGGCCAGCTGGACCAGCTGGAAGCCGGGCTGAACCGCATACCAGAACCTCAGGATGTGGATGAGGCCCGAAAGTGAGTTTTTCAAGCAACCAGAGATGCCGCACCCTCCACATCCATCACACAGCAGGGGTGGTGCCAGTGATTTTGGGCCCCAAGAAAAGAAACTGATGTCGCCCCCCCCAAAAAAAAATAAAATGAAAATAATCCTGTAATACATAAAATGCCCCATTTTATTGATATTTTGACCACCACACCTATGTTTGCAAATAGAGAAACATCATCAAAATTAGTAGCGGAAACACTAAGAATACAAAGATCTCTTAGATATGGGGTGCCTGCATATCTAATAGCCTGCAACCTTTAGATGTAACCCTTCTTCAACACACCTGAATCAAATGGCTAAATGTTCATCTCCCCCATTTGTATTATTTTTAATATCTTCAGCTTGATTTTCAATGTCCTCAATCCCTATTGTCTCTCTGAGTTTTCCTATTCTCTCTCCTGATGTATCTTCATCATCTGGGCATTTGGTAGTCATCTGATTCAGCTGCTCTAGTGTGTGTTCAGAATATGTGAAATGTTTTAAGCAAAGCAGCTTGTTAATCATTTTCCTGCCTTGATAATGTGACTAAAACAACAGTGATATGAAAAAAAATTCCTGTTTTCTTCAGAAATATGAGCTAACATTGGAGAAACCTGAGTTAGCTTTTATAAGCAAAGTTTAGAAGAGACACAAGTTGATGTTCCACAACTTTCCATGACACGAACTGACCCACCTCGTCTCTGAAGAACTGAGTGACATGCTGCCAACCTCTCTGCTGTCTCTCAATCTCAGCTTTTTTTATTTTTTTTTTAAACTCCCTGATTTTTTAGTCATCTTGCTGTCTGTAACAGCTGATATATCAGGTGGACTGAACCATTTAATGAAAACATATAGGGGGAGGGCTATTACAAATAATTCCAAAACACAAAAACTTAATGATACTATTGCATCTTAAATAAAATGTCTGCATGACTCACTGAGTATCAGAAAATTTTGTCAGTATTACTGGGTTCTCTTCTTCCCTGCTTTTCAGATACAAGTTTGACATTAGACATTAGCTTACACACAATGTAAGCTAATTGTTATTTATAACAGTACAGAGTTATACATATTTTATAATTCTGGATATAATAATATTAACAAACAAACAGACAAAAAACAAGAACATGCGGGTCCTAATATCTTCCACCATTACAAACGTCTTTGTTCATTTAGGCAAATTTTTCAAACTGGAAGTCATTTTAAGCTTGCTAGTTCATATGGCACAGTTTTTTATAGGACTGTGCTTATAATTGTCTGTCCAGAAATTTTAAAGTGAAAGCTAACATTCGGTAGCGTAGTCATTACCATTGTGAGTTCACAGCAAGAAGGTTGTTGGTTCAAGCTTCGGCTAGGGAGAGGGCAGGAGTACTCCAGCTTTCTCATTCTACAAAAACAGCCGTGATAGGTTGAACTCAAATTGTCCCTAGGAATGAGTATGACCATGAGTGGTTTGTCTCGCCGTGTTGGCTTTGTGATGGACCAGCGACTTGTCCACGTGCACCCGCTTCTCGCCTTCTAATTACAAGAATGGGCTCCAGCTTCAGCGCAATCCTGAATAGGAATAAAAGAAATTTAAAAAAAGAATGAATGCTTTTTAATTTAGTGAAAGTTTTTGAAGCACAGCTGGTTTTAGTTTTTAATATTTGATCGACTGAATTACATGTCTTTTTACAGAACATCCTAAACAACATAAAACATCTGCAACTCATCCAGATGCTGCTGTTTTACCCTGGACTAAGATCTGGACATATCACACCAATTTATCCACCAATATCTTTATCCTGGTATCCAGTTTAAATTGGTTTCCAGTCACCATGAAACACCTGTGCTCAGCCAGCTAGCAGCAGCTACGGGCGTAACAATACATACATCTACATCAACATATTGATCATATAGTCAAAATCAATACAATAAGTGTTCATCAAACATTCCTTTACTGTGAAAATTGTTGCATTTTGAGTTTTGATGCCATATGGTTTTCTATTTATTACTAGTTTATTTTTGTAAAAGGAACTTTTTATTTATTCAAATGAATTGAAAAGCGCCTGCTAAATGATTGCAGAATCGATACACCTGATTTTAGAAATAAAATTCTGAAAGTTGAACTGTGTTCAGTTACCTATAATTATCTGTGATATCAATCCTAAATCAAATCAACTTAATGTAAGATCTCGGAATAGCAAATTGATATCCATTGAATTGTTCAAATATTATATGGTAGTGATTTACAACTCTATCGGTGACGCTGCAGTCAGGTTCTAATCTCAGCCGTTTTCTCTCCTCAGACTTCTAGAGGAGCACAGCCGCCTTCGCAACACCATTGCCACCGCCCCTGTTGACACCCTCGACCGGGAGGGGAAGAGCCTCCTTCAGCGTATGCGCCTGGGTCCCTCCCACAGTGAGGCCTCTAATGAAGGCGGAGGCGGTGGGGGTACATGGTTGTCGGGTGGGGCGGATTTTCAGAGTGTGGCACCAAAGGTCTCGTCCCTGCTGGATCGGCTGCAGGCGGCTCGTGCTCACCTGCTTCAGACCTGGACTGACAGGAAGCTGCATCTGGACCAGGCGCTGCAGTTGCATCTGTTCGAGCAAGACGCCACAAAGGTGAGGGTGGGGGGGGGTTCAGGTACGTGGCAGCGAACATCAGCATGATTTTTTTCTGATGACCCAGCTTTCTTTCTGTCTCAGATGTCAGAATGGATCGCTCACAGTAAAGAACTGTTTGTCCAGAGTCTGGTTGAAGTGGGTCAGAACCACCAGCATGCCGTCGACCTACAAACACAACACCAGCACTTCACTGCCAACTGCATGGTCAGTGTGTCTGAGTGTATTTCTAAACCTGCAACGACAAGGACTAACACGTGTGTGTTCTGCAGAATGGCAGTGTTAATGTGGACAGCGTGGTTACCGTGGCGGCGAGACTCGCAGAGGCTGGTCACTATGGAGCGGAGCGTATCACCATGGTGTCGTCAAGGTTACAGGAAGACTGGAAGTCCCTGACGACGGCGCTGGAGGAGCGAAGCAATACGCTTTCCATGGCAACTGGCTTCCACCAAGGAGCAGAACAGGTGATGGTTGCCATGGTAACTCACAGTCCTCCTTACAGCTGAAATAACAGCTTTCTGACACCTCTTTTCTATCTGTCTGTTCAGTTCCTGCTCCGTGTGGAGGGATGGGTTCAGGTGTGCTCTGAAGGAGCGTTGCCATCGGCAACAACAGAGTTAGAAGCAGCAGTAAAAAAACACCAAGAGCTAAATGAGGAAATCTCAGCGAACTACACACAAGTAAGATTTTCTGACATCTCTGTGATCAAAATCTGGCTCTTTCCCATCTCATCTGACTGTCTCTGTGCAGGTCAGTGAAAGCGGTAAAGCCTTACTGGATGTCCTCCAACGTTGCCCGGTAAATGAGTCTGATGAGTCCGCAACCAAGCCAGATTTCACTGCCGCTACACACGCCATTATGGGTGTACTGCACCAGGTGATGCAGGTGTGTTCAAACACGTCTCTATATAATAAAAGGCGAATTAGAGTGGAATATGTTGCACACTGATGTGAGGTTTCCTCTTCTTGAGCAGGGTCACCATGAAGTGGAGGGAGCCTGGCAGCATCGGAAGCTTCGACTCCACCAGCGCCTGCAGCTGTGCGTGTTTCAGCAGGATGTTAGACAGGTATGACCCATGATCAACATGCAGAGCTACAAATACATTCACATGTTCAGATTCACATTGAAGAAAAAAAGAAAATGTGGCTTAGACAGATATCAGGTTGGCAGCCATGTTGGAAGCTGTCAAAAAGACTGGTTGGTATGACATGACAGAACCGGAGAAAATACATAGTTTGATGTGAGGAGATATATGGTGTATAAAATGTGTCTATGTGTTTGAGAATGACAGAACTTGCTCGTTAATGTTGCTAGACCACTGAACCTGATTATTAAATTTGCTATGACATAAGAATGTACTTTACGCAAAAAGCAGACAACCGATTTCATTATGTTTTTTTGAGAATGGTTGTTGGCCTAACTTAGATTTCTTTTATATTTTGGGAGTTAATAAAAATCGCCATCAGGATCCAGGAATGATGTGAAGGAGTCTTTCTCATTGTGAGATAGGACCATATTTATGCATAAAACTCCACATTAAATAGTCATAAAATCCAGGTTATGTTACCAACAGGTTATACAAGATATCAAAAATAGATCTGGATCCTGGAACATTCTGGATACGGCCATCCAGAACACGAAAAACCTTTTATCAAAACATCAGAACAAATGAGGATAGAAACATGCAACAAACACCAGAATAAAGCAAAGACACTGTGAATTTGTGAATGTAGAGATCTATCCATATGAAATGCTTTTGGTTTGTTTTTATTATTCTGATTTTTAATTTTTGTAAATTTTGTTTTTTTTATGAACAGTATTATCTTAATATGTTGACATAGCTCAGCGAGGGTAGCTGCAGCAATGTATCTGATGAGGTTCCTGAACAACAAACAAATAAACAAATAAATAATAATCCAGAGATAATTTAATCCAATTTAATCCAATTTAATCCAGATACATACTGCAAAAATGTCTAATCGAGATCTAATCTGGATTATAGTCCTGATTCAGACTTGGGTCTCTGTTTAGATGAATTCATTCATCCATCCATTTTCTATTCCGCTTATTCAACTTAAGGGTTGTGAGGAAGCTGGAGCTTGTTCTAGCAATTAGCAGCAGAGAGGCAGGTACACCTGAGGCCTGTACTATGAAGCGTGATTAACAGCCCGGACTTTTCCAAAAATATGAGGAATTAAAAATTATAAGCAATATAACCTAAATATAATAAAAATCCAGTTGCTGCAGCAAAAGCAGGACGGAATGCTTGCAGAAAATTGCGACTCCGTTAATGCGGAAGTTCATCAGATCATTCAATATTAAATAATGGGACAATATAAAAAGCTCTCAGATCACTGTATTACAGTACAAACATGACTGGGAATGCTTTATCTAGTCATATTTCCCAGTTCTTTAAATTATCCGCTTGAATGTGAGCGTGTAATATTTATCAATGCCACCATGAATGCATCAATAGTTGTTGCATAACTCAATGTACTGTATTTAAGTTATGTGTGAAAACACAACGCATGATATGAAATTACCCAGCATATAAACCTCTATTTTAGATGCAACCCCAGTGGGGCTAAAAGGACTTGGGAGCAAATATGATCAAGTATAAAAATATAATTCAGAGCAGTCAGTGACAAGGCTTTATTACTGTATCTGTTGTGTGGATGAAACATCAATATATACTGTCTGCAACTACGTTGGGTCATGTTTGATACAACAGTATCTCATCCCATCTGATAAAAATCTGATCTTTGGTACAGCTTGTCATCTGTAAAGTCTAACAGGTTGTATGTGTCCCAGAAAACTCTTTCTCTCCTAAGCGCTACTGTCACTATGTGTGCAGCAGGATCCTCTAAAAATGGGCAGGACATTTTTCCTGAGATCTGATTGGTAGATAGTGTTTTTATACTCGCTGATGTCTTATCCCGTAACCTAATCTACTCCGGAACAGATTATCCGTTCAGTATGTATTGCTGCAATGATACAGCTCGATCAAAAGTAAGCCAGCTTCATAGTACACAAAATCCAGAAGTAATTCCTGAAGTTATCCGGATAAGCGAAAATCTGGCTTCATAGTACAGTGCTAGTTTAGATTTATGAATCTATTTCAGTGTCTGATCTTGACGCAGATCTGGATTCAGGCTCAGATTTAGATTTAGAGTAAAAGTCAGGTCCAGATTAATTCACCTGTCCACCCCACCTGTCTGTCTCAGGTGCTGGACTGGGTGGAGCAGCATGGAGAGGTTTTCCTGAACAAACACAGCGGTGTTGGGAAGTCTCTGCACAGAGCACGGGCGTTGCAGAAACGCCATGATGACTTCCAGCAGGTTGCACAGGTAACACATATATTTAAGTTATTAACACCTTCACATTGTGTTAAAGACACTGATCTACAGCATGTCTCAGATTTACAAGCAGAACCGACTGACTGGGGCGTGTAAGAGATCAAATTGCAGCATCAGCCAGTTTATATTTGCATGTGTGTTTCAGAACACTTACACTAATGCAGAGAAGCTTCTGGAAGCAGCAGATCAGCTGGCTCAGTCTGGAGAGTGTGAGGAGGAGGAGATATACCAGGCAGCTCGAGACCTGGAGCTCCGCATGCAGGTAGAGCTCAAGTGAAAGGGGACTGTGATGTTGTTTTCCTGCTGTTTGTCTGCGTTATTTACATGATTTATGTATGTTGCAGGCATTCATTCAACGGGTTGAACAGAGGAAGCTGCTCCTGGACCTGGCTGTGTCTTTCTACACACATACAAAGGAGGTAATGAATACTCTATAGCATCTTCCAACAATTTCTTTGCTCTTTTTCCATCTTTATCTCCATCTTTCCCACTCCTTAGCTCTCTGTGTGGATGGAAGGCCTTCAGAAGCAGCTCTCCACGGATGTTCTTGTTTGCCCGGACACTGTAGAGGCTCTACAGACGTTAATCAGCCAGCAACAGCAGCAGCAAGCTAACACACAGGTATCAGCCAACCTTTTCAGCTCTGATCTGAAATCTAACCTCATCTTAACAAGCTAACTCTCCCCAACCAAACACATAACCTCTAACCTTCGCACTAACCATAACTCTAACCCTGACCCACAGGAAGCTGCGATGAGTGTCATCCGGGAAGGAGAAGACCTTATCCTGCAACTCAGGTATCCTGAGTTGTTGTGCTAGCCATATGTTTTTCTTACCATTAGAGTAGTTCAGCGTCATGCGTAGAGATGGGACATTACATGTTCTTAGGTGTGTTTTTTTTACAATTTATTTCATTGATTTATTATCAGATCATTTGTCGGTGTGTTTGTTTCAGGCCCCAGGGCAGTTCGGTGGCCCATGTGGAGTCGGTTTTGCAGCAGTTGGAGGAGAGTCATGCTCAGCTTGAAGAACTTTTCCACCAGAGGAAGATCCGGCTGGACATTTACCTGCAGCTCCGCATACTGCAGCAGTGCATGCTGGAGGTGCATTTAGATTTTAGTATTCTCCCAACGCATTCTTCCCTCTGTTTGATTAGATAAAAGCTGGATTCTTATAACCTCCCTGTTTCCTAGGTAACGGGTGAAATGGATGCATGGAAACAGGACCTTCAAAAACAGTCCCAGGACTTTTCTTGTGAGAAGCTAGCATCAGCACGGCTAGCTGAAACAAACCAGGACAAGCTAAACCAAGACAAGCTAGCACTGGGCCAGTCACGTCTGGTGGAGGCTAGCCCAGAAGCGCTAACCCTAGCACAGCAGCGTATTCACAGGTAATGACCTTTTTCTGCATTTGGTCAAATATGTATGTATTGGTTTTTGCTCATGGACTGATTAATCTGCAGGCATATGGAGCGGAGGCTGGCTATGAACAACATGGTTTATGAAGTCATCCAGCAAGGTCATGACCTTCAGCAGTACATAACAGAAGTCCAGGCATCGGGTAAGAACTCTTGCTGAATCAAATGTAACAAGATGGAAGCTTAGAAACAGGCTATGAGAACAGAGTTCAGAGACCGTGTTAGACATCAGAGATGATGGACATGGTAGACTATGAACATGTTTACACGTTTCCATGGAAACCCCGAAATGTTTTCCTTTCCAATATAAAAAAATTTCACTCCGGAGCTCTATTCTAAAACCTTTGTGCGGGTTTGTCAACTCATCTGCTACTGTCTGGAGAAAGACACCAAAATTCACCAAACAGTTGTGTTTTACTGTCTCATTGTCGTGTTCAGGGCCATGGTATCTGCATGACCAAGCAGCTCTGTATAGAGTTTTCTGCATTTCCACTGGCAAAATCTGAGAAAAGTGCCAGAATATATGATCTGACTTTCAGAATTTTTGGTCATTTTTCTGTTGTGATCCCAGTCTTCAATCCAACCAATCCAATTGTTGGAGCTTGATACTGCATTCTTCTGATTGGGGGACTGAATCATATTTTTCTGTGTGACTCAGTTATAAGCATACATAGCTGACACACCATTGGCCGGTTTATACTCTGCCCAGCAGGTAAGGGTACAGCTGGCTGGGGAAACACATGGGTTTGTAGAACCAAAGTTCACAAAATTGTCCCGTCCCAAGTTGAAAACTTTGGTTGAAACAGGTTTCTCGCTATCCTTGGTTGTTTTTCATTAAAAGCAGAAACAGAGACCGAATGAGTTGGTTCTCACCAAGCATCAAGCTGGGATTTCTTCTTTTTTCTGCTTTTTTCTTGTTGGTCAGTTGTCGTTTTGAACAACGTCCATGATAAGCAGCTGATGTGTCAGTCTGATAATGTGAAAGAATATCAAATCAAAAGAAGAAGCATTTTATGTCTGAATTAATTGAGTCAGACCTGGACTATTCTGGTGTCAGTGCACCTTAAATACCCTTAAAAGACCACTTCTGTGGTTTCTTCTGTAGACATGAGGAGTCAGTCAGATTTATCTGGGTTAAAATGTACCTTGAGTAATTCCAGAACTTTTAAGAGGGATCACAGGTTCAGAAACAGACTTCTGAGATTAGTAAACGTGATTCTTATGATTTCTGAAAAGATTTAAACAACATTCAAGCGGATCAAGCAGTTCTAGGTTGTTGTTCAGGAATCAGTGACACGTTTAAGGGATTTACGGTGGAGATTTTAGAGTTTTCTTTGGATTCCTTGGAGTATTTGGGTAACTTAAATCCGATGTGGTGTTGATGAAAAGGATTCTGCTACACTGGACAATCTACAAAGATGACGTCAGAAGTAGGAATTCCTTCCGTTAGGCTCACACAGACTTTAAAATGAGGAAGATTTAATTTTGGGGTTTGTAGTTGTGTGTTTCTGGCTGCTGGAAAGGGGCATCAACGGGGATTTGACAGTGTGAGACGAGTAAAGACCGGCTTAGTGACGACCAGGCAGGAAGCAGACTGATTATCAATTTAAGATAATTGTAATGTGATGTCTTTATACTTACCGGTCTTTCTACTTGATCATTTGCTGAAGAGAATATAATTAAACGCAGCAGAGGCTCGGTCTGGACACTTCACACATACACTGATGATACAGGGGGAATAGAAGAGAGGATAATGGGAGAGGGGGAAAAGGGGGGTAGGGTTGCTATGGAAACTGCTCTCTGAAGCACACAGCTGGTCCCCATGGAAACCAGCTTATTGAATTTGCCATGGAGACACACACACAAGCAAATCCACATATCCATGCATGGATACACACACGTAGAGTCATGCACACAAATGTACACTGTGCTTGTGAAGACCCCTTGCTGCCACAGTGACCTCCTTCAGACCATATGACAGACTCCTCTCTGGCAGGTATTGAGATGTCGGAGACGGAAGGCAGCCTTTCTTCACAGGTGGAGGAGCTACAGCGCCTCCTGCAGGACAAACAGAAGGAATTGCAGCAGATCGCTGATAACACACATACACACCTGGAGCAGAACCTGCAGCTGAGACACCTTCAGAGCCAGGTCAAACAGGTAGGTCTCTCTCCACAGACTGGTGCTGTTTACACCAGAGAGCACTGTCTCAACCTGTCTCTGGCCCCCTTCAGGTCCTGGGCTGGATATCGGAGGGGGAGGTGATGCTTTCGTCCTGTATGTTGAACTCCAGCTGTCTGTCTGAAGCAGAGCAGCTACAGAGGGAGCACGAGCGTCTCCAGCAGGCCATAGAGGTTACTGCGCTCACACAAACAGCTTCTGTGTACACTTTCAGATGTTTCAAGTACCGATGGCATCATACACACAGTACAAACTGTATATGTGATGAGTACAGGTGGCCTAAGTAAACAAAACAAGAAATGTGAAGCTAAAAGACTTCCCGATAATGTAATGCAGGTCCACGCGGTGCCTGCTTATAAATCAGAACCAACATGGATTTTGGCGCTCAAAAAGGAACACATTTCTCCATACCGTGTTGGTGAACACCTCTAAAAAATAGTAATCATGTCATTTCCACAGTGGCTTAGTGGGAAAATGAATGGAAAATTGGAATATTTTGGAATGTGAAACTGAAATCCTGATAGAAAAAGTGAAAAACGTAAAAAGGTTTTATTTGGTAGCACAGGACGGACATCATCAGCAGGAGTAGCAGCAGGTGGCAGCAGGAGGCAGACAAGTCAGACATTAACATGGTGGCAAAAGCACATCGCCGTCCTCTAGAGGAGTGTGCTATAGTAGAATGGCGCTCCATTGCAGCGGAAGGGGATGCAGACACACTGAAACCAAACGCAGCTCATTTTTTCTTTATTTCTGACAATAAAATAAACATGGACAGACACAAGGGACATGTCTTTGACACCATTGTATTTCCAGCTAAAATATTTTAGGTCCTGTGTCCCCCTGTTGTGTTTGTAGTACTGACTGGCACAGTTCTTCCTGGCATGGCCTGCTTCCTCTTGGGGCAGCTCTGTGAGGCCAGCTGCAATGTGTTGGAGGCAGAAGGCAATCATAACTGGCTTGTGATCCAATCATATTCTCTAAAATTCACCCAGTCTCTATTCTTCTTTTATTCCCAGACTGAATGTCAGACTGAGCATCTTTACTCACATCAGGAAGCCTCTTATTTTCTATCATTACTTACCTTTCTGAACAGCTGATACTCGTGACTGATGAGCATTTTTGTTGTTATTTTAAATGTAATTATCAGGCTAATTTAGAAGTTGATTTGTATGGAAGCATGTTGTACAGCCTAATTAGCTCTGTGGACTGGATTTCATAAACCTTTGTTTCACAATCACAGATCGTATTTGAGTTGTTAAGTTATAATAAATAGCAAGTTTGTTTCTGTTGTACCAGATTTTATTTGTTTATGTTTTTTCAGGCTCTCTGTGGATTATATGTCTTCACTTCTGCACAGATTTTCCTTATATCACATCATTTCATTGATTTTATTCTTCAGCCGTTGTTGTCGATTCACCAGATTTTGTGCGTACTGCAGAGTTGCAGTGGAATCCTAAACGTTGATTATAATTGATGTGCGTTGATTTTTGTACATAGGCCAGCTTGGTGTGATGCTTGTCCAGATGTGCTTCTTTATTATCCATCATGTGAAACTTTGCTGTTTCTGCTTCATAAGAATGTGCAGCTCAGCTGAAAAGAGTCCTAGAGGATCCCTGCAAGATGCTGAAAAAAATCATCCAGCCCTCTTCCACAGGATGAGGCTGATCTTTTCACTCTGTCATAGAGGACAGAGGTTACCATGGCAACACAGATTCGTTCTTTTTAGTTTGATGCAGAGCTTCTGGCTTCAAGGGAGAAAAAAACTTTTCTGAAAATAGAAAGTGTCCGAAAAATAATCATCTCTGTAGCATTGATTACAAATATTCAAAACTTTTTTTTTCACAAAGTAAAACTTAATTAGGTTGTCATCAGGAGGAGTGATTGCAATTATGAAGTATAAATAAAACTAGAAATAAAAGGAGAGAAAAGTCATTTAAAAACTAAACAAATTTAACTAATAAGCTAGCAGTCGTTGCTGTAGCAGAGAGCCGCATGCTGCCTGTGTTTTGGAGTATTTTGGCTCATCTTTCAGACCTGTGTTATGCTGAGCTCAGGAAGTGCAGATGTGAAAGACTGATTTGGCTGCATCTGCGTACGTCAGGACATCTTCATATTCCAAGTAAAACGGGTAAAAAGTCACCATGTCAACAATGAAATAATGAAAAAAAAAACGCTGTGTTCAGTGGAAAAAAGCGTTAAAAGCAGATGCTATGTGTGCTTTTATAGTAATGTTATTTTTATTTTTATTTATGTATATTTGAGTCTGTATTCTGGCAGTGGATTTGTATTTGTTGCAGCAGTCAGCACACAAGCAGACTTCTAAACAAACTGAAAAGGCCGATTGGAACAACACTTCCAATTCCACAGCAAAGGAAATTGGCTAAGAATCGGTGTTCAGTTTCAGTGGCAGGTCAAATATATCTATTTATATGGATTGATGGATAAAAAGTAAAAGTAGAAGACAAAATAATTCTTTTCTTACAAAAGAAAGTCAGAAAAAGAGAAATATAAGCAAAAAATTAAAAGAAATGTAAAAAGTAAAACAAGAACATAAAGAATCTAAATAAAAAAATAAGAATAAAATAAATAAGTAATGAAATTACTTTTAAAAATTATAATATAAAAAGATCTGTGTTTAATCTTCTAATGATAGTATCTGTATAAGATTCAATTCAATTCAACAATGTCGTCTCAAGGCGGTTCAAAGACATCGGCCAATTAAAAAAATAGCCTTATGAGCATTCTGAGCATGAACAGTTAAAAAATACATTAAATAACAATATTTTTTATTATTGTTTATATGATATATATTAACAATAGCAATATATAATGTCTATATTGTCCATGTATATATTGTCTATTAGATAGATACTGTATATAGATGGATGGATGGATGGATGGATGGATGGATGGATGGATGGATGGATGGATGGATGGATGGATGGATGGAT
>JBAMHX010000027.1:1593383-1607138 GCA_037177515.1 Pseudomugil tenellus | reverse complement strand
CATACAACGCAGCAGGCACCACCACACCCTCATACAATCTCCTTTTCGCATCCATCCCCAGTGATCTACACTCAAAAACTCTTTTCATGCCCCCCCCCCCCCATATCTTTCGTACACCCCCCATCCATGCATATCTTTCTATGACTATTAAACATAGTCCTAAGTTCTACTGTTGTTTTTCTTCCATATGATATTAACAAACATCTAAACATCATACAAGAAGCTTTTCCCACCACATTTCTTCCAGGATGACCGACTCTTCACTATCCTACAATTTTTAATCATGTGTTGGAAAATTCTGAACCCAATTTCAGCAGTTTCTATGCATCTGTGCATGTTTTCTCTGCTTGATAACCTCACTTAACCAGACTAAAACAATTTTCACAACCATCTTTCCACATCTTTGATAGCTGAGTTACTACATGTAAGCTACATGTGTTTTCATTCTAGGCAATGGATTGGTTGCAGCAGTCTGGTGACCACTATTTGGCAACGCACACATCGCCGGGGGCGACAGTGGCTGAAACACAGGATCTACTGAACCAACATAGAGAGTTTTGCATTTCTGCTAAGGTTGTTCTCTTGTTTGGGTGGGACGGGGAATTGGTGGGCATGGATTTGCAATGTTTTTCCTAGACCACTATGACCACTGACGTGATCATTTCACAGCATACACAGGAGAAGGTTCATCTACTAATCCAACTGGCTGAGAGCATGCTGGCTAAAGGCCACGCCCATCGTGCCGAGCTGCGCCGCTGTGTGTCCACGGTGGACAAACGTTACCGTGACTTTACCGTCAGAATGGGGCAGTACCGCCATCTGCTGGAGGCGGCACTAGGAGGCTGCTCCCAGGTGAGGGTGGGTACACTGGGGTGTTAAGAGAGGCTGGAACAGCTTGTACTGACAACTTTGTGCTGTCCCCATCAGGACAATAAGGACCTGGAGCTGGAGCTGATTCCCAACAGTTTATCGGATTCGGATCCTGAGGTCAACCTATCAGACCCGAGTCATCAGGTCAGCGACGAGAAGAGACGTTCCGCCCGCAAAAAAGAGTGAGTAAAGGCTGATTTAGTCACGAAGATAGCAACAGTTTGTTTTCTAACGCGTGTTTGTGGTCAGGTACATCATGGCTGAGCTCCTCCAGACAGAGAGAGTGTATGTTAGAGACCTGCAGGAGTGTATCGAGGTACAGTAGACTGAAGGATGATAGAAATGCAACATTACACAGCTCTACCTGCTGGTGACACTGCTTTCTGGTGCAGACATACCTGTGGGAGATGACCAGTGGCTCAGAAGACATCCCAGCTGGCCTCACCAACAAGGATGATGTTGTGTTTGGAAACATTCAGGACATTTACGAGTTCCACAACAGGTATTTATAAAAATACTGTGAACATAAAAACATGCATAAGTTGACAAAAGGTCGATAAATGTTCAGGACTTTCCTGATGAAAATACTGCAGAATACATTGAGAGTATTATTGTGAGTGACTGAATGAACCACAGTCACACAAAAACAACATGCCAAACAATAAACGTTTAAAGTATTAAAGATGGAGAAAAAATACAGATTAAAGAGTATTGAAATATAGCAGGAGAGTAAAAATCATAATAACATGTAGAAATCTAATAGAAATTATTTATATATATACAGATATGTTTTTTTGAGCTGTAATCATCAGTGGGGTTTTAAAATCTATCCTAGAACTGACTGGAAACCAGTGTACAGATTTTAAAACTGGTGTGATGTGTTCAGATCTCTTAGTTCTAGTTAAAGCTTTAGCAGCAGCATCTGGATGGGCTGCTTTATGCTTTTTATATATGATAAAATATATAATAATAATAATTATTATAATAACAACAGTAATAATAAGTAAGAAGTAATAATAATAATAATAATAACAACAATAACATTTCCCCTAAAAAGGGATAAATAAAGTATTTTTAATTTCATTTTCATTTAGGAAGTCCTGTTACAAGACCATTGCAGTAATCCAGTTTACATGTCAATGCATGGAGGAGTTTTACTGGTCTTTCAGCAATTTTCCATTAAGGCTTTTACTTTGCAAGTTGGAGCTTTAACCTGTATTTGTGGATTTCAGGGTGAGAATCATGTCTGTTTTTGATTTAAAGGAACATTTTTCCAGAATTTTTCCATAATTTTAGATCCAGTTTGTCTCATTGGTGAAGCTCTGTCCATCTAACCATCTGAAAGCCTCTACTGCTCATGTCACTGACCAGTTCCCAGTAAAGCTAATTATGCTACAGACTTTTCCCAGGTCAACCAAAGCTACTCCATGTGTTGCTTTATCAGATGATAAAATGTCTCAGTTTCATCTAACATTATGTTTATCTTCTTCTGGGAAGAAAAGATGACCTGATGAGACTCTGGTTTACTTGGGTTTTTCACATACCCCACCTTTCTGGATGTGGGGTTGTATATGTGACGATAGGAAACACACAGGGAATCAGTTTCATTCCACATGTCATGTTTCTTATTGCAACCCTGGAGATCGTTTTCAGTGGAGTAATGCAGAACTTTGTGTTTGTCAGTATTTTCCTGAAGGAGCTGGAGAACTACGAACAGCTTCCAGAAGATGTGGGACACTGCTTCGTTACTTGGGTAACCAGAGCCTCTCGGCGCGTATTTCCATGAATACCTGCATTACAGAGTAGGAGACTAAAACTGCTGTGTTTTCATCTCTTCAGGCGGATAAGTTCCACATGTATGTGACGTACTGCAGAAACAAACCCGACTCCAGTTTGCTGATCCAACAACATGGCGTGGGATTTTTTGAGGTAATTTGAACAGTTTTTACCTCAAGCTGCTCAGATATCATAGCTCTGAACCTCCATGTGAACAATGTCTCACAGCGGGTGAGGAAGACAGATAGACATTTACAGTCCACGTATCTGATCTCGTTCAGGATCAGGTTTTGGATCTGATGGTAAAATAATACCATCAAATCTGAAAACAGGTTCTTGGGTAAACCTGATTCAGCTGGTTGTCCAGCTGGTTGTAGATGTTTGACAAGCTGCTGTTACTTCTAAGTGGACTTCTGCATAAATAACCAGTTTATTTTGTGCTTACAGGAGGTCCAGAGGAGACACGCTCTAGCAAATTCCATCTCTTCAGCTCTTATTAAACCCGTCCAGAGGATCACCAAATACCAGCTGTTGCTCAAGGTGAAAACAAGCATTCAGTCTAAAAACTCAGAGATCAGAATGTTTCTGTTTGTGGCTTCGGGTCTGATGGGTGTTGGGAACATTTCTGTAAAGTGAGACTGAGGCTGAATCTGCCGTCATCACCACATCGACTCATTTATTTATATAGTGGAAGCTCATGAAAGCAGATCAGACTGGCTGATGTTCATATCTCAGATCAGGAGACTGGTCTCAGAGTGGTCTGGGACCATAAGGGAAGTCATCACTCATTGTGAACATGTGTGATGTGCAGAAAATCATTTTCTTATATCTGTGGTTATGCTAATTGTGTTTACAGGCTGTAACGTGTCTTCATGTGGTTGCCTTAGCAACAAGACGAACGCTTCAGGAAAGACCTGCAGCATGCTAAATGCTACACTACAAAAACTGGCTTTAAAAAACAAGAAAAAAAACTGGGTTAATTTTACTTGAAATAAGATAAAATTTCTTCTTCTATTTGCTGATAATTTATCTTATTTAAAGTAACATTAACCTGTCAAACATCTTTAAAAACCTACTAAGAAAAAACAAATATCCTATGTTTAAAAAAATAAGCATATGTGTAACTGATTTGAGATGTTTAATCTTACTTAGATTTTAGTTTTTGCTGTGTAGACGAACGCTTCAGGAAAGACCTGCAGCATGCTAAATGCTACACAGTGCGCTAGCAGGAAATTGTTAGCAACAGTCCTCTCATGGTTCTTGTTATTGTGTTTCCAGGAACTGCTGGCCTGCTGCGAGGAGGGAAAAGGCGAGATAAAGGAAGGACTGGATGTGATGCTGAGTGTCCCTAAGAGAGCAAACGATGCGATGCATGTCAGCATGTTGGAAGGTAGGGCTGAAACAACCCTCTCTGGATGTCGGTTTTCTCTGGTTTGTGAGATGATAAACTTCACTGCTGTCCTCCATGTGGTGTACCTGGCAGGTCTGGAGGAAGGTTTGGAAGTGCAGGGCGAACTACTCCTGCAGGACTCCTTCCTGGTCTGGGAGCCGAAATCTCTGATCAGAAAGGGTAGAGACAGACACCTCTTCCTGTTTGAGCTGTCGCTCATCTTCAGCAAGGAGATTAAAGACTCGTCTGGACGGACTAAATACCTCTACAAGAGCAGACTGAGGGTAGATCACAGCTTAAAATGTAGAAATTAGCACATAATACTAAATAAAATACACATAAAGGTAAAACGTTTTTGTTCTGTTTCTAAATCTGCAAACTCAATTTTAAACAGCTGGAATGTTGTGGAAAACTAAATAAAACCACAATTAGTAACAAACTGAGCATAAAGCAGTTAATGTCTTTAGGTGACTGTTTATGAGGACGTGTTCTTCCTTAAAGCTCAATATATAGCAGCTCTTCCAGTCTGCTTAAAAAAACCCCACTTTCTCTGTTAGACGTCAGAGCTGGGTGTAACGGAGCACATAGAAGGAGATCCCTGCAAGTTCGCCCTGTGGGTTGGACGAACACCCACCTCCGACAACAAGACTGTTCTGAAGGTACGTCCACACCGATCACCAACGTTACATTTACATGTAAACATCCCGTTGTCTCTCTGTTCATGGTTTTATGTATCTCAGGCGTCATCATTGGAGCTGAAGCAGGAGTGGGTTCGCAGTATCCGGCAGGTTATCCAGGAGAGGCGGGGTCACCTGCGAGGGGCGCTGAGGGAGCCAATACCCCTCCCCAAGACACCCAATCCCACCCTGGGACGACAGCGCAGCATCACCCGCAGGTCAGTAAACAGAACTGTGCTCAAGATTACTGAATCAACAGGCTTGATGTGTGGTCACATGACCTGACCACTGGTTCTGCTTCGACACTCGTCTTATTTCTGGCAAAGACGTGCTGTTGTAATGGAGGCAGTATGTAGTTCAGCACTGCTTTGCTGGAAGATGTAATGCTTTCCCTGTCTCTATTCCAGCAGGTTTTCCATGTATCCTTGCTCCAACGCAGCTGAATTAAGTAATTCTCCAGAACCTGATAGGCTGTTATATCCATTTAATTTGAATCAGGTGTGCTGAAGCTGGAATACACTGAGAACCTGCTGGATTGCAGCCCTTGTAGGGCCAAATTAAATACCCCTGCCATATACTCTAAATCCCCAGGTTGAAAAAGCCCCCCGAGGAAACTGTTGTCAGAAACTGTGCTTAATCTCAGTTTTAGGAGACCTTAGGTGGATTTAAAGTCCTTTTGTCTTAATAACATCATTTCGCAGCACAAATGTTTAAATCTTCACAATGATGGCACAGAAATATCTTTCATCTCAACTTAGTGGCACTTTTTTTTTAAGTTGTAAAGATTTTTCTAGTGCTTTTATACTGTGAAGTTGTTACTAATGTCCTATAAAAGTCCTAAATGAGAACATTGAGTTGTTCTTTCAGTCCATCAGCATGTAGGAGCTCCTACCTGTTGCTTCTATCAACAGAATAAATTAAAAGTAAAATCAGCTTCTGTGTAGAGGCTGCAGATTTCTCCCAAAAGCCCATAAAACCAAGCAGCTCGAGTACGAGTGAAAATTGACACGTTATGTTCACGTGTCTCTTCCAGGGAGACAAGCGAGGACGCAGACAGTGTAGGTGATGCCAGCAGTCAGCCGGACACCGTCTCCATCGCCTCCAGGACGTCACAAAACACAGTCGACAGCGACAAGGTCAACATGCACACACACAGAAATACACACACACTTGCATCAACACACATGAACATGAACACAGAGCTTCCAGAGGGGTGTGCCGGTTTGTAGTATGACCTCATCACTGCTGCAGCTGGATGGGTGTGTGGGTTTTTTCTGTGTTGTTATGTGTGTGAGGGAGTTTCCTCCACTCAGAATCCTTCTACAAGCTTTCACGTCTTTGCTCTGCCGACGAGGTACGTTTGCTTTTATTTACCTACTGCTTGTTGTGGTGTGGAGTGGCAGGTAGGGTTAGCACCAGTGACGTCTGACCCAGTGAGCTGCAGGCCAATAGTTCTGTTCAGATCATAGAAAAAATAAACAAAATGAGACTGAGTGGCTTGAACTGACCTGAACTGGTCTGGTCTGTACGGGCCCACAGGATGAGTGGCACGAGTGGGACAATTTCCAGTATGGACCTGGTTGCTTTGGCTACCTGCTGACGGAGCTGCTGGCCTGTGAGTGGATACCTGGAACCTGAATCCTCCTCCTAACTTAAGGATTTGTTAATGTCAGCTGACTGTAAAAGGATCCTCCTGATTGGTCTGGAGCCTCATCAGGATTTTTATTTAAAAATTAATTAACATAGACTCTAAATTGACTTTAGGTGTGAGTGTGTGTATGCGTGGTTGGTCGTCTATGTGTGTGATAGACTGGCGACCTGTCCAGGGTGTTTAAAGTAAAGTTTTTTTTTTGTTTTTGTTCATTTATATATTTTACATATTTAAATATCTCAATAGCATTTCTTAAATGCTTAGAATTTAAAGGTATTCATTTAGTTATTACTTATTCAAATAAGATATGTCATCTGTTTCAAAATTACAGAAAATTTTAAAAGCCTATAAATATAGATACTAATAAAGTAAACTGAATATATCTTTTCTTTGTTTTGTAAATAAAAAAAAGGTTTTACCCAGATCAAGAAAAACAAGAATTGACAAGGCAAGTTTATTTGTAAAGTGGTCATGTACACAACAATTTTCTCTCATCCAGGTGTTAATTTGCTCCAAACAGTGACACAGTAGATCTATTGATCTGCAGTCGTCTGGTGACAAAGACACAGAAAGTTGTGTATCGTCTGCATAACTGTGATGATTAATGTTAAAGTTCTGTAGGAGATACTTCCTACTGAGTTAAAAACTACTTTTAAGAAGTCAGATGGTATCATGTTGAGAGTGCATGTTGTTGATTTTAAAAACATCATATTAAACTGAGACATAACATCACAGTTAGTTCTCAGTTTTGGACAAAGACTTGTTTTCTTGTTTGACTGTGTGATATTAATATTTTGTCCGATTGTTTGAATTTTTGGACTGACAAAGTTGGCAAACTCATATTTCTCAGTGGAAAGGAGCTCTGGGCTGAACTGTTTAGGACGATTTGTAAGGTAGAATGTTTCCCATAAACCTCCTCTAATGTCATTAAGTAAAATACTTATTTATTAAACCAAATTAAAGAAAAATCAAGTCACAGTTTTTAATGATGTAATAAAAAAAACCATTTGAATTATTCATGAGAGCATGTTTTTTTTTTAAAAAAAAAAGTGAAAAATGTTTTACTGGCTTGTCCAAACATGGGACATGGCGTGAGCTTCAGAATCCTCCCATATCCTGATCATGCAGGTGATCTTCATCCGCTGGAAAATGTCTCCATTTTCTACCAGCTCAGCATTGGTCTGGACGAAGCAGCGCTTCACTCTCAGTGTCTGGACCACAGCTGTCTCACATTTACTGGGAAACTCCCCTTTGGTCCCTGTAGACCCGATGGAGGGAGGGTCTCCTCCCCCAGCTGGAGCCTATTTGCTCAGGTTCACTAGCAGTCAGCAGTAACCAAGGCAACCTAGAGAATGTGGATGTGCAACAGGCTTGAAGGTTTATGTTTTGGTTAATCAGATGATCAGTTGATGCTCCTGAAATTGATCCTCTAACACTGTGGTTACTAACCTGGGGTCCGTGATCCCACAAGGGGGTCTCTAAGGAGGAAAGTTAGTATGTATGTTAGTTGGTACACAAAGGGGTTGCCAAGAAAAATAAGTTGGGAACCCCTAAAAAAGACTGTTACACATGCAGCTGATTGGATGTTTTACTATACACAGTGACAAGATTCCTGACAAGATGATGATAATGGTCATGATGATGATGATGTGTTTATTTTGGTGATAACAATGATTATGCTGATGACAATTCTGTTGATGGTGATGATAGTCATGATGATGATGATGATGATGATGGTTATGGTGGTAATGATGATGAAGGTCATGATGATGATGATAGTCATAATGATGACCTTGAGAGTCATGATGATGGTGGTGATGATGATAGTCATGATGGTGACAAAAAGAGTCATAATAATAGTGATGATGATGTTGATGGTCGTGATGATGATGGTGGTAATGGTCATGATGATGATGATGGTCATGATGATGATGATGATGATGGTGTGAATGATGATGACGATGGTGGTGATGATGGTCATGCTGATGGTGATGATAATGATCTGGTGATGGTCACGATGATGGGTGATATTGGTAATGATGATGGTCATGATGACGACAATAAGAGTCATGATGATGGTGATGGTCATGATGATGATGATGGTGGTGGTAATGATGATGGTGGTGATGGTGGTGATGATGATGATGATAAAGATAATGGTGGTAACGATGATGATGTGGTGATAACAAAATGATGATAATTCTGATGATGATGTGTCTGCAGCTGTCTGGAGGCTGTGAGTTAGTTGTGGTGTTGCTGGATTTCTCTGCTGGTGGACAAGGAGAGCTCAGCGTTCGCTGCGGTCAGACGGTGGAGCTGGTGGAGCGCTCAGCGGACCGGCCTGGGTGGTGTCTGGTCAGAACCACAGATCAGACGCCCCAGCAGGTAACCGATTCAGCAGGAAGATAAAGCACGAAGTGAAACCCGCTGCTTCTTCATCTGTCTGAAACGTCTCTGTTTCACCGCAGGAGGGTCTGCTGCCCATGAGTGCCCTCTGCCTGTCACACTCCCACAGCGCAGGCGACATGGAGGGACTCATCCCAACCTCCACCACGTCCTCCAGCACCTCCTCCACCTACACCGCCACATCCTGCAACTCCTCCTCTACCACCACTGCCACCTCTGCCTCCAATTCCTCCTCCACTGTGAACACTGGGAAAGGTGAGTATCCGGATTACATCTGTCTTATGGCTGAATGTTGAGTTTAGTACCACATAAGGCCAACGGATGTTAATGATGCCGTGATGAGAAGCAGATTAGAGGAACTTCTAGAAAAGGTAAAACCAGAATGAACGTGGATGTTCCCAGTTTAACTGTCAGTCTGCAAACTGCTCCAGCTCAGCCATGAGGACACCATCCCATTTAAACCGACATTTCTAAACATCCTGAGCTGTTGCAATGTCCCACATCCTGTCTCTCCCTTTGTGTCCCCATAAATATTTAAATCATATTTGTTAAGTTGTAAACACTAACAAACCCCCGGGTCTCGTCCTGCAGCAGAATATGAAATATGAAAAGCGTTTTTTCTTGTTTGTCAGACTGCCACTTTGCACCAACATCAGGGTTTAAATCAGACAAGTTTCCACATTTCAGATGTGTTCGCTTTCAGTTCACACTGATCTGACTGAACCAGATTACTGACACATCGACAGAAAAGTCAGATCCACCACTTCCACTGCAAGTAAACAAAACAAATTGATCAAACTGAATGACTCTTAAAGTAATAAATTAAACAAACCGTGGGACCCTTAACAGTAAGAAAAGATATACGGCCCTTAAAGTGGCTCTATTATACACATTTCTGGTGTATATTATACACAAGGACATGAATTAATGTGATTTTTTACACAAACCCATTTATTTATGTCACAATGAACCTGACTGTAGGCCCTGAGCTCAGCCTGAAACAAGCACAGAGTGTTCGCCTCTGATTGGTCAACTACCAGAATTAATTGTTGGGATTGCGCACATCAGCTATTTTCATCATAGAAACAGCAGCAGAACTCGTAAACAAACCAACGTTACTCTGTCAATGTCAGCACAAGACATGCAGCCATGGATGTTGTAACCCGAATCGGACCCATAAAAAAATGAGTGAACATGCAGGACATATCTACTGGCACTCTTGCTTTTCAGCTGTAATTCGCTACGTTTCTAGCAACCCTCCCTCCCCCATCTACAGTTACACCATTGTTTCGTGTGGCTAATTACCTGGAAAGCATATTAAGATGAATAATGTTACTTACTGCACAGTATTTCTCAAAATTTCAAGATAATGCGATACAGTATTTCCTTCTACAATTTTTATAACTTTCTGGCCATCATTTACATGTTACCTACTGATAGCATTCAGGTAAAGTACTGTAAGTATGGCTTAATTCATTTAGTTTGATCATTGCTCACACACTATCAAAACAAAAGCAACATTGTTTTGGTTAATTTGGTTTTACTTACACCGTGTCTCTCAGGATTGGGAATGTGGTCCTTTATTGTAGGAACCATACACCATACAGATGCACTCTCCACATGTCTGGTCACAAATAAAATTTTGTGGCAATGCTGTAGCTGGTTCCCAAAAACAACCAACTGTTTGTACCTTCAACCTTGATCAAAGTCAAGATTTGATCCAATCTAGCTGCTTCCCTATATAAGGCTATTTTTTTTAAATTGGCCGATCTCTGTGAAGCGCCTCAAGATGACATTGTCGTGAAATGGCTCTATACAAATAAAGTTGAATTGAATTCAGGAATTTGAACAAATGTAGCTTTCTCTCACAGCTGAAGCAGCATGTTAGCACTGAAAACATCCCGGTGTCCACAGAAGTTTTAGCATCTTCCATCTTTCACTGAGCCGTGTAGGTAAACTACAAAAACTGGCTTAAAAAAACAAGAAAATTTTCCTTGAAATAAGATAAAATTTCTTGTTCAGTTGGCAGACAATTTATCTTATTTCAAGGAACATAAACCTGTAAAGAATTCCTAAAACAAGGAAAAAATCTTTAAAAACCTACAAAGTAAGAATAATTATCTTACACTTAAAAAAATAAGCATATGTGTCCTTGATCTGAGATGTTTAATCTTACTTAGATTTTAGTTTTTACAGTGTGAGTGTGGTTTTCCTAATTAATGTACAAAAATTATATGATTGTAAAAGCAACAAGTAAACAAATTGTATCACTCTTAAACTAACAAAGTCTACTAACCTTAAGTATACAACCACTAAAGTAACAAAGTAAACAGACTATACAACTTTTAACTTTTAATAAGTACACAAACAATAGAGCTCTTAAAGCAACAAAAAATAAAATTAATTTTAAAGTAACAAGTAAGCAAACTATGCGAAACTCAAAGGAAGAAGAAAAGAACAAAATTTTATTCACAGTGATCTTTGTCTGTTGAATTAAATGAGAAAACAACAATAAAAACAAACCCGTCTTTTCAGCTGTTTCAGGTTCAGCTGTGAACACATGAAACTGATAAAAATGTTTGTTCCAGCTTCCTGTGATCTGATTGGGTGAGCAGCTTGTCATGCCCAGAGGTGAGCTGGTTTCAGGGTTAAACATTGACCTGAAGGAGTTTCACTCAGGCAGGATCCTGCAGCTTAACATCCTGTATGTGTGTGTGTGTGTGGGTGTGTGCGTGTGTATATGTATGTGTGTGAGAACACCTGCTGGGTGGTCTTCCCAGAACAATGTGAGCTGTGGTTTAAAAATAACACTGTTTTCATGTCAGTTTATTTTTACTTTCTCTGGTTTATTTGACTTTTACTTTGACTGATACACTTTATTTACCTCTGGTATTTTTCATATCAGACATATTATACAAAAAAAATATAAAATTATCATTTTTTTGCAGATATTTAGATATTTTTCAATTCTGTCTTTATTTGAACATACTTTCATCAGCTTTTGCTTTGCAAACATTTCAGTTAATGGGTGATTTTATTTCTAACTTACTTAAACAAAAATGAGCTTGTATAAGTTTTTTAAAATTTATTAATAAATTGTTTTTATCATCTTTATTTTCATTATGGTAATTAGGTAACTTTTTAATCCACACATTTTTAAGTTAAAATTCTGCAAAAAATTGAAATGAAACATTTTCCTCTTTATATATGCGTAATGTATTTACATATGTTATGTGTTTTATTTTTGCTCATTTGTTCCGTTTTTTTTTTTTTTTTGTGGTTTTATTTCAACTTAGTATTTTTCATGTCTGGATTTTATATTTTGTACATTTTGAATGGGTTTTCTATAATTATTTGAGGTAAATGTAAATAAAGCATTAATTAAATTTTTTGTCCACTCTTCTGGACAAAATTGCTCTGATCCCACCCCTTTAGATGTAGCCCCTCCCCATTGTATTTGTCTCCGCCCTCCCTACTCGGAGCTTGCTTTGAATCAGTGTGGAGACAGTCCTCTGTCTGTAAGACCATCTGGCTTCATTACTATCTTTCATCTGAGTGGACTGATGTGGCAGCATGCCGCGGGGCAGAGGTGCATGCTGGGATTGTTCAGCCATTTGGGGATTGATTGTGAGAGAGGGAGAGAACGAGCGAGGTGGGTTCATTCTGAGAGAGAGAGAGAGAGACAGAGAGACAGAGAGACAGAAACGTGTGTGCTGGTCAATGAGTAATAGAAAGTAACTGTGTGTGTTTGTGTGTGTGAGAGAGAGAGAGAGCGAGAGCGAGAGAGAGAGAGAGAGACAGAAATGTATGTGCTGGTTAATGAGTGATAGTAACTGTGTGTGTTGACCTGGTAAATCACGAGTTGAACACATTAGTTTAACAGCAGTCATAGTTTCTGGGTGGTGTGTTGAGAATGTGTGTGATTAATAGATAAACAAGTTTCTTATTGTGATGGAAAAATAACTTTTCTCACATTTAAATGTGAAGTGTCATTATCGTAGGACAGGATGATGTGTGTGTGTTGTCTCTGAAGTCTCCAGCTGTCAGACTGTCTACAGAGGAGACAAACCTGATCACAAACATTCTTAAACAAAGTGTATCTGATAGATTTCAACACACCTACACACACTCACACTGCTCGCAGCCAGTGTACGCTGATGAACATAAACTCAGTGTTGTGACATGAACAAAAACAAAAGTTAAACTACACAAATCCACCTCAGATGTGGGAAACATGTCACGCCTGTTATTATCCACATGTATGTAAACATGTTCAGAACAACTGAAAGAAACTTTATTCATAATAACAGTAGAACAAAGTCCTGATTCGTTTCTGAGACATGACTTTCTGCTGCAGCCAACCAACTTTATCCCACTAAACATGTTAAACTGCGTTCTGGTGAGCTTCATATGTGCACTTCCTAAACAGATAAAGCATTATGGAATGTGATGTTGTGGATTCCTGAGGAAACCTGCTCTGCTTTCAAATATTCATTCTTTACTACATCACTTTCATTATTTCAACCTGAACATGAACAATAGCCAGAAACTCTGCTTGCTGGAGACGCTTTCCTTTATCCCTGCTGCCCCCAAGCTTCTGGTTTGGATCCGACGGGAGATTCATCATTAGCCAAATTGGACAGCTGACTAAATATAGCATTCCCACCAACACGGCATCTTTTACACAACACTAAATATGAAGTCATCATATAGAAATGACCAATTTTTTTTTTTTTTTTGCTTTGTGTGTTTGCTGCCATTCATTTGTTTGTTTGTGTGTAAAACAAATAGTTCTGGATGGTTTTGATCAGGTTTTTTTTTAGGAAATCTTAGAAATCAGGAAGATGTGATTTGATTTTTTGGTGATCTGGATCCAGAAATGATCCAGTTTATGCAAATATTTGTTCTTTTATTTATAAAATAACTTATTTTTCTTTGTATTTACTTATAGTTTTCTTTATTATATATATAAATTTATTAATCTA
>JBAMHX010000027.1:1582661-1593283 GCA_037177515.1 Pseudomugil tenellus | reverse complement strand
TATAAATTTATTAATCTATCTTCTTAATTATATTTGTGAAACAACACTTCTTCTATTTTTTTACCTATTCTATTGTATTTATAGATTTTATTAATTTATTTACTTGTTTATTCATTTTCATTCATCTCTTTGGATGTTTATTGGAACAAATGTATTTGTTTACATACCTGTGACCACCAGTGTCTCTCTGTGATCTTCAGACTCCAGTCCGTACGGTTCTGAGGGTTCAGGTTTCCAGAATCAGACCAGCGGCCAAAGTGAGACAATATCCAAATATCACCACATTCACAACCTCTGCTGTCTTTTTTCACATCATGTTTTTCCTCCTTCAGGTGCCACCTCGCCAACTGTAGGCGGAGTGGTTGGGACTCCAGGGGGTGCTGTGGGATCTCCGGGCCCCAAACGCAGCGGTTCTGGAACTGGGAACACCCTGAAGGTAGCTGATGAAGTGTTGGAATGAAGCTCCCATCAGACTGTGTAAAGAGTCAGAGATGTATCAGAGAATGATGGTGTAACTGTCGTCTGTCACAGCGCTGGCTGACCAGTCCTGTCCGGAGGCTGAGTCAGGGGAAAGCTGACGGACAGAAAAAAACTCCAATCAGAACCAGAAGGCGGGACAACCGCCCAGAGCTGACCGCACCGCTCACTGTCAATGCCCAGATGGTATAAAAGCAGTTAACAGAGTTTTTTACAGAAAATTATTCAACATATGTTGTAAAATGTTTGTATGATTCTGCAGAAGGCGAGGAAGGAAGAGGCGGGTCAAAGTGGAGGAGAAGAGGAGCCTGAAGAGGAAAGCCACACCCCTCTCCCACCCCCCATGCAGATTATTAAAGACCCCAACAATCCTGAGGTAAAAACTGTACATGGACACGAAAACTGTCACATCTTTTCTGATAATGTTCCAAAAAGTTTGGAGTTTTTATTGAAAAAACTTGAAAATGTAGTGAAAATGAAAGAACTTTGTCTGTCTTCAGGCTCTGGACTCTGATCAGGGATCTAACGAGTCTGATACCGAGCAGAGGAACAAGGCACTTAGAGGACGAATGTAAGATCTACTGGAGGTTAATGACCAGACATACTGAATCTACAGGACGTGTGTGTGAGTTACGTGACCGTGTCTCTGCAGGTTTGTTGTTAATGAGATGGTCCAATCTGAGAAAGACTACGTGAAAGATCTGGGAGTAATCGTGGAGGTGAGACAGGAAAGTGAATCATGATTACGGGGCTTTAAACAGCCCTACATAAAAACCACTTACAGAACCCCCCCGCTGTCGTCTCTCAGGGCTTCATGTCCAGGCTGGAGGTCAGAGGGATTCCTGAGGACATGAGAGGGAAAGACAAGATTGTTTTCGGCAACATCCAGCAGATATACGACTGGCACCGCGAGTGTGTGACACGCATACACAAAGCATGACATGGTTTCTAACCTCAGCTAGACTCACTGTGAGTTTCTGTTTCAGTTTCTTCCTGGTGGAGTTGGAGCGTTGCATCCAGAACCACGACCTGCTGGCCGACCTCTTCATCAGACATGTGAGTCCACTCATATCATGCATGTCCAGGGGGTCCACATGGAGCCTGAACTTACTTGGAGATCTTCAACCGTCTCTTGATTGGAATGTTTGGTCCTGGCTTGATTCCTGAGCCCAGACTCTTTACAGAACCCGACCAGGTGTTGTAGTTTGAAACTGCAGCTGAACTTTGGACTTATATATTATTTTTCTTACTGTTTGAGAGTGAAGACAAGAAGAATCTCTTAACTCTGGTCCTGATGGTCTCAACTGAGACCAATCTTAAAATGATCTTGACCCAGACTTTGGTGGTTTGATTCTGGTCCTGCTGGTATGTACATCCCATATTCAGACTCAGACATGCCTCCTGTCTAGATAAGGTCCTAACTTAGGACTTCTTGGTCTTAAAACTTGACTTGTGTTGATAGTTCGGATCTAGACTTTGGACTGGACTTTCATTTCTGTAATGTATTCGTTCCTTTATTTTATTATATTAATTTTGTTTTGCCATCGTTATTTACAAGATGACAGCACAGTAATCTTGAGTAGTTAAAACACAGCCCCTTTATGACGAAGGGGTCTCATTTATAAAACCTTACTAAAAATGTACACTACCAGTCCACAGTTTGGACACACGTTCCCATTAAATCTAATAGAAAAGCATGTCTAAACCTTTGACTGATAATGTTTATACGCCCAAAAGGTTATATGGTAATATTATGGTAATATATGGCATATTATTTTGGTAATATGCCAAAATAAATCTAAGTTTATATAAACAAGCAAGCAGTTCCCATTTATAAATCAGAGCTGCACCTCAATGTTTGCGCAAAAGCTTCCACTTCATGTTCTGTCCTCTCCATGCCACCATTCAACCATAAACAGTCGATGCAAAGCACCTCAGAAATAGCAACGTGTCTGTAAATATGCAGCAGATTGATGCCATTTCATGGTTTACTATGACAGATATGGAGAAAAGAGCAAAGTAATGTCATTTCACCGAAACAGACATCGATGTGTTGGTTACCCGTTCTCTCCTAGTTCTACCATTTGCATAAAGCTTGAGCAAGACCAGTTCATCCACCTCCAACATGTCACTCCGGAATTGTGGTGGTATTCATGTTTGCCATAATTTTTATGCTATCTGGCTGCAAGTCACCATTTTATCACCTGCATCTTTGATTTTCCTCATCTCCAAAATATCCTTACGCATATGTCAGAGTGTTTCAATAGATCACAACTTTGGATAGAAAGCGATGTGTGCCAGATTCAGCCCATGTTTTGTGTGTATGCAACGGTTATAAATGACACACCTGGTAGGACTTCTTTGTAGTGACTTCAGAAAGTCTTGTTTACTTTTCGGAAAATGGGACTTCACTAAATCCCTGACCTGCACAGGAGTTTCTTGTCGGGTCTTTGGGCAAGTTGACTTTAGAGTTGTCAGTGTTTCAAAGCTGTGAGTGTTTTCTGTCGTAACACAGAAACAAGCTGAACTAACGGCTCTGTGCTAGGGCAGATCGATTCTGGTTAAGAAGAATTATGAGAGAATTATGAGTTTTTTCCAAGAATTGAGATCACGATTCTCTCACGATTTTTTTCCAATATAAATATTTATAGCACAAATCACCGGCACATCAACTTTGCAACAGCGGACACTAAATATAAAAATAATAAATGTTATTTTTCTCTTCATTTACGTACACAACCTTTGAATAATTTTCCACTGTTCATTTGTTGAGAGAAAGAGGCAGCGCTTGTTTTTATGCTGATGATGTCCCTGATCAAAATTGAGATTGCGATTTTTTAACAATTAATTGTGCCGCCCTACTCTGTGCTCTCACAACGAGGACCAGATTTGTTGATGTGTTTCTGTGTTTGTTGCAGGAGCGTCGACTGCACATGTATATAGTTTACTGTCAGAACAAACCGAGGTCGGAGTTCATCGTCATCGAATACGAGACTTTCTTTGAGGTAACAGCACTGGTTTTTGTTTCTTTTTATTGATCTTTAATGATGCTCTAAACCTTTTTAACTCCATAGATGATTTGAACTCTTAACGGTTTTACTCAATTATGTATTTTATTCTTATTTTCTTTTTAAATGATTTGAACCAATTTTTTCCAAATTTCATCTGTTTTCAAGAAAATCTCCTGGTTAAAGTAAGATAAATAAAAATTTCAGAAAAGTAAAACAGTCGTATGTGAAGGTCTGTTTGGTTGGATGAACATTGTCTGATTCTGTCTGCCTGCAGGAGATACAGCATGAGATCAGTTGCAGGATGTCCATCAGTGATTATCTGATCAAACCCATCCAGAGAATCACCAAGTACCAGCTGCTGCTTAAGGTTTGTTTGGATCTTTACACTGTCCGTGCTGAGTGATACACCAGAGCATGGAGATAGTGCAACATAAATATCGGTATAACATATTTTTATGTCTAAAAAGATGTGATTTGTTTTTTAAGCTTTGTAATGGCCGTTTTTCCTGTCATGGAAGAGAAGACTGGTTTCTTAGATTGCGAAGATATAAATTTAATAATGAAGAATTAAAGAAGTTGAACATAAATTAAACATTAAAACTTAGAGTCAGACAATACATGAAAGACAGACAGACAAGGTACAAGGTTATAACCCGGGGAGAATCCCTCCAGAGTCCGAAGCAATTCTGCCCGGTCACTTAGAGACACCTTCGTTTAAGCACTTTGGTTGTGTGCGTCAGTCTGGAATTTTCTATGTTATGACAGATAAAAACGGAGGTCTTGTCTAAACATTTTCCTGATGGAACGACGGTGGTCTTGCAGATGGTTTACTAAAGGTCAGAATGACATCAATTTAGGAGCCTTATGGTCAGACCTTTCAGCTAGACATTAATTAGGAGCAAGGTAATTAAACTAATATATGAAATTTCTTCAACAGCTTTTATGAGCTTGTTGAACTTCAGAACATTCACACACTGCTGCTGTTTGCTCTCACCGGACCGTGGTCCTCTTCCAGGGATAGTAAGATGCATTTGGTGCAGTATGGAACAAAGATACGGAACAAAGAAGCGAGTGGGGTCTGCCTGAAAGTTGGTGGTCTCAGTTGGCTTGCACATGGACTATCCAGAAACCAATCAGGAAGTGAAGTCTGCCAACCGCAATAAAGCATGAAGAAGAAGGAAGTGATACAAGTGATTGTTTTGGAGGAAAAACAAAGCCTACAGTTTGTGTTCAGAAAACATTTTGCACGCCAACATTAGAGTCCTGCACGGGTCTAGTGTTTCTGTGGGATTATCGCCCGTTGGGAACATTTGTTTTAACTATGTGATGTTGTACAGGAGGTTTGGTCTGACTGAGTTAAGTGCAGTTTGAACACAAACCAAAGTCCCACAGACTAACCTGATGTGATTACCCCTTTAGAATTTAATTTTCTGTTGATCTGATCTAGTCCTTACTGTCATTGGTTCAGGACTTCTTTGTCTACTTTCAGTACTTAAGTGAAGATAGACCTTTAATCTTAAACTTAAACCATGTAGTTGCAGAAAGAAACTTATTTTAACTCATTTTCTTGGGTCTATTGAAGGTTGCAACACTGTAACTGTTAATTATGACTTTGGACTTCACTTAAATTAAGTTGACTTGTTGTGATGAATGTTAACTTGTCCAGGGTGCACTCTGTTTCTCACATTGTAGCTGAAGGAATAGCCTCAACACTGGAGCGCTTTCCGTTGACTTGAAACTCGATACAGACTTGTGTCCTTTGACTCTAGACTTTCTTGTCACCAGCTGACCCAATAGTATGAACTTTAGACCTGCTGACAGGGACTCTGGACTTGACCCGGCTCTTAAGTGGAGGATTGTTTTGTTTGACTCTGGTATCTCTGACCTGAAATGAATTCTCAGTATAATTTTTGTTTCCGTTAACAGATGGGTTTCTTCATCAGCTCGTTTTTGTCTCATTTTTTTCAGATCATTTAACTTAATGGGAGCAATTTAACCAATGATCCTCGGACAGTTTCTTGATTAAAAAAAAAAGAACTACTGTGATAATTTTAACATAGTAACATATATGTTTTTCTGTCAGTAGATTTTGGGTGAATATATGAGAAGATTTCAACTGATGTTAACAGACCTGAACGATGTGTTTCTGTTTGTTTGTCAGGATTTTCTCAAATACACGTCCAAGGCTGGACTGGATTGTGAGGAGATAGAGGTGAGTCCCAGATAGCCTTCTCTCAGGATCATTTCAGCACCTCTCTAAACTTATCTTACAACTTGGCTACAGTAAATAAAAAAGTGAAGTCAAAATTTGTTCATTTCTGGGAGGCTGGTTCCAGTGTAGGTAAGCTCTACGTCCACCATGTTGAAATATAAATGAAATGTTTATATAACACTGCTTTTGCCACATGTTGTTAGCTGATACGTTTCTGATCAGTGTGCTGCTTGTAAAATCTAGATATTCTTGCTTATTTCTAATCAAGTTTAGCAGTAATTTTGTCAAATTTTGCTCAGAGATGTAAAACGTCAGTAAGAACAAAGACACAATGTATCTTGTCATCTTTGACAGTTGTTTCTGTTTTAGATAAAAGAGCAGAAAGCTGTTTCAGTGAAGGGGATGATAAATGATTCACTGAGAATGATGAATCATCGCTTTGTGGGAGATCATAAACCTTTGTAATATTTAGCGGCTATGCTTGTTTTTCTTATGCAGAAAGCAGTAGAGCTGATGTCACTGGTTCCCAAACGCTGCAACGACATGATGAATCTGGGACGCCTGCAGGGATATGAGGTACAAACTGCAGCTCTTTCAGCTCTTTTGTAGCTTTAAATAAGTCCCACTATAAGTCACAGTTCCCTAGGGTATCTCGGTGTAAATGACAAAATCTGCACACAAATCTAACTGTCATCATCCCATGTAACAGTTTTTTATTGTCATTAGTCCGTCTACACATTTAGGTGTATTGCAAACAATTGTTCAGGTTGTGAACTTGCTCCAAAGTGTGACTGGACTGTCTAATCCAGGGGAAGTTGACGTCTCAAGGGAAGCTGCTGCAGCAGGAAACTTTCTGCGTCTGGGAGCAGGACGGAGGAGTCTTGTCTCGCAGCAAAGAACGCAGGGTTTTCCTCTTTGAGCAGATCGTCATCTTCAGCGAGTTGCTACGAAAAGGCTCCAACAACCCGGGATACCAGTTCAAGAACAGCATCAAAGTGAGTCCAGTCCTGTGTGAATCAGAGCACCTTAGCTTGTTTCAGTGATAGCAGTCTTATCCTCGTGCTTGTGTGTGATCAGGTGAGTTACCTGGCGATGCAGGAAAGTGTGGAGGGCGACCCCTGTAAGTTTGTGCTGTGGTCTCGCGGCTCTGCGGAACGGTTCACGCTGCAGGCATCCTCCACCAGCATCAAGATAACATGGGTGGAAACCATCGCTGCACTGCTGGACGCCCAAAACAACTTCCTGTCAGGTGAGTCTAGCTCCCTGAAAACCTCTTTAAGCATCTTAAACTGCCTTTATCTGCCCAAAGCAGCCACATAGATATATTCAGTTGTACTTCTTTTATTCCTAAATACATCATTGAAGTGTTTATTCTCTAAAAAACATACCCATTCATTTTATTTCATTTTCTTATATCTCTCTTATTTCTCCCAGAAACACCTTTATATGGGCTGTACAATAGCATAGTGGTTAGTACAGCAAGGTTGTTGGTCTGAGTCCCGGCGAGGAGGAAACTCAAGCAACCTTTCTTCGTAGAGTTAGCATTTGATTTCTCTCCGGGTACTCCAGCATCCTATCACCATCCAAAGACATGCATGCTAGGTTGACTTGTCACTCTAAATTATCCCTGGGAGTGAGTGTGAGCATGAGTAGTCGTCCCAAAGTGTGGCCCCTGTGATGACCTGTGTCAATAGTTTCATTAAATGACATTTACCCCCTCTTTCAGCCTCAGCATTCCTCATAAAACTTCATCATATGAGATGAGGATAAAGCTAATGGCTTCCCAAGGTATTTGGCAGACGACTGGGCTTCCTCTTGAGCTACATGAATGAATAAATACCCTTATATAAATTTTAAAGTAACTTTTGAGAAAAAATCTGTGTCTTTTAAACAAGCAACCACTTATATTCTCAAATTTTCTGAATTGTTCCTAAATAGCATTTTTATATCTTCATACATTAAATACCTCAATCGTTTAATAGAAAAATCACAGTAAAAACCCTGCAGAGAGGATCAGTGAAGGTCTCGGAATCATCGCGAGCTTTTAGAAATATCCCAGGATTATTACATTTATATGAGCATGAACTCTCTTTAAAATGTTTGTATTTCTTTCTGGAACATCCTGAAATGGGATTTTATAGTTATAACCTGTTGTGTGTATACAACAGTTATTGACATTCTTTATCTCCAGACGTCTGATCTACCCAAACTAATTTAAATAAAACCAGAAAATCCTAAAAAAATTAAACGTAACTTTAGCAACAACCCAACAACCCTGAGTTTGCTGTCAAATCTCCCGAATCAGAATGAAATCATCCATTTGAAGCTCTTTTGATCATCTTTTATTCACAATTCCACATCTGTGTCCTTTAAAATCACTAATAAATCTTTAACTTGCCTTGAATTATCTGAACCTTGTAGAAACCAAACCCCAGCATCATGAAAGACTGGAATCTCTATGAATCGTATCGTATCATATTTGTCATGTCATCATAAATCAAGATTAAATTCCTGCTGATATCCTGAGTTCTGACTGAACTGGTTTTGCTGGTTTACATTGTTGCAGCTCTGCAATCACCCATTGAGTATCAGAGGAAAGAAGGTGGGATCACTGTGACCCGTCCGTTGTCCTCAGGAAGACCACCGTCGGCTCCACCCACTCCCAATGGCCACGCCCCTCAGAATCCTGGTGACAGCGAGCAGGATGACCAGGTTTGGATCACCTGAATAATCCTCAATTTTAGTTCCCAAACTTGCAACTAAAAGCCCGTCTGACCTGACAGGAGCTGGTTCTGGTGCTGCAGGACTTCGTGGCGGTGCGGGAAGACGAGATATCGGTGTTCCGGGGAGAGAAAGTCCAGATCCTGTCCTCCAACCAGCAGGGTCAGAGTCTGGTTTACCGGCCGGCCAACAGCGACTCCCCCGCTGCAGAGGGATGGGTTCCACGTAGTGTGCTCAAAACTCAATGACACTCCCGCCAGCACATACTGGCTGCAGGGTGTTTTCCAGTTTCTACACACACTGAAGGATGGTGAGGGGCTACGTAACAATGGCAACGTCAACCTGTTCAGTCTAAATTACTGTTACTGTTCATCTGCAGCAGTGAGATGACACGTAATCAGAACTTAGTCATAAATCTGACATAGGAAGACTTTTTACATGGATTTGAACAAAGAGTTTCAGGAAATTTTTTGACGTTTTTGGCCTTTTCTCCATTTGACTACAACAGAATAGAAGCTTCTTTATCTGATGCAGTTAAGTCATTCTGAAGGACCACCGATTTTAGGAATTATCAGTAAATTTTATTTCAAATGCCACTTATTCATCTTCAAAACTCCAGAAAACTAAAAATAATCCTTGTGGCTTTTTTTCTTGGATATCAATTTTATTGGCACCTAAACAAAAAGCTAATGCATCCATTAAAAGAAAAATCCAAACAGTTGTCATATAATCAACCCCAGTTTCAAACAAAATGAGTTTACAGATTTCATCAAGCCAAATTTTATTCTCAATAGAACAGAAACGACATATCACGTATCAGATCCCATACTGTCATGGTCAAAGATCCGTGTTTAAGCTGTTTGTGAAGAAAACATATACAAGAAATACCCAAAGATGAACATTTTACTACCATACATGCAGAAAAAGCCGGAAATGAACACTTTGAGACATGAATCAGATGTCTATGAGACAAATACCTTGTGAAGGTCAGAGTTTGTGGACCAACTGACTGAAAATCCTTCTAATCAAACAACCTAACCCCTCCACTGGGATGGTCCTGTGTGGGACATGGCAGAAACTAAGCGCCTTCAAAGATCATGGGATAAGAAATCTCACGTGGTCCACTGGCAACCCCTCATAGTTGTGAAGCGGACATGTTTGCGTTGCCATTGGCAAAACACTTCAGGCTCTGATTGCTGCTCAGTGTTAACTCCACAGCTGCAGGTGCTGTTAGTCTCCTCCCTTATTCCTGGTGCTTCAACCTTCAGCAAAAAACACACTCCCCCAGCCTCACCTCTTCCAATCAGACGAAGCCATCAGGGCCCCTCTTCCCCTCCCGGACCAGCCAATCACATCCTCTGATGACTTCACAAACTGTTTTCTGTGTGTCAGCAAGGGGAAGGTCACATGACTGCGACATATTACAAACATTACAGCCCATTGGTTCCAAGACAATGGGATGCAAAGAAGCTGCCGTTGCCTAGCAACCAGAGACAGTATTTAAAAAAAAAAGAGGCATAAAGACCCATTGGCCAATCAGAAATGAGCTCTTTGAGTGTTGTCCTGTTAATAGTGTGAATAAAGACTGAGGAAACATACACATACACACACACATTCGCACACACCACCGAAGAGGAAGATTATAATGAAGACTATAGTAAATCAGATTAATAGAGTCTGTTTTTCACCTCAGTAGAAAAAAGCAGAGGAACTGTTTGTCATATTGATATGACTGTGTGTGTGAGAGAGAGAGGCAGCGCGTGTTGCTATGACACTGTCCCATGTGTGGTGTCCCAGTGTAGCGTTGCCATGACAACTCGTGTTTACGGTGACACCCTGTTTTTTATTTACGTTTTTTTTTTACGTTTTAGCTTACCAGAGATGCTGTCCCCACCCGGTTACCTTGGCAACCGTCAGTGGTGACCTCGGCTCCGGTTAGTTTGGATATTCTGATTATGCATCCCCCTTTGTGTAAATAGACTGAATGTCCCCAAACCGTGGACGCCAAACCTGTCTGTCTCTGTCCGCATGTCAGACAGCAGCCCAACCTACTGTGATTGACTGTTTCTATGGAAACAGAAGCAGTAACTGTCTACTCACTCTATACCTGTCTCTCCCTTTCTTTCTCTCTCTCTCTCTCTCTCTCTCTCTCTCTCTCTCTCTCTCTCTCTCTCTCTCTCTGTCCTGGTTTCTCTGGTGCC